>OY726521.1:5168062-5768062 GCA_963383655.1 Bathymodiolus septemdierum
TGAGGTATACTAACCTAATGTTATATAGCTTTAGAGAATCAGAGTTATAGTGGTACAGTGTGACTAGAATATGTGTGAGGTATATTATACCTAATGTTATATAACTTTAGAGAATCAGAGTTATAGTGGTACAGTGTGACTAGAATATGTGTGAGGTATACTAACCTAATGTTATATAGCTTTAGAGAATCAGAGTTATAGTGGTACAGTGTGACTAGAATATGTGTGAGGTATACTAACCTAATGTTATATAGCTTTAGAGAATCAGAGTTATAGTGGTACAGTGTGACTAGAATATGTGTGAGGTATATTATACCTAATGTTATATAACTTTAGAGAATCAGAGTTATAGTGGTACAGTGTGACTAGAATATGTGTGAGGTATACTAACCTAATGTTATATAGCTTTAGAGAATCAGAGTTATAGTGGTACAGTGTGACTAGAATATGTGTGAGGTATACTAACCTAATTTTATATAGCTTTAGAGAATCAGAGTTATAGTGGTACAGTGTGACTAGAATATGTGTGAGGTATATTATACCTAATGTTATATAGCTTTAGAGAATCAGAGTTATAGTGGTACAGTGTGACTAGAATATGTGTGAGGTATACTAACCTAATGTTATATAGCTTTAGAGAATCAGAGTTATAGTGGTACAGTGTGACTAGAATATGTGTGAGGTATATTATACCTAATGTTATATAGTTTTAGAGAATCAGAGTTATAGTGGTACAGTGTGACTAGAATATGTGTGAGGTATACTAACCTAATGTTATATTGCTTTAGAGAATCAGAGTTATAGTGGTACAGTGTGACTAGAATATGTGTGAGGTATACTAACCTAATGTTATATAGCTTTAGAGAATCAGAGTTATAGTGGTACAGTGTGACTAGAATATGTGTGAGGTATATTATACCTAATGTTATATAACTTTAGAGAATCAGAGTTATAGTGGTACAGTGTGACTAGAATATGTGTGAGGTATACTAACCTAATGTTATATAGCTTTAGAGAATCAGAGTTATAGTGGTACAGTGTGACTAGAATATGTGTGAGGTATATTATACCTAATGTTATATAGCTTTAGAGAATCAGAGTTATAGTGGTACAGTGTGACTAGAATATGTGTGAGGTATATTTTACCTAATGTTATATAGCTTTAGAGAATCAGAGTTATAGTGGTACAGTGTGACTAGAATATGTGTGAGGTATATTATACCTAATGTTATATAACTTTAGAGAATCAGAGTTATAGTGGTACAGTGTGACTAGAATATGTGTGAGGTATATTATACCTAATGTTATATAACTTTAGAGAATCAGAGTTATAGTGGTACAGTGTGACTAGAATATGTGTGAGGTATATTATACCTAATGTTATATAGCTTTAGAGAATCAGAGTTATAGTGGTACAGTGTGACTAGAATATGTGTGAGGTATATTATACCTAATGTTATATAGCTTTAGAGAATCAGAGTTATAGTGGTACAGTGTGACTAGAATATGTGTGAGGTATATTATACCTAATGTTATATAACTTTAGAGAATCAGAGTTATAGTGGTACAGTGTGACTAGAATATGTGTGAGGTATACTAACCTAATGTTATATAGCTTTAGAGAATCAGAGTTATAGTGGTACAGTGTGACTAGAATATGTGTGAGGTATACTAACCTAATGTTATATAACTTTAGAGAATCAGTTATAGTGGTACAGTGTGACTAGAATATGTGTGAGGTATACTAACCTAATGTTATATAACTTTAGAGAATCAGAGTTATAGTGGTACAGTGTGACTAGAATATGTGTGAGGTATATTATACCTAATGTTATATAACTTTAGAGAATCAGAGTTATAGTCGTACAGTGTGACTAGAATATGTGTGAGGTATACTAACCTAATGTTATATAACTTTAGAGAATCAGAGTTATAGTGGTACAGTGTGACTAGAATATGTGTGAGGTATACTAACCTAATTTTATATAGCTTTAGAGAATCAGAGTTATAGTGGTACAGTGTGACTAGAATATGTGTGAGGTATATTATACCTAATGTTATATAGCTTTAGAGAATCAGAGTTATAGTGGTACAGTGTGACTAGAATATGTGTGAGGTATACTAACCTAATGTTATATAGCTTTAGAGAATCAGAGTTATAGTGGTACAGTGTGACTAGAATATGTGTGAGGTATATTATACCTAATGTTATATAACTTTAGAGAATCAGAGTTATAGTGGTACAGTGTGACTAGAATATGTGTGAGGTATACTAACCTAATGTTATATAACTTTAGAGAATCAGAGTTATAGTGGTACAGTGTGACTAGAATATGTGTGAGGTATACTAATCTAATGTTATATAGCTTTAGAGAATCAGAGTTATAGTCGTACAGTGTGACTAGAATATGTGTGAGGTATACTAACCTAATGTTATATAGCTTTAGAGAATCAGAGTTATAGTGGTACAGTGTGACTAGAATATGTGTGAGGTATATTATACCTAATGTTATATAGCTTTAGAGAATCAGAGTTATAGTGGTACAGTGTGACTAGAATATGTGTGAGGTATATTATACCTAATGTTATATAACTTTAGAGAATCAGAGTTATAGTGGTACAGTGTGACTAGAATATGTGTGAGGTATATTATACCTAATGTTATATAGCTCTAGAGAATCAGAGTTATAGTGGTACAGTGTGACTAGAATATGTGTGAGGTATACTAACCTAATGTTATATAACTTTAGAGAATCAGAGTTATAGTGGTACAGTGTGACTAGAATATGTGTGAGGTATACTAACCTAATGTTATATAACTTTAGAGAATCAGAGTTATAGTGGTACAGTGTGACTAGAATATGTGTGAGGTATATTATACCTAATGTTATATAGCTTTAGAGAATCAGAGTTATAGTGGTACAGTGTGACTAGAATATGTGTGAGGTATACTAACCTAATGTTATATAGCTTTAGAGAATCAGAGTTATAGTGGTACAGTGTGACTAGAATATGTGTGAGGTATATTATACCTAATGTTATATAACTTTAGAGAATCAGAGTTATAGTCGTACAGTGTGACTAGAATATGTGTGAGGTATACTAACCTAATGTTATATAACTTTAGAGAATCAGAGTTATAGTGGTACAGTGTGACTAGAATATGTGTGAGGTATACTAACCTAATTTTATATAGCTTTAGAGAATCAGAGTTATAGTAGTACAGTGTGACTAGAATATGTGTAAGGTATACTAACCTAATGTTATATAGCTTTAGAGAATCAGAGTTATAGTGGTTCAGTGTGACTAGAATATGTGTGAGGTATATTATACCTAATGTTATATAACTTTAGAGAATCAGAGTTATAGTGGTACAGTGTGACTAGAATATGTGTGAGGTATACTAACCTAATGTTATATAGCTTTAGAGAATCAGAGTTATAGTGATACAGTGTGACTAGAATATGTGTGAGGTATACTAACCTAATGTTATATAACTTTAGAGAATCAGAGTTATAGTGGTACAGTGTGACTAGAATATGTGTGAGGTATACTAACCTAATGTTATATAGCTTTAGAGAATCAGAGTTATAGTGGTACAGTGTGACTAGAATATGTGTGAGGTATACTAACCTAATGTTATATAACTTTAGAGAATCAGAGTTATAGTGGTACAGTGTGACTAGAATATGTGTGAGGTATACTAACCTAATGTTATATAACTTTAGAGAATCAGAGTTATAGTGGTACAGTGTGACTAGAATATGTGTGAGGTATACTAACCTAATGTTATATAGCTTTAGAGAATCAGAGTTATAGTAGTACAGTGTGACTAGAATATGTGTGAGGTATATTATACCTAATGTTATATAACTTTAGAGAATCAGAGTTATAGTGGTACAGTGTGACTAGAATATGTGTGAGGTATACTAACCTAATGTTATATAGCTTTAGAGAATCAGAGTTATAGTGGTACAGTGTGACTAGAATATGTGTGAGGTATACTAACCTAATGTTATATAACTTTAGAGAATCAGAGTTATAGTGGTACAGTGTGACTAGAATATGTGTGAGGTATACTAACCTAATGTTATATAACTTTAGAGAATCAGAGTTATAGTGGTACAGTGTGACTAGAATATGTGTGAGGTATATTATACCTAATGTTATATAACTTTAGAGAATCAGAGTTATAGTGGTACAGTGTGACTAGAATATGTGTGAGGTATACTAACCTAATGTTATATAGCTTTAGAGAATCAGAGTTATAGTGGTACAGTGTGACAGGAATATGTGTGAGGTATACTAACCTAATGTTATATAACTTTAGAGAATCAGAGTTATAGTGGTACAGTGTGACTAGAATATGTGTGAGGTATACTAACCTAATGTTATATAACTTTAGAGAATCAGAGTTATAGTGGTACAGTGTGACTAGAATATGTGTGAGGTATATTATACCTAATGTTATATAGCTTTAGAGAATCAGAGTTATAGTGGTACAGTGTGACAGGAATATGTGTGAGGTATACTAACCTAATGTTATATAACTTTAGAGAATCAGAGTTATAGTGGTACAGTGTGACTAGAATATGTGTGAGGTATACTAACCTAATGTTATATAGCTTTAGAGAATCAGAGTTATTGTGGTACAGTGTGACTAGAATATGTGTGAGGTATACTAACCTAATGTTATATAACTTTAGAGAATCAGAGTTATAGTGGTACAGTGTAACTAGAATATGTGTGAGGTATACTAACCTAATGTTATATAACTTTAGAGAATCAGAGTTATAGTGGTACAGTGTGACTAGAATATGTGTGAGGTATATTATACCTAATGTTATATAACTTTAGAGAATCAGAGTTATAGTGGTACAGTGTGACTAGAATATGTGTGAGGTATACTAACCTAATGTTATATAGCTTTAGAGAATCAGAGTTATAGTGATACAGTGTGACTAGAATATGTGTGAGGTATACTAACCTAATGTTATATAGCTTTAGAGAATCAGAGTTATAGTGGTACAGTGTGACAGGAATATGTGTGAGGTATACTAACCTAATGTTATATAACTTTAGAGAATCAGAGTTATAGTGGTACAGTGTGACTAGAATATGTGTGAGGTATACTAACCTAATGTTATATAACTTTAGAGAATCAGAGTTATAGTGGTACAGTGTGACAGGAATATGTGTGAGGTATACTAACCTAATGTTATATAACTTTAGAGAATCAGAGTTATAGTGGTACAGTGTGACTAGAATATGTGTGAGGTATACTAACCTAATGTTATATAGCTTTAGAGAATCAGAGTTATAGTGGTACAGTGTGACTAGAATATGTGTGAGGTATATTATACCTAATGTTATATAGCTTTAGAGAATCAGAGTTATAGTGGTACAGTGTGACTAGAATATGTGTGAGGTATATTATACCTAATGTTATATAACTTTAGAGAATCAGAGTTATAGTGGTACAGTGTGACTAGAATATGTGTGAGGTATACTAACCTAATGTTATATAGCTTTAGAGAATCAGAGTTATAGTGGTACAGTGTGACTAGAATATGTGTGAGGTATATTAACCTAATGTTATATAACTTTAGAGAATCAGAGTTATAGTGGTACAGTGTGACTAGAATATGTGTGAGGTATACTAACCTAATGTTATATAGCTTTAGAGAATCAGAGTTATAGTGGTACAGTGTGACTAGAATATGTGTGAGGTATATTATACCTAATGTTATATAACTTTAGAGAATCAGAGTTATAGTGGTACAGTGTGACTAGAATATGTGTGAGGTATACCAACCTAATGTTATATAACTTTAGAGAATCAGAGTTATAGTGGTACAGTGTGACTAGAATATGTGTGAGGTATATTATACCTAATGTTATATAACTTTAGAGAATCAGAGTTATAGTGGTACAGTGTGACTAGAATATGTGTGAGGTATATTATACCTAATGTTATATAACTTTAGAGAATCAGAGTTATAGTGGTACAGTGTGACTAGAATATGTGTGAGGTATATTATACCTAATGTTATATAACTTTAGAGAATCAGAGTTATAGTGGTACAGTGTGACTAGAATATGTGTGAGGTATATTATACCTAATGTTATATAACTTTAGAGAATCAGAGTTATAGTGGTACAGTGTGACTAGAATATGTGTGAGGTATACCAACCTAATGTTATATAACTTTAGAGAATCAGAGTTATAGTGGTACAGTGTGACTAGAATATGTGTGAGGTATATTATACCTAATGTTATATAACTTTAGAGAATCAGAGTTATAGTGGTACAGTGTGACTAGAATATGTGTGAGGTATATTATACCTAATGTTATATAGCTTTAGAGAATCAGAGTTATAGTGGTACAGTGTGACTAGAATATGTGTGAGGTATACTAACCTAATGTTATATAGCTTTAGAGAATCAGAGTTATAGTGGTACAGTGTGACTAGAATATGTGTGAGGTATATTATACCTAATGTTATATAGCTTTAGAGAATCAGAGTTATAGTGGTACAGTGTGACTAGAATATGTGTGAGGTATACTAACCTAATGTTATATAACTTTAGAGAATCAGAGTTATAGTGGTACAGTGTGACTAGAATATGTGTGAGGTATACTAACCTAATTTTATATAGCTTTAGAGAATCAGAGTTATAGTGGTACAGTGTGACTAGAATATGTGTGAGGTATACTAACCTAATGTTATATAACTTTAGAGAATCAGAGTTATAGTGGTACAGTGTGACTAGAATATGTGTGAGGTATATTATACCTAATGTTATATAGCTCTAGAGAATCAGAGTTATAGTGGTACAGTGTGAATAGAATATGTGTGAGGTATACTAACCTAATGTTATATAGCTTTAGAGAATCAGAGTTATAGTGGTACAGTGTGACTAGAATATGTGTGAGGTATACTGACCAAATGTTATATAACTTTAGAGAATCAGAGTTATAGTGGTACAGTGTGACTAGAATATGTGTGAGGTATACTAACCTAATGTTATATTGCTTTAGAGAATCAGAGTTATAGTGGTACACTGTGACTAGAATATGTGTGAGGTATACTAACCTAATGTTATATAACTTTAGAGAATCAGAGTTATAGTGGTACAGTGTGACTAGAATATGTGTGAGGTATACTAACCTAATTTTATATAGCTTTAGAGAATCAGAGTTATAGTGGTACAGTGTGACTAGAATATGTGTGAGGTATACTAACCTAATGTTATATAACTTTAGAGAATCAGAGTTATAGTGGTACAGTGTGACTAGAATATGTGTGAGGTATACTAACCTAATGTTATATAACTTTAGAGAATCAGAGTTATAGTGGTACAGTGTGACTAGAATATGTGTAAGGTATACTAACCTAATGTTATATAACTTTAGAGAATCAGAGTTATAGTGGTACAGTGTGACTAGAATATGTGTGAGGTATACTAACCTAATGTTATATAACTTTAGAGAATCAGAGTTATAGTGGTACAGTGTGACTAGAATATGTGTGAGGTATACTAACCTAATGTTATATTGCTTTAGAGAATCAGAGTTATAGTGGTACAGTGTGACTAGAATATGTGTGAGGTATACTAACCTAATGTTATATAACTTTAGAGAATCAGAGTTATAGTGGTACAGTGTGACTAGAATATGTGTGAGGTATACTAACCTAATGTTATATAACTTTAGAGAATCAGAGTTATAGTGGTACACTGTGGCTGGAATATGTGTGAGGTATATTATACCTAATATTATATACTGTCAAACCTGTATAAAAAGGCCACTCAAGGGAATCTGAAAATGTGGCCTTTATGAGCAGTTGCCCTTTATATACAGGTTAGAATTATATGCTTCTGGCTTAGGGCAAGTGGTTTAACGTGAAGACTGCTAAAACCTAATGAAAACGATTACATATATAGTTAAACTGCAACACTGGTAACAGGTGACACTGAAGAAATTGACTGGTTCTCTTGAAAGTCCAGTGTTGAAAGGTATTAGAAAAAGTTGCATATATGTTCTGAAACCAGACTGCTCACTATAGTATGCCAGTAGGGACATTACATAAATGTTCTGAAACCAGACTGCTCACTATGCCAGTAGGGACATTGCATATATGTTCTGAAACCAGACTGCTCACTATGCCAGTAGGGACATTACATATATGTTCTGAAACCAGACTGCTCACTATGCCAGTAGGGACATTGCATATATGTTCTGAAATCAGACTGCTCACTATGCCAGTAGGGACATTACATATATGTTCTGAAACCAGACTGCTCACTATGCCAGTAGGGACATTGCATATATGTTCTGAAACCAGACTGCTCACTATGCCAGTAGGGACATTACATATATGTTCTGAAACCAGACTGCTCACTATGTCAGTAGGGACATTGCATATATGTTCTGAAATCAGACTGCTCACTATGCCAGTAGGGACATTACATATATGTTCTGAAACCAGACTGCTCACTATACCAGTAGGGACATTACATATATGTTCTGAAACCAGACTGCTCACTATGCCAGTAGGGACATTACATATATGTTCTGAAACCAGACTGCTCACTATGCCAGTAGGGACATTGCATATATGTTCTGAAACCAGACTGCTCACTATGCCAGTAGGGACATTACATATATGTTCTGAAACCAGACTGCTCACTGCCAGTAGGGACATTACATATATGTTCTGAAACCAGACTGCTCACTATGCCAGTAGGGACATTACATTTGTATTTATAACTAACTATCTATGCAATCAGTGCCTATCACCACTAACGTGAGTACGAATCCTGTTATGTGATAATGTTTTTCAGTGACTTGTGACAGGTCGATAGTTTTCTCCAGATACTCTGGTTTCCTCCACCAATAAAATGACTACCACGATATTGCAAAAATGTTGTTGAAAGTGGCATTAAACACCATAACCCTAACCCTCAGTTATTGTAGAATTATTCTAAAATTAATGATGTTTATTCTTTTGCAGTCAATTATTGATAACCCAGAGATTTTTTACCGTCATGTAGATAACCATGCTGAAAACTTTCCAGAAGGGAACAACCTAGAAGGTGGAGCTAGATGTGAATGGGAAGGTAACACATGTATTTTTAGCTCAGTGAGGTATTGTCATCATCTTCCTCATCTGTGTGTTCTTCTATTAGCTGTTAGTATTTCAATCTCTTTCTCACAATCCACTTGCTCAATAGGAACCAAACTTGGTAGAAATGATATTGAGTGATCCCCAGCATTTTATTGGATACCAGGTATTCGTTTCATTCGTAATCCAACATTGTCGCTAAGGACCTTTAGGCTTTATTATCATGATGGTTAAAATTTCAAACATCTTCCATCTCTGTAACACATGTGGTATGGGAATGTTACTTAGTAGGAATGTTCCTGGTACAACACTCTAAAAAGTCTTTATTGTTTTGGTGATCAGAAATCCAAGATGGCTTCTACTACAGGAGAAAGTTTTAATATTGGACCCTATCAGAAAATGAACGTTGACTCTACTTTTTGTCACACTTATGTGACCTGTAATATTGTAAAGTTTTCAATAGATGGTTGGTTGGTTTATGGTGCTTAACGCCACTTTCAACAATATTTCAATTATAATATATTGTGACGGTCAGTTTTATTTGTGGAGGAAAATGGAATACCTGGAGCAAACCACCGACCTGTCCCAAGTCACTGACAAATTTTGTCACATAATGTTGTATCGAGTACACTTCGCCATGAACGAGGTTCGAACTCACAACTTTAGTGGTGATAGGCACTGATTGCACATGTAGTTGTAAATCCAACTACCATAAGATCACGACCACGACGGCCCCTTCTTTAATAGAAGATGTCAAAAGATGGTTTCATTTTCATAATATCAATACAACTTTTAATAAATCAACCTTCATTTTTGGAAAACTTCAAGAAAATGTACAGGAGATCCACATAAAATTTATTTATCTTTGTATTAAACAATAAATCAATAATGTAAGATATTTTAAAAGATCTGTGTCTTTCAAAGTACCACAAGAAAAAATGAACGATATGTACATGTATATTATAGAAAAAAATGCTAGCTGTTAGAAACAAATGTTTTACTCAGTTCAGTCAAACATGGAACATTTATGAAAGTGTACTATATTGAACTTGTTTATATTTCTGTCTCCCCTTCGAACGAAGGGAGACGTATTGTTTTAGTCTGATTTTTTCTTCCGCTTCCGCTTCTTCTCAGCGAAGCTTGTCCGGACCATAACTTTTTTGTCTTTCCAGATAGGTCAATTATGTTGGGTATGTGGGTGCATGACCATAAGGCGGTTTTTCATGTTCCGTAATGACCTTCATGGGACCTTGACTTTTGACCTCAAGGTCAAATAATTGTTTTTAAATAGTATTTTCTTGTCCGGGCCATAACATTTTTGTCTTTCGAGATAGGTCAATGATATTTGGTATGTGGGTGCATGACCATAAGGCGGTGTTTCGCGTACCGTAATTACCTTTGTGGGACCTTGACCTTTGACCTCAAGGTCAAATAATTGTTTTTTAAATAGTATCATTCAAGTATGTGGGTGCATGACCTTAAGGCGGTGTGTTGCATACCGTAATGACATTCGTGATACCTTGACCTTTGACCTCAAGGTCAAATAATTGTTTTTTAAATAGTATTTTCTTGTCCGGGCCATAACATTTTTGTCTTTCGAGATAGGTGAATGATATTTGGTATGTGGGTGCATGACCATAAGGCGGTGTGTCGCGTACCGTAATGACCTTCGTGGGACCTTGACCTTTGACCTCAAGGTCAAATAATTGTTTTTTAAATAGTATTATTCAACTCATAATGTGTAACTTATTGTCGTACAGATGGCCGCAATAAGGGGGGGCATAAGTTTTAGGTATCTAAAACAGTTCTTCCTAGTTGATTACTGTATTACATATAAAACATGAACGGAATAGTCTTTCATATCTTAAATAAAACTCAGTACCATTAACATCCAATCACAGTTGAACATTTAGACACACCACACTGTCCTTCTTCTGGTATTTCTTTCCAGTAGAAAATCTTACACATCTCCTCTGCCCTTTCTTTCATTCTCTTTAAAAAAAATCCAACAAGCTCATAATATGAATTTGCATGATACTATTGTGAATATATTTTATTCAGAATATAATGTTGCATTATTGTATATATATTTATGTAGTATTATATATTTCTAGTAATGCACCTTTATATGGTGTATCAATTATAATTAACATGCAGTCTTTGCCTTAGTTTTTTTTCACCTACTTGCCCGAAAGCTAAATTTAGAAAAATTCTCTATTTATTCAATCAAATTTTTTCATAATTTTCACTTGTCCGAATCCAGTTTTACTTGTCCCTGGCTTCAGGCAAGTGGGTTAGCGTGAAGGCTGAACATGTACTTATTGATGAGATATTATCACATTTAAATGTATCTTTTGATTTGAAGCTTGTTGGTGATTGAAAAAAAAATTGTTTTAATTGGACCCTATTGGAAAATGAAAAAAAAATTCCTCAGAAATTAGAAATTTGATTGATTCCAAACTGTACATGAATAATCATTGAATAGTCCCTTACAAAATTTAAATTTTTGTGTAAATAGAAAATTCAAGATGATGGTATTCATGTGACAAATTAACATAGAGCAGTGACGTTGTTAAAAGCTGGCAGCTGACGATATTTGCCGGTAATTTCCCTTTCCTTGCCGGTTATTTTTCTATGAGTAAAAAAAAATGTGACAGAAAATCCATATTCCAATATACCGGTATATCAATTATTACATCGTATAAATCAACGTTATTGATTGTATCAGCTCCCGTTTGGAAATCCCCTGTAGTATTTATTTAGTCGCTATTTATAAAATTGTGCACGCACACCTAACATTTAGTGAAACATTTGGTATATGAACCGCAATGGACCTACACAAATTTTTATTACGAGAAGACGAGCTGAAGTGCCTTAGGATGCATATCTCGAAGAGATACTTCTACAAAGATCCAAAAGGATATGAAGAGGGTGTATATGATCTTCAGATACCATCTTTCATTCAAGCTTCTGATCAATACTGCCGTGGTGGTCTTTTTAGTTCACCTGGACCAAAGGTCCATGTGAACTATTACCATCACTTGGCGTCCGTCGTCTGTAATCTTTTCACATTTCAAGCTTCTTCTCCGAAACCACTGGGCCGATTGGAACCAAGCTTAGCAGGAATGTTCCTTGGATGGTCCTCTACAAAGTTACTGTTTTTCGTTCCAGTCGGATATTCAATATGGCTGCCAGGGCCAATAATATGCTCTGAATGGCTGAAATTTCAAAGATCTTCTTCTCTGAAACTAATGAACTGACTGAACCCAAACTGTAAATGAATGATCATTGCAATGTCCTTTACCAAGTTTCTCTTTTTTATGCCGATCGGAAATCCAAGATGGCCACCATCGCAGGACATAGATTAACATTGGACCCTATGGGAAAATGTTCAAATGCCTTCTTCTCAGAAACTACAAATATGATTAAAGCCAAACTGTACATGAATGTTCATTGGACGGTCCTCTACAGTCTCAAGGTTTTTTGTTCCGATATGAAATTCAAAATGGCGGCTACGGCAGGACTTAGTTTAACATTGGACCCTATGGGAAAAATGTTTCAAAATGCTTCTTCTCTGAAACCACTTGGACAATTGAAACCAAACTGCCCAGGAATGATCATTGGAAGGTCCTCTACAAACTTTCTGTTTTTTATGCCGATTGGAAATCCAAGATGGCCGCCACCGCAGGACATAGATTAACATTGGACCCTATGGGAAAATATTCAAATGCCTTCTTCTCAGAAATTACAAATATTATTAAAGCCAAACTGTACATGAATGTTCATTAGATGGTCCTCTACAAACTTTACGGGGTTTTTTTCGGTATGAAATTCAAAATGGCGGCTACGGCAGGACTTAGTTTAACATTGGACCCTATGGGAATAATGTTTCAAAACGCTTCTTCTCTAAAACCACTTGGACAATTGAAACCAAACTGCCCATGAATGATCATTGGAAGGTCCTCTACAAAGTTTATGTTTTCTATGTCGATCGGATATCCAAGATGGCCGCCACCGCAATACATAGATTAACATTGGACCCTATGGGAAAATGTTCAAATGCCTTCTTTTCAGAAACTACAAATATTATTAAAGCCAAACTGTACATGAATGTTCATTGGATGGTCCTCTACAAACTTTACGTTTTTTGTTCCGATATGAAATTCAAAATGGCGACTACGGCAGGACTTAG
The DNA here is from genome assembly GCA_963383655.1 of Bathymodiolus septemdierum. NCBI lineage: Eukaryota > Metazoa > Mollusca > Bivalvia > Mytilida > Modiolidae > Bathymodiolus > Bathymodiolus septemdierum. The sequence goes on from OY726521.1 coordinate 5,181,384, forward strand.
TTTAACATTGGACCCTATGGGAAAAATGTTTCAAAATGCTTCTTCTCTGAAACCACTAGGACAGTTGAAACCAAACTGCCCAGGAATGATCATTGGAAGGTTCTCAACAAATTTTATGTTTTTTATGCCGATCGGAAATTCAAGATGGCCGCCACCGCAATACATAGATTAACATTGGACCCTATGGAAAAATGTTCAAATGCCTTCTTCTCAGAAACTACAAATATTATTAAAGCCAAACTGTACATGAATGTTCATTGCATGGTCCTCTACAAACTTTACGTTTTTTGTTTCGATATGAAATTCAAAATGGCGGCTACGGCAGGACTTAGTTTAACATTGGACCCTATGGGAAAAATGTTTCAAAACGCTTCTTCTCTGAAACCACTTGGACAATTGAAACCAAACTGCCCAGGAATGATCATTGGAAGGTCCTCTACAAAATTTGTGTTTTTTATGTCGATCGGAAATCCAAGATGGCCGCCACCGCAATACATAGATTAACATTGGACCCTATGGGAAAATGTTCAAATGCCTTCTTTTCAGAAACTACAAACATTATTAAAGCCAAACTGTACATGAATGTTGATTGGATGGTCCTCTACAAACTTTACGTTTTTTGTTCCGATATGAAATTCAAAATGGCGGCTACGGCAGGACTTAGTTTAACATTGGACCCTATGGGAAAAATGTTTCAAAACGTTTCTTCTCTGAAACCACTTGGACAATTGAAACCAAACTGCCCAGGAATAGTCATTGGAAGGTCCTCTACAAAGTTTATGGTTTTTTTATGCCGATCGAAAATTCAAGATGGCCACCACCGCAGGACATAGATTAACATTGGACCCTATGGGAAAATATTCAAATGCCTTCTTCTCAGAAACTACAAATATGATTAAAGCCAAACTGTACATGAATGTTCATTAGATGGTCCTCTACAAACTTTACGTTTTTTGTTCCGGTATGAAATTCAAAATGGCGGCTACGGCAGAACTTAGTTTAACATTGGACCCTATGGGAAAAATGTTTCAAAACGCTTCTTCTCTGAAACCACTTGGACAATTGAAACCAAACTGCCCAGGAATGATCATTGGAAGGTCCTCTACAAAATTTGTGTTTTTTATGTCGATCGGAAATCCAAGATGGCCGCCACCGCAATACATAGATTAACATTAGACCCTATGGGAAAATGTTCAAATGCCTTCTTAGAAGCTACAAATATTATTAAAGCCAAACTGTACATGAATGTTCATTGGATGGTCCTCTACAAATTTCATGTTTTTTGTTCCGATATGAAATTCAAAATGGCGGCTACGGCAGGACTTAGTTTAACACTGGACCCTATGGAAAAAATGTTTCAAAACGCTTCTTCTCTGAAACCACTTGGACAATTAAAACCAAACTGCCCAGGAATGATCATTGGAAGGTCCTCTACAAATTTTGTGTTTTTTATGTCGATCGGAAATCCAAGATGGCCACCACCACAATACATAGATTAACATTGGACCCCATGGGAAAATGTTCAAATGCCTTCATCTCAGAAACTACAAATATGATTAAAGCCAAACTGTACATGAATGTTCAATGGATGGTCCTCTACAAACTTTACGTTTTTTGTTCCGATATGAAATTCAAAATGGCGGCTACGGCAGGACTTAGTTTAACATTGGACCCTATAAGGAAAATGTTTCAAAACGCTTCTTCTCTGAAACCACTAGGACAGTTGAAACCAAACTGCCCAGGAATGATCATTGGAAGGTCCTCTACAAGGTGTGTGTTTTTTATGCCGATCGGATATCCAAGATGGCCACCACCGCAGGACATAGATTAGCATTGAACCCTATGGGAAAATGTTCAAATGCCTTCTCAGAAACTACAAATATGATTAAAGCCAAACTGTACATGAATGTTCATTGGATGGTCCTCTACAAACTTTACGTTTTTTGTTCTGATATGAAATTCAAAATGGCGGCTACGGCAGGACTTGTTTAACATTGGACCCTATGGGAAAAATGTTTCAAAACGCTTCTTCTCTGAAACCAAACTGCCCAGGAATGATCATTGGAAGGTCCTCTGTTTTTTATGCCGATCGGAAATCCAAGATGGCTGCCACCACAGATCATAGTATTAACACAGGACCATATCGGGAAAATACAGAAATATCTTCTTCTCTGAAGCTATTGCACTGATTGAACCTAAACTGTGCATCAATCATTGGAAGGTCCTTTACAAACTTTGTGTTTTTTATGTTGATCGTAATTCCAAGATGACTACCACTGCAGGACATAGTTTTTACATAGGACCTATTGGTTTTTTTTATAACCAGGTGAATGATACAGGCTCTTGAGAGCCTCTGATTTGTAGAAAAGGAGACCGGGTCCTATCATACCAGATAAAATTTAAACACACACCAACCAGAACATAAACGAAAGAGTTAACAAAAGAAATGTAACTAATTATCAGTCTGTATAAGAAATAAACCCTATAATTTTAATCTGGGTGAAACATAAATAAATCCAAATGCAGATTAAAACAAGATAAAACTGTTATGTTTAAAAATTGTGAAAACTCTTAATTGATGCCAAAAAATATAGAGACTCGCTATACACTGACCAGGCTGATGATAGTGACAGTTAATCTGAAATTTAATAATAAACTTTGCTGCGTATTGAAACTTTTGTTTTTTTAATGAAATTATACCTACTTCAGTTAAGTACTGTCCCTTTTATATCTTTTTTACTAAAAATTTGCTCATTCGTTGGATATTAAGCAACTATAATTCAAGTTTATGCAGTAAAAAATAGGACAAGAAATTAAGTAGTCCCAGGAAATGCCCAGAATGCAGGATTTTAGGCCATTTTGTAAGCGTCAGGGGCCTGGACGGCCCATGGCCACTGATCCCCAGCCGGATTTTTCTGCCACCTATTCTGAAAATTTTGCCACCTATTCCAGATTCTACTGACAACACTGCTTAGAGCCCTATGTGAAAGAATATTTCAAAAGTATTCTTATCTAAAACCACTGAAGGATTTGTAAGCAACAATGGTAACACAGTGTTTCACTAATGTTAGACCAATGGTAAACAGTGTTTCACTAATGTTAGACCAATGGTAATACAGTGTTTCACTAATGTTAGACCAATGGTAAACAGTGTTTCACTAATGTTAAACCAATGGTAACACAGTGTTTCACTAATGTTAGACCAATGGTAAACAGTGTTTCACTAATGTTAGACCAAGGGTAAACAGTGTTTCACTAATGTTAGACCAATGGTAAACAGTGTTTCACTAATGTTAAACCAATGGTAACACAGTGTTTCACTAATGTTAGACCAATGGTAACACAGTGTTTCACTAATGTTAGACCAATGGTAAACAGTGTTTCACTAATGTTAAACCAATGGTAACACAGTGTTTCACTAATGTTAGACCACAGTGTTTTCAGGCAGACCTTATTAGTACTGTAATTTAATTGTAACAGTGAATGATGACAAGTATATTTTGTCACCATAATTAGATATTACATTGTCATAAACACTCAATTTTAGGATGTGTCACTGTTGCCAAAAACAAGTACAAGTTAAGAGAACATCTACGTAGTCATACCCAGGAGAAAGTGATAGCCTGTCCTACGTGTGGTGGCTTGTTTTCATCCAGGACAAAGTTTGTTGACCATGTAAAACGCCAGGCGAGTGTAGAATGTAAGTGTTAGGATATTATGCAAGTTATATCAGATCATAGTATATTATTGCACATTCTTTTTTCTCATCAGCTTATCCACAAATCAGGATACAGATAATCACTCACCCACCAACGTGTTAGTTTTATGCTGTAGGCTGTGACTTTGTTCTACCAATCTGATTGCTTGTAGAAAACAAAGCAGTATAATATTAAACTATAACACTTTCATGTTCTTGGTAAAGATGGTACAGATAATGACATAGAGTCACTCACATGTGCTGTAATAGTTTTTATTACATACTTAGTTCAAATAAAGCCATTTTTGTATGACCAATATGACTGGAAGTAAACTGTCCATATTTTCACACCCCGGGAAAATAACCGGTTATTGGATTACTACAAGATCATTTCCATATCGACTTCGTCTCGGGGCCAATATGGGTGTCTCTTTTCTAGATGTCGGAAGTATGTAATAAATAGTTTAATACATGGGCATTTCCATATTGGCCTGGTTATCATCCCTCAACCCATGCGTCTCGGGCCAATATGGGGGTCTTGGGATGATAACCAGGCCAATATGGAAATGCCCATGAAATAATCTGTAATTATTTTCAAACCTCCCACATGGCAACATACAGTACAGTCAGAGACATAGCGTGATAAATCACTGTGATAGACGTATCACTCATCTTGGTGATTTGGATATATCTTGTTCTATTACATATATCTTCAAAATTTCCTTTACCTTTAGAGTGTTACTTACTATCACCCAAAAGACATATCAATATAAGTAAATAGATTAAACAGATCAAAAGATATCACAGTGATTTATCACGCTATGTCTCTGACTGTACTGTATCAGTATCACTAGTAGAGTGATATGTCTATCACAGTGATTTATCACGCTATGTCTCTGACTGTACTGTATCAGTATCACTAGTAGAGTCTATCACAGTGATTTATCACACTATGTCTCTGACTGTACTGTATCAGTATCACTAGTAGAGTCTATCACAGTGATTTATCATGCTATGTCTCTGACTGTACTGTATCAGTATCACTAGTAGAGTGATATGTCTATCACAGTGATTTATCACGCTATGTCTCTGACTACTGTATCAGTATCACTAGTAGAGTCTATCACAGTGATTTATCACACTATGTCTCTGACTGTACTGTATCAGTATCACTAGTAGAGTCTATCACAGTGATTTATCACGCTATGTCTCTGACTCTACTGTATCAGTATCACTAGTAGAGTGATACATCCATCACAGTGATTTATCATGCTATGTCTCTGACTGTACTGTATCAGTATCACTAGTAGAGTATATCACAGTGATTTATCACACTATGTCTCTGACTGTACTGTATCAGTATCACTAGTAGAGTCTATCACAGTGATTTATCATGCTATGTCTCTGACTGTACTGTATCAGTATCACTAGTAGAGTGATACGTCCATCACAGTGATTTATCACGCTATGTCTCTGACTGTACTGTATCAGCATCACTAGTAGAGTCTATCACAGTGATTTATCACGCTATGTCTCTGACTGTACTGTATCAGTATCACTAGTAGAGTCTATCACAGTGATTTATCACGTTATGTCTCTGACTGTACTGTATCAGTATCACTAGTAGAGTGATACGTCCATCACAGTGATTTATCATGCTATGTCTCTGACTGTACTGTATCAGCATCACTAGTAGAGTCTATCACAGTGATTTATCACGTTATGTCTCTGACTGTACTGTATCAGTATCACTAGTAGAGTCTATCACAGTGATTTATCACGTTATGTCTCTGACTGTACTGTATCAGTATCACTAGTAGAGTGATATGTCTATCACAGTGATTTATCACGCTATGTCTCTGACTGTACTGTATCAGTATCACTAGTAGAGTCTATCACAGTGATTTATCACACTATGTCTCTGACTGTACTGTATCAGTATCACTAGTAGAGTCTATCACAGTGATTTATCACACTATGTCTCTGACTGTACTGTATCAGTATCACTAGTAGAGTCTATCACAGTGATTTATCACGCTATGTCTCTGACTGTACTGTATCAGTATCACTAGTAGAGTCTATCACAGTGATTTATCACACTATGTCTCTGACTGTACTGTATCAGTATCACTAGTAGAGTCTATCACAGTGATTTATCATGCTATGTCTCTTGACTGTACTGTATCAGTATCACTAGTAGAGTGATATGTCTATCACAGTGATTTATCACGCTATGTCTCTGACTGTACTGTATCAGTATCACTAGTAGAGTCTATCACAGTGATTTATCACACTATGTCTCTGACTGTACTGTATCAGTATCACTAGTAGAGTGGTCTGTCACAGTGATTTATCACGCTATGTCTCTGACTGTACTGTATCAGTATCACTAGTAGAGTCTATCACAGTGATTTATCATGCTATGTCTCTGACTGTACTGTATCAGTATCACTAGTAGAGTGGTCTGTCACAGTGATTTATCACGCTATGTCTGACTGTACTGTATCAGTATCACTAGTAGAGTGGTCTGTCACAGTGATTTATCACGCTATGTCTCTGACTGTACTGTATCAGTATCACTAGTAGAGTGGTCTGTCACAGTGATTTATCACGCTATGTCTCTGACTGTACTGTATCAGTATCACTAGTAGAGTGATACGTCTATCACAGTGATTTATCACGCTCTGTCTCTGACTGTACTGTATCAGTATCACTAGTAGAGTCTTATCACAGTGATTTATCACACTATGTCTCTGACTGTACTCTATCAGTATCACTAAGAAGAGTGATACGTCTATCACAGTGATTTATCACTCTATGTCTCTGACTGTACTGTATCAGTATCACTAGTAGAGTCTATCACAGTGATTTATCACACTATGTCTCGGACTGTACTGTATCAATAAAGGAGAGTAAGAAAGAGGTGTTATTTTTTATCAGGTTGCTGTTAACCACACCTTACTTTCATGATATTTTCCTTTGCAAATTTCATATTCATGTATCAAATCTTAGCACTTTATATATTGAAAACAGTGTTCTTGTTGGCTCGTTCTGGAGTCTGAGTATGTAAATCATTTGGATATGTCAGATGAATGATTAGAAGATCTTCTGTCAGATGATTTGGTTAGCCTTACAAAAGGCTTTTAATATGCTTCTTGAATGGAACTGGTGATATAGTTAAAACTTGCTTTGTGTTACTTATAGAATTACAACAAAGCATTATAATCTGAAGGACACTTTATTAAATGCTATATTTATGATGAATTTTTTAATTTTATCATACTTTTGGTCAAGAATGGATGAATATTATAACTTGGCTCGTCAATGAAAACTGGATGTTAAATATCATATTAATATTTGGAATGGGTTATCTTTGTTGTCTTTCTGACGGCTGTTTTTATTTTAAGAGGAAGAGAACATTGACATGTCATTTGGATAATGTTATATAATTCTAATTTTAAGTCCTATGTCAAAAAGGAGGTAATAGCTCAGTGTTGAAAATGATTATTTTAGAGATGCATATTATATCAGGAACATAATGTCATGTATTATGCAATGCAATTATATAGACATTATGTAATGCAAATACATTTTGTATATAGGCATCCATTGAAGATTTAACAACAATTACTTCATATAATACCAACAAGGGACCATCGTGGTCGTGATCATATGGTAGTTGGATTTATAACTAACTGTACAATCACTGCCTATTATCACTAATGCTATGAGTTCGAACCCCGTTCATGGCGAGGTGTACTCAATACAACATATGTGATAAATTTTGTCAGTGACTTGCGACAGGTAAGTGGTTTTCTCTGGATACTCCGGTTTCCTCCACCAATAAAACTGACCGCCACGATATAACTGAAATATTGTTGAAAGTGACGTTAAACACTATAAACCTAAGCCAAACCTATAATACCAACAAATTATTAACAAATGTATTAATTATAAATATCTGGTCTCTTTGTCATTCATTTAAAAACAGAATTGGTACGTGTAGATGATATAATTCTTGTCATAGGAGTGAAGCTGATAAATCTTAGGGTGGTGTAATTGGATTAGTATCTGTTTCATTACTGAAATGAGTTCCTTTTTCAGGAACTATTTTGCTTTGTCAGCATAACAAATATGAATAGAGAGTCAGAGATACCTAATCAATCCTTCTGTAACTCTAATTACCTTGACCCCTTTTTTCAACTTTGACCTCAATGGAGGGCATGCAACAGACACCTGCTACTTGTAAGACCCATAACTTTGTCTTCTGATGAGAGCAGTACTGTTATATTAATCAGTTGAAATACTAACACCATTAAAAACTACTGTGCAGTATTTATATATGAAAATACATTCAATGGATTTCAAGGACCCGGGTGGCTCAATGAGTTAGGTAGTTGAATTACCTAACAACTCATACAAGCCTATCACCAATACAGTGTGGGTTCGTGCCCGGCTTTGTAAATTACAAAAAAGGGTGCATTCAACTTGCAGCTGCAAATGATAAAGTTTACCAGTTGCTTGCCCATGGTCGGTGGTTCTCTCCGGGTACTCCGGCTTCTTCCACTACTAAAACTGGTCGCCATGATATAGCTGAAATATCGCTGAAAGTGGCGTTAAACACCAAAAATCAAAATCAATCAAATCAGTGGATTTCATTATACCCGGTAATTACTTTTGAAATTTCCTGCCTCATCAAACGTGTTGGTGGGGTATATTTAACTTGTAAGGACACACAATGAAAGCTTTGAAACTGTTTTTTCTTTGTAAATTTATTCAACAATGAACACATTCATAACAAGAAAAAAAATGTGGACTATATTATAACAAAAACCAATAAAACAGTTCTAGCAATACTCAATAGACAATTTGAACATTTCTGATTTGACTCTAAAATTATGTTTTTATTGTTGTTACTCCGTTGCAGTGTGACAAAATGATTCCTCATGCAAGAGCAATAAAAAGAACAAATAAATTAAGTTTAATTTTCTTGAGATTTGTAGATATTTGAACTACGTAAAAAATCAGAGGATAAACGTATTGAAAATTCACAAGTAGGTACAATATTGATAAAGTATGAAAAAAATATTTGTTATTTTCGTTGAACTTTACATGAAATTGACACTTTTGTCTGCATAAAAGGGAAATAACTTTTATATAATTGTGAAAAGTCATCTAATATTAGAATCAAGTCAGAAATGTTAAGATCAACTTTTATAGCCATAGTCTAATGATATCTTAATACATATAGAATATATCATTTTACACCGGTTTAATTTTTATTCTTCTTCAAGTAAAGAACACATGCCTAGTTTTATTTCTCCTCCGTGTACAACCTTTACCACAAGAGAATTCTTAGCTTGATTTGTGTTATCATTTGACATAAATAGAAAATTTAATTGACTCTGCTTTACTGAAACTTTAATCTTCTCTCTCCTCTGAAATTTCAATCTCCTCTGCCTTTTTCATTTTGTTGGTGGTATTAGATGAATCTGCCAGTCATAGTTAATGTTCATTTATTCAACCTAAGTGATAATACATTTATCAGATGAATTTATAATTTTCTTAAATATTGAGCAAAAAATTATTCCCTCGGTCTGTTTGATAAGTCCTTTATGATCATGAAGAACAACAGGTTATAAAGACTGGAATGTGATCATGAAGAACAACAGGTTATAAAGATTGGAATGTGATCATGAAGAACAACAGGTTATACAGACTGGAATGTGATCATGAAGAACAACAGGTTATAAAGACTGGAATGTGATCATGAAGAACAACAGGTTATACAGACTGGAATGTGATCATGAAGAACAACAGGTTATAAAGACTGGAATGTGATCATGAAGAACAACAGGTTATACATACTGGAATGTGATCATGAAGAACAACAGGTTATAAAGACTGGAATGTGATCATGAAGAACAACAGGTTATACAGACTGGAATGTGATCATGAAGAACAACAGGTTATACAGACTGGAATGTGATCATGAAGAACAACAGGTTATAAAGACTGGAATGTGATCATGAAGAACAACAGGTTATAAAGACTGGAATGTGATCATGAAGAACAACAGGTTATAAAGACTGGAATGTGATCATGAAGAACAACAGGTTATAAAGACTGGAATGTGATCATGAAGAACAACAGGTTATAAAGACTGGAATGTGATCATGAAGAACAACATGTTATACAGACTGGAATGTGATCATGAAGAACAACAGGTTATAAAGACTGGAATGTGATCATGAAGAACAACAGGTTATACAGACTGGAATGTGATCATGAAGAACAACAGGTTATACAGACTGGAATGTGATGATGAAGAACAACAGGTTATAAAGACTGGCATGTGATCATGAAGAACAACAGGTTATAAAGACTGGAATGTGATCATGAAGAACAACAGGTTATAAAGACTGGAATGTGATCATGAAGAACAACAGGTTATACAGACTGGAATGTGATCATGAAGAACAACAGGTTATAAAGACTGGAATGTGATCATGAAGAACAACAGGTTATAAAGACTGGAATGTGATCATGAAGAACAACAGGTTATAAAGACTGGAATGTGATCACGAAGAACAACAGGTTATAAAGACTGGAATGTAATCATGAAGAACAACAGGTTATAAAATACCACTATAATATTCACTGAAAAAAAAAACTGTAAAGAACAATGAAGTGAAAAAGTACAGCAACATGTTAAAAGCAACAAGACCTAAAGAACAACAGGATGTAAAAATTTGTATCAATTGTACATTTCTCCCCTATGCCCAAGATAATTATGTTGGATATTTTGTTTTCTCTTTCATCTTATTGTGTTTAAGCGGTTGGATAAATTTTCGTAATATTTTTAGTCATGGTGGGTTAATTTCTTCATGAGAATTCCCGCCAATTTTCTTTTGATGTCATTAAGTCGAAAGTGACCAACTTAAAATAAATTTTGAGGGGCCCGGGTGGCTCAATGAGTTAGGTAGTTGGATTACCTAATAACTCATACAAGGCTATCACCAATACGGCGTGGGTTCGTGCCTGGCTTTGTAAATTACAAATGAAGATGCACTCAACTCACAGCCACAAGTGATAAAGTTTACCAGTTGCTTGCCCATGGTCGGTAGTTCTCTCCGGATACTCCGACTAATTCCACCACTAAAACTGGTCGCCATGATATAGCTGAAATATTGCTGAAAGTAGCGTTAAGCACAATAAATCAAATCAAATCATCAAAATAAGTTTTAAAGTTTTTGCAAATATGAGAAACAGATTCTCCTTCTGTTACCAGTGGATTATCATATTTTGCTACCTGTGGATTATCATATTTCTCCACTCAAGAAATTTTCAAATCTTAAAGCTCAAACTTTAAAGAGAGCTTTACAAATTTTAAATTTCTTGAGTGAAGAAATATGATAATCCACTTGTAGCTCAGTAGAACATATATAATTTATATTCCCCTGTTTCTTTGTCAGTATTTCTCATCCTAAATATATCTGTTGTTTTAGGATAAATACAAGCTGGCTGTGCTTTTTGTCCGTTATCACTTTGAAGTTGGAACTTATATGTTGACTCTTACTTTCACAGTATATATCAATTCTTGCCTTCAGCACCCTGAGTACACAAACGTCTTAAAGCTACTACCATATATAACAAATAAATTACAATCAGTGACACACTTTCTGTTGTTATGACAAGTAAACACAGTCAGTGACACACTTTCTGATATGACAAGTAAACATAATCAGTGACACACTTTCTGATATGACAAGTAAACATAGTCAGTGACACACTTTCTGATATGACAAGTAAACAGTCAGTGACACACTTTCTGATATGACAAGTAAACACAATCAGTGACACACTTTCTGTTATGACAAGTAAACACAGTCAGTGACACACTTTCTGTTATGACAAGTAAACACAGTCAGTGACACACTTTCTGATATGACAAGTAAACATAATCAGTGACACACTTTCTGATATGACAAGTAAACACAATCAGTGACACACTTTCTGATATGACAAGTAAACACAGTCAGTGACACACTTTCTGATATGACAAGTAAACACAGTCAGTGACACACTTTCTAATATGACAAGTAAACACAATCAGTGACACACTTTCTGTTATGACAAGTAAACACAGTCAGTGACACACTTTCTGATATGACAAGTAAACACAATCAGTGACACACTTTCTGTTATGACAAGTAAACACAGTCAGTGACACACTTTCTAATATGACAAGTAAACACAATCAGTGACACACTTTCTGATATGACAAGTAAACACAGTCAGTGACACACTTTCTGATATGACAAGAAAACACAGTCAGTGACACACTTTCTGATATGACAAGTACACATAATCAGTGACACACTTTCTGATATGACAAGTACACACAGTCAGTGACACACTTTCTGTTATGACAAGTAAACACAATCAGTGACACACTTTCTGTTATGACAAGTAAACACAGTTAGTGACACACTTTCTGATATGACAAGTAAACACAGTCAGTGACACACTTTCTGATATGACAAGTAAACACAATCAGTGACACACTTTCTGTTATGACAAGTAAACACAGTCAGTGACACACTTTCTGATATGACAAGTAACCATAATCAGTGACACACTTTCTGTTATGACAAGTAAACACAGTCAGTGACACACTTTCTGATATGACAAGTAAACACAGTCAGTGACACACTTTCTGTTATGACAAGTAAACACAATCAGTGACACACTTTCTGTTATGACAAGTAAACACAATCGGTGACACACTTTCTGTTGATATGACAAGTAAACACAGTCAGTGACACACTTTCTGATATGACAAGTAAACATAGTCAGTGACACACTTTCTGATATGACAAGTAAACACAGTCAGTGACACACTTTCTGATATGACAAGTAAACACAGTCAGTGACACACTTTCTGATATGACAAGTAAACTCAGTCAGTGACACACTTTCTGTTATGACAAGTAAACACAGTCAGTGACACACTTTCTGTTATGACAAGTAAACATAATCAGTGACACACTTTTTGATATGACAAGTAAACACAGTCAGTGACACACTTTCTGATATGACAAGTAAACACAGTCAGTGACACACTTTCTGATATGACAAGTAAACACAGTCAGTGACACACTTTCTGATATGACAAGTAAACATAGTCAGTGACACACTTTCTGATATGACAAGTAAACACAGTCAGTGACACACTTTCTGATATGACAAGTAAACACAGTCAGTGACACACTTTCTGATATGATAAATAAACATAGTCAGTGACACACTTTCTGATATGACAAGTAAACACAGTCAGTGACACACCTTCTGATATGACAAGTAAACACAGTCAGTGACACACTTTCTGATATGACAAGTAAACTCAGTCAGTGACACACTTTCTGTTATGACAAGTAAACACAGTCAGTGACACACTTTCTGTTATGACAAGTAAACACAATCAGTGACACACTTTCTGATATGACAAGTAAACACAGTCAGTGACACACTTTTTGATATGACAAGTAAACACAGTCAGTGACACACTTTCTGATATGACAAGTAAAGACAGTCAGTGACACACTTTCTGATATGACAAGTAAACACAGTCAGTGACACACTTTCTGTTATGACAAGTAAACATAATCAGTGACACACTTTCTGATATGACAAGTAAACACAGTCAGTGACACACTTTCTGATATGACAAGTAAGCACAGTCAGTGACACACTTTCTGATATGACAAGTAAGCACAGTCAGTGACACACTTTCTGTTATGACAAGTAAACACAGTCAGTGACACACTTTCTGATATGACAAGTAAAAACAATCAGTGACACACTTTCTGATATGACAAGTAAACACAGTCAGTGACACACTTTCTGTTATGACAAGTAAACACAATCAGTGACACACTTTTTGATATGACAAGTAAACACAATCAGTGACACACTTTCTGATATGACAAGTAAACACAGTCAGTGACACACTTTCTGTTATGACAAGTAAACACAATCAGTGACACACTTTTTGATATGACAAGTAAACACAATCAGTGACACACTTTCTGATATGACAAGTAAACACAGTCAGTGACACACTTTCTGATATGACAAGTAAACATAGTCAGTGACACACTTTCTGATATGACAAGTAAACACAGTCAGTGACACACTTTCTGTTATGACAAGTAAACACAGTCAGTGACACACTTTCTGATATGACAAGTAAACACAGTCAGTGACACACTTTCTGTTATGACAAGTAAACATAATCAGTGACACACTTTCTGATATGACAAGTAAACACAGTTAGTGACACACTTTCTGTTATGACAAGTAAACACAGTCAGTGACACACTTTCTGTTATGACAAGTAAACACAGTCAGTGACACACTTTCTGATATGACAAGTAAGCACAGTCAGTGACACACTTTCTGTTATGACAAGTAAACACAGTCAGTGACACACTTTCTGATATGACAAGTAAACATAATCAGTGACACACTTTCTGATATGACAAGTAAACATAATCAGTGACACACTTTCTGATATGACAAGTAAACATAATCAGTGACACACTTTCTGTTATGACAAGTAAACATAATCAGTGACACACTTTCTGATATGACAAGTAAACATAATCAGTGACACACTTTCTGATATGACAAGTAAACATAGTCAGTGACACACTTTCTGTTGTTATGACAAGTAAGCACAATCAGTGACACACTTTCTGTTTTGATAATGCTTTTGGTACAAATTCAAACCAGTTGACCATGACAGACATAACTTTATCCCCAATACAGGACGGTAGATGTAGATACAGGAACGGTAGTGACCTAGATAAAAACCCACTGTAGTAATGAGATTGTGGACTCACTGATAGTAAGGCTAATCTTATGTTATTTAAGATCTCACTGAAGTCTGCTGTTAGATAAGCATCTGGATCTGGAACAGAAAAAAACAGATTATGTTTCAGAAGTCTGAAAAATGACTTATCATGGGGTTTGTAAGAAGAGTAACACGACAGGTGCTAATAGTGGAGCAGGAACTTGACCTTCCGGGGCATCTGAGATCACCAACATTTTTATCGTGGGGTTAATGTTGCTCAGTGTTTAGTTTTCTGTGTAATGTTCTGTAGATCATTGTTTGTTCTTTTGTCTTTTTTTTCTTTTGACAATTGTATTGTCTGTCAGTCAATGATTTACTGTGATTACCCCTTTGTCTGTCAGTCAATGATTTACTGTGATTACCCCTTTGTCTGTCAGTCAATGATTTACTGTGATTACCCCTTTGTCTGTCAGTCAATGATTTACTGTGATTACCCCTTTGTCTGTCAGTCAATGATTTACTGTGATTACTCCTTTGTCTGTCAGTCAATGATTTACTGTGATTACCCCTTTGTCTGTCAGTCAATGATTTACGGCTTGTGATTGTCTGTCAGTCAATGATTTACTGCTTGTGATTGTCTGTCAGTCAATGATTTACGGCTTGTGATTGTCTGTCAGTCAATGATTTACGGCTTGTGATTGTCTGTCAGTCAATGCTTTACGGCTTGTGATTGTCTGTCAGTCAATGATTTACGGCTAGTGATTGTCTGTCAGTCAATGATTTACGGCTTGTGATTGTCTGTCAGTCAATGATTTACGGCTTGTGATTGTCTGTCAGTCAATGATTTACGGCTTGTGATTGTCTGTCAGTCAATGATTTATGGCTTGTGATTGTCTTGTCAGTCAATGATTTACGGCTTGTGATTGTCTGTCAGTCAATGATTTACGGCTTGTGATTGTCTGTCAGTCAATGATTTACGGCTTGTGATTGCCTGTCAGTCAATGATTTACGGCTTGTGATTGTCTGTCAGTCAATGATTTACAGCTTGTGATTACCCCTTTGATATCTTCTAAGTTTTCTTGTCAAGTTCTATAAATAGTTTTGATGCTATATAAATATATATCTTATCCGGTAATAAAATTGTAAGCTGTATGACTTAGAAACTAAATTAGCTTTTACAATTTTATGATTGTCTTAAGCAAGGACATATATTTCTATATTAAAAAATTTATATCTTCCAACTTCCGTTTTTCAGTACTTTGTGCAGTTCATGCATTTTTATATCAGAATCATGGTTAGTAAAGTTGCATTATATTTTATTCAAACAATCTTTCCTATTTTATACCCCCACTCATAGAGTGGGGGCCATAGAGTGGGGGCTATATTGCAATCACCTTGTCCGTCCGTCCGTCCGTTCACACTTTCGTAACAGATATCTCAGCTTCTACTGGAAGAAATGATTTTATATTTGATATATGGCTTTGGCATGGTGACTTGTACCGTGTCTCCACTTTCCAGGTTTACCGCACATCTACTTCCTGTTTACAGTGTGACTTAGAATTTTTCATGTTTACCGTAATGAAAACTTTCGTAACAGTTATCTCAGCTTCTACTGGAAGAAATGATTGTATATTTGATATATGGCTTTGGCATGGTGACTTGTACCGTGTCTCCCCTTTCCAGGTTTACCGCACATCTACTTCCTGTTTACCGTACGACATACAAATGAATGAGTGGGGGTATTCTTAGCACAACGTTAAGCGTGCAACATCTTGTTACCTCTGCAAATAGTTGCTATCACCAATAAAAGTAGACATTACCTTTTAGTTTATGTTTGATGTAAAAACAGTCTTTTCCATAGTTTTCCTTGACAGATTCACTGGCTCGCCTCCACCATCGTTCTGCAACTTCTGCCTTATCATAGGCCATTATTCCTTTAAATGATAGACTTAAATGTTAAATTCTACACTAAACAGTGGTAGAAACATGAAACAGCTGATGATGGTAGAAATAATTTACTTATTGTAATATAAACCAATGTCAATCAATTATATTTTGCTGACAAAGGGTTAACAGACTCATTGTATGGATTTGTGCAATGATTAAATTTTAGAATATTTTAAAGATAATATTCACCCCAGTTTTTTTTTTCTTTGACTTTTATGGCGTTCTTGTTCAATATTGAGTTTTCTGTGTAATGTTTTGTAGATCATTGTTTGTCTTTATGTCCTTTTTCTTTTGACCATTGTATTGTCTCTCCTTCTTGACCATTGTATTGTCTCTCCTTCTTGACCATTGTATTGTCTCTCCTTCTTGACCATTGTATTGTCTCTCCTTGACCATTGTATTGTCTCTCCTTCTTGACCATTGTATTGTCTCTCCTTCTTGACCATTGTATTGTCTCTCCTTCTTGACCATTGTATCGTCTCTCCTTTTTGACCATTGTATTTTCTCTCCTTCTTGACCATTGTATTTTCTCTCCTTCTTGACCATTGTATTGTCTCCTTCTTGACCATTGTATTTTCTCTCCTTCTTGACCATTGTATTGTCTCTCCTTGACCATTGTATTGTCTCTCCTTCTTGACCATTGTATTGTCTCTCCTTCTTGACCATTGTATTGTCTCCTTCTTGACCATTGTATTGTCTCTCCTTCTTGACCATTGTATTGTCTCTCCTTCTTGACCATTGTATTGTCTCTCCTTGACCATTGTATTGTCTCCTTCTTGACCATTGTATTGTCTCCTTCTTGACCATTGTATTGTCTCTCCTTCTTGACCATTGTATTGTCTCTCCTTCTTGACCATTGTATTGTCTCTCCTTCTTGACCATTGTATTGTCTCTCCTTCTTGACCATTGTATTTTCTCTCCTTCTTGACCATTGTATTGTCTCTCCTTCTTGACCATTGTATTGTCTCTCCTTCTTGACCATTGTATTTTCTCTCCTTCTTGACCATTGTATTTTCTCTCCTTCTTGACCATTGTATTGTCTCTCCTTCTTGACCATTGTATTGTCTCTCCTTCTTGACCATTGTATTGTCTCTCCTTGACCATTGTATTGTCTCTCCTTCTTGACCATTGTATTTTCTCTCCTTCTTGACCATTGTATTGTCTCTCCTTCTTGACCATTGTATTGTCTCTCCTTCTTGACCATTGTATTGTCTCTCCTTCTTGACCATTGTATTTTCTCTCCTTCTTGACCATTGTATTTTCTCTCCTTCTTGACCATTGTATTGTCTCCTTCTTGACCATTGTATTTTCTCTCCTTCTTGACCATTGTATTGTCTCTCCTTGACCATTGTATTGTCTCTCCTTCTTGACCATTGTATTGTCTCTCCTTCTTGACCATTGTATTGTCTCCTTCTTGACCATTGTATTGTCTCTCCTTCTTGACCATTGTATTGTCTCTCCTTCTTGACCATTGTATTGTCTCCTTGACCATTGTATTGTCTCCTTCTTGACCATTGTATTGTCTCCTTCTTGACCATTGTATTGTCTCTCCTTCTTGACCATTGTATTGTCTCTCCTTCTTGACCATTGTATTGTCTCTCCTTCTTGACCATTGTATTGTCTCTCCTTCTTGACCATTGTATTTTCTCTCCTTCTTGACCATTGTATTGTCTCTCCTTCTTGACCATTGTATTGTCTCTCCTTCTTGACTATTGTATTTTCTCTCCTTCTTGACCATTGTATTTTCTCTCCTTCTTGACCATTGTATTGTCTCCTTCTTGACCATTGTATTTTCTCTCCTTCTTGACCATTGTATTGTCTCTCCTTCTTGACCATTGTATTTTCTCTCCTTCTTGACCATTGTATTGTCTCTCCTTGACCATTGTATTGTCTCTCCTTCTTGACCATTGTATTGTCTCTCCTTCTTGACCATTGTATTGTCTCCTTCTTGACCATTGTATTGTCTCTCCTTCTTGACCATTGTATTTTCTCTCCTTCTTGACCATTGTATTGTCTCTCCTTCTTGACCATTGTATTTTCTCTCCTCCTTGACCATTGTATTGTCTCTCCTTCTTGACCATTGTATTGTCTCTCCTTGACCATTGTATTGTCTCCTTCTTGACCATTGTATTGTCTCTCCTTCTTGACCATTGTATTGTCTCTCCTTCTTGACCATTGTATTTTCTCTCCTTCTTGACCATTGTATTTTCTCTCCTTGACCATTGTATTGTCTCTCCTTCTTGACCATTGTATTTTCTCTCCTTCTTGACCATTGTATTGTCTCTCCTTGACCATTGTATTGTCTCTCCTTCTTGACCATTGTATTGTCTCTCCTTCTTGACCATTGTATTGTCTCCTTCTTGACCATTGTATTGTCTCTCCTTCTTGACCATTGTATTGTCTCTCCTTCTTGACCATTGTATTGTCTCTCCTTGACCATTGTATTGTCTCTCCTTCTTGACCATTGTATTGTCTCCTTCTTGACCATTGTATTGTCTCTCCTTCTTGACCATTGTATTGTCTCTCCTTCTTGACCATTGTATTGTCTCTCCTTCTTGACCATTGTATTGTCTCTCCTTCTTGACCATTGTATTGTCTCTCCTTGACCATTGTATTGTCTCTCCTTCTTGACCATTGTATTGTCTCCTTCTTGACCATTGTATTGTCTCTCCTTCTTGACCATTGTATTGTCTCTCCTTGACCATTGTATTGCCTCTCCTTCTTGACCATTGTATTGTCTCTCCTTCTTGACCATTGTATTGTCTCTCCTTGACCATTGTATTGTCTCTCCTTCTTGACCATTGTATTGTCTCTCCTTGACCATTGTATTGTCTCTCCTTCTTGACCATTGTATTGTCTCTCCTTCTTGACCATTGTATTGCCTCTCCTTCTTGACCATTGTATTGCCTCTCCTTCTTGACCATTGTATTGTCTCTCCTTCTTGACCATTGTATTGTCTCTCCTTCTTAACCATTGTATTGTCTCTCCTTCTTGACCATTGTATTGTCTCTCCTTCTTGACCATTGTATTGCCTCTCCTTCTTGACCATTGTATTGCCTCTCCTTCTTGACCATTGTATTGTCTCTCCTTCTTGACCATTGTATTGTCTCTCCTTCTTTGAATGTGGCATCTTATCACCCCTTTGATATCTTCAAACTTTTCTAGAAATGCAGTTATCCCTACTTCTACTTTATAATAAGTGGAAAGATTGTTTTTAGTTAACAAAATGTTCTGATAGGTAAAGTGTGTATTTTATACACTTAATTCCATCATCTGTTCAAAACTTATTTGATATAACTGTAGTTAATTGTATTACTTGGTATATCCAATCAAAACTGAACAATCGTCTTATTACTTGAAAATACTTTTATCCTGATTGGTCAGTTACATGCTGTCCTTCTTTGATTTACATCTTCTGATTACCTCTTTGGTATCTTAGATTTATGTCTTCTGATTACCTCTTTTGTATCTTAGATTTACGTCTTCTGATTACCTCTTTGGTATCTTAGATTTATGTCTTCTGATTACCTCTTTGGTATCTTAGATTTACGTCTTCTGATTACCTCTTTGGTATCTTCAAACTTTTCTAACATACAAAGCTGAACTTGCATCTTAATATTACTAAAATATTTTTATCTTAATTGGTCAGTCACATACAAAGTTGAACTTTTTATTTGAGAATATTTTTTACACATACAAAAGGAAACCAGAACGATTTCTTCATATTAAGATACAGAAGTTGCCTAAATTCTCTGCACATATTAATACATGTAAATATAAATACTGTGATAAAGCTCTATAATACATCATGTTCTTACCTGTTTTATAGCCACTTGGTATGATAGTACAGACTTTTATCTTCCACATACGTAGTTCATATCTCCATACTTCTGACATTGTTGCTAGGGCAGATTTTGAAGCACAGTAAGCTCCCATTAGTGGTACAGGTGCCAATCCTTTATATAAAAATAAAACGATGCAAATTGATAAATTGTGTCAAAGTCTTAATAATAGGGTAAGGGTTAACTGACAGCCAAACACTTTTTACTGGCTTTCTGATTTTTTGACTTTGAGTGTCACCTGTACCTGATGAAAGTTATTATTCCAGAAACATGTCATTGCATACTAGCCATGACTAGATTGGATATCTACATTTTTATTAGATGGAAGTAGAAAACAACAAATATGACTAGATTTTCTTGAACTGGTTTATATTTTGATACTCCATTTCTGTGTAGAAATCCATCATGAATCAATGAAGGTTAAGTTTGGAGTAAAATTAGTAAACAAGGAGACAAAAATTGAGCCTGTGATTAATTTAATATATACGGCTTCAGTCAATTTATAACATTATTGATAATTCTTCCTTGACTTACTGTCAGTAATCATAATGGTAGGAAGTGTTCAGTATTAACAGTTTACCCTTGATTTTCTGTCAGTGATGTTGTCACAGCAATTACTAGCAATATTACAGGGACAACACTTAACATTTAAAATGCAGTTGCCAACTGAACTCCCTAAATTAACAATTTTAGTAGCTCAGCAAAAATTCTTGGGGTCCAGCAACTGACTTTGTAAGTGAAATATTAAAAATATCTGTACTCAGCTGACCACTATTAAGTTTTATCTCTGTATTAGAATTTTATCCTAAGTAATGTTGACACTTACCACCGTTACTAGCAATATTAACAATTCTGCCTTGACTTTCTCTCAGTAATGTTGACACTTACCACAGTTACTAGCAATATTAACAATTCTGCCTTGACTTTCTCTCAGTAATGTTGACACTTACCACAGTTACTAGCAATATTAACAATTCTGCCTTGACTTTCTCTCAGTAATGTTGACACTTACCACAGTTACTAGCAATATTAACAATTCTGCCTTGACTTTCTCTCAGTAATGTTGACACATACCACAGTTACTAGCAATATTAACAATTCTGCCTTGACTTTCTCTCAGTAATGTTGACACTTACCACAGTTACTAGCAATATTAACAATTCTGCCTTGACTTTCTCTCAGTAATGTTGACACTTACCACAGTTACTAGCAATATTAACAATTCTGCCTTGACTTTCTCTCAGTAATGTTGACACTTACCACAGTTACTAGCAATATTAACAATTCTGCCTTGACTTTCTCTCAGTAATGTTGACACTTACCACAGTTACTAGCAATATTAACAATTCTGCCTTGACTTTCTCTCAGTAATGTTGACACATACCACAGTTACTAGCAATATTAACAATTCTGCCTTGACTTTCTCTCAGTAATGTTGACACTTACCACAGTTACTAGCAATATTAACAATTCTGCCTTGACTTTCTCTCAGTAATGTTGACACTTACCACAGTTACTAGCAATATTAATAATTCTGCCTTGACTTTCTCTCAGTAATGTTGACACTTACCACAGTTACTAGCAATATTAACAATTCTGCCTTGACTTTCTCTCAGTAATGTTGACACATACCACAGTTACTAGCAATATTAACAATTCTGCCTTGACTTTCTCTCAGTAATGTTGACACTTACCACAGTTACTAGCAATATTAACAATTCTGCCTTGACTTTCTCTCAGTAATGTTGACACTTACCACAGTTACTAGCAATATTAACAATTCTGCCTTGACTTTCTCTCAGTAATGTTGACACTTACCACAGTTACTAGCAATATTAACAATTCTGCCTTGACTTTCTCTCAGTAATGTTGACACTTACCACAGTTACTAGCAATATTAACAATTCTGCCTTGACTTTCTCTCAGTAATGTTGACACATACCACAGTTACTAGCAATATTAACAATTCTGCCTTGACTTTCTCTCAGTAATGTTGACACTTACCACAGTTACTAGCAATATTAACAATTCTGCCTTGACTTTCTCTCAGTAATGTTGACACTTACCACAGTTACTAGCAATATTAACAATTCTGCCTTGACTTTCTCTCAGTAATGTTGACACTTACCACAGTTACTAGCAATATTAACAATTCTGCCTTGACTTTCTCTCAGTAATGTTGACACTTACCACAGTTACTAGCAATATTAACAATTCTGCCTTGACTTTCTCTCAGTAATGTTGACACATACCACAGTTACTAGCAATATTAACAATTCTGCCTTGACTTTCTCTCAGTAATGTTGACACTTACCACAGTTACTAGCAATATTAACAATTCTGCCTTGACTTTCTCTCAGTAATGTTGACACTTACCACAGTTACTAGCAATATTAACAATTCTGCCTTGACTTTCTCTCAGTAATGGTAGGAAGTGTTTACAGACTGCTACAGGACCAAGATAATTAACTGCTAATATTTTATGTATGTCTTCTGTAACCATTATCTCAATGTTACCAATCAAACAGATCCCAGCATTGTTAATAACACCCCATAACTGTATACCTATTGAAAATAATAACTAACATTAATTCTTGAACTCAATCCATGCAACATATATGAATTAGTACTAAGAAAGGATATTGATGTAAATGAACTTTAGAAACTATCCAAAATTACTCTTAAACACAAAGTTAAAGGGACAACACATTTATTGCTGTTCTACATTTCACAGTCACAGTAAGATCTTCAACAATGAGCATAACTCATACCCTAAGATGGGTGTGAAATGGCCCTTAGCCTGCAGTTGAGCAGTGGTACTCTTTTCTTCTACAGTTAGGAATGAGCTCAGGGCATACAATATAAATAGAAAACGTAATTTATTGCAACCAAAAAGATTTTTCTTGAGTTTCACCAGGGTACAATTAAATATTTATGAAGTACATGAACTAGTATGAACTAGCTCTCAAGGTCATGCAGTAAGTTCAATACAGGTACATATTGATTAGTTCAGTTCACAGTCTAAATTAATGTTGTTGTGACCCAGTGACTGTTTATCTAAGAATTATCCAAATTCTTTCTGATAATTTTAATCACATTTGTGGATTTCATTTCAAGCGATTTGAATTGAACAAGATAATATACATTTCAGTAGCTTTCAGGTTGATTTTTTTTTATAGATTTGAAGGAGTTTTTATCTACAAAAATTGACATTCTGTTGACTTGAATTGAAAAAAATTAAATGTTTGTTTTCTCTACATACTAAACTTTATTAATGTTGTAACCGCATCGATAGCGTAATGTTTAACATGCTTGCCTCGCGTGCGGTAGATCGTGGGTTCGAGCCCCGGTCGGGTCACACCAAAGACTATAAAATTGGTATTTGTTGCTTCTCTGCTAAGCACGCAACATTAAGGAGAAAGAACAAAGACTGGTTGACTCGGAATCAGAATAATGTGTCCGAGTGGAGGGACATGTCTACCCGGTGACTGATGTTTCAGTGAGCTAGCACTATAAAAATCCAACTCAGCATGTTGGTCTAGTACAAAGCAGACCTCATCATCATCTCATTGAAAATTAACTTATTCTCGCCATAATATAGCTGAAAGATTGCTGAATTGGCGTTAAGCAACAATCACTCGCTCACTTATTAATGTAGTAACAAGTGGCTGTCCTAATGACCTAGATTTGTCATAATAACAGGAAAACTCATGCTTACAAAATTAATTATCTTAAATCATTGAAACCGATTAAAAAGTTAATTTTATAACACAACATAAGTGATTATAATAGGTAATATCTGGTCAGGAAACTGTTTATTTTTTTAAAATTAGAATCCTCTTAAATAATAAATAATAAAATGTTGGTGAGGTCATTCAGATGACACATGAATATCCTCCATACCATCAGTTAATGTTGTCATCATATATATATGGGTACTGTAGAAGTGCTGTTTATTTGCACTATCTTCACGAGTACAATAAATTTGTGAAAATAAAAACCAGTGGAAATACCCTCAGTTTAAATGTTGATTTTTTTACGTGAACACAATGACGAAAATAAAATCTAGCGAATACCCTTGACCTTCATATTAGCGAATTCCAGGGTTCCAAACTATGCTCTTAAAAAAAATAGCAGTTTTCCAAATTTGGTGCAATAATTTAAATCTGGTGTGATGAAATCTCATAAGACTTTATGCAGTGTAAAGATTGATCAAAATAAGCTCTCTTTCAAGTTTGGTGATTTTCATGTTTACTGTTCAAAAGGTATAAAAACTTTGTTAAAATGAGTACTATTTCAGATTTTACAACTGTTGGGGGATTGTGACTTATTGGACATATGGATTGTCTCTATTAGACAAATCGTTATATTTCTGACATTTTAATTGCCTCTATTAGACAGATCATCATTTTTACTACCTTTCAATTTGATGTGTATATTAAGTTTAGATTGTTATACTGTACAGAGCCCGGGTGGTTGAATGAGTTAGGTAGTTGGTTTACAACTCATAAAAGCCTATCACCAATACGGTATGGGTTCGCGCCTGGCTTTGTAAATTACAAAAAGGGTGCACTCGATTCGCAGCCGCATGTGATAAAGTTTTACCAGTTGCTTGCCCATGGTCGATGGTTCTCTTCGGGTACTCCAGCTTCTTCCACCACTAAAACTGGTTGCCATGATATAGCTGAAATATTGCTGAGAGTGGCATTAAGCACAATAAATCAAATTAAATTTAATTTTTATGCTGTACACTATGTGTAGCAAAGGTCAAGGTAATCCAACAGGAGGAACTGTGTAGTTATCTCTGTTCTTCTGTCAGGTTAAAGGTCATTTTAATTACCTTTCACTTCCATGTCTTATTGTATAACAACAGCAGTCAAGGTAATACAATACAACAGGAGGAACTGTGTAGTTATCTCCCTTCTTCTGTCAGTTCAGAGGTCATTTTAATTACCTTTCACTTCCATGTCTTTTTGTATAGCAACAGCAGCTTCTTTGATCTGGTTCTCATCACTGACATCAAGTTGTATAGTATGGAGTCTAGATGAACAAGCATTGACCAAATCTTTACTTCCAGGACCTTGATTGTCAAGACACCCAGCATACACTGTAAAACCTTCTAGGTCTAGACTTTTAGCTAAAGCTTTTCCAATACCACGATCACAACCTGAAAACCCATTACAGAACTATATAAAAATAAATTCAAGGATTTGATTCGTACCAGTAAATTCACATTTTCATTTCGAGATTTACAGAATTTGCAATTTTTTTACCAAACTTCCTGTAGACCTAAACACATGACTCTTGCACTGAATGTTTTAGACTTTGTAGAAATGTAACTAAAAATTTAATAAACTTGTTTTGTATGTATATTTTAGAGGAAATTTTCTGTGTAGAAATACAATTTTTATCTATATTTAGAATAACAACTTATATTTGATCTTCTTGATGCACTTTGAACATGTGATTTTGTCAACTTTTGATGAAGTCTTATCTTATTGAATAGAATTGAAGATTGATTAAGAAATAAAGGAATACTTGTAGCTATTTATTCTGATCAGTTCAAAAGTGGTTCCAAACATTTTGGCGAGTCCCACCATTGTGAAAATCAGATTAATAATTTTTATGAGTCCCAACTGAAAATGATGAGTGCAGGACTCCTCTAGGTGAGATGTAAGGATCTCTGAATTCATTAATGGAAGCCACAGTGTGTAGGAGATTTTAACATGGGAACATCATTTTTATAAACATTTTAAAAAGCGATAAAGACACTGTCAAGTTAATGAGACATGGTTTTAAAGTAATATGAAAGGCAAATATTGTGGAATTTTTGGATTCAATATTTTCACTTAATATGTCACTTAATTTTAACTAAAATCAACTGCATAACATTAAAAATCCGCTCAAAAGCAGATTTTGAGAGCAAATCACAAAATATTTGACAGCAGATAATTCTATTTTCCCGTACAGTAATGTTAATGATGTGCACGTGACCCAAGATTTGAACTCTTTCAGGGAGATTATCGCTCATGCGCACTGTTCAGTTGATGAAAAAAATGTCGGATGCAAGTAAAAATATATTCCATGTGTACCACATAAGAATAATTGCACCAAAATAAATGGTTCACATGACATGAAACACAGATTCCTCAATAATCATTGTCGGGAATGTGTGCGTGCTTACCTCAGCATCCATGATTGTTTATCTTTTCATCACGAGGTCATGATCGGCAATCATCGGAACAAAACATCCGAAAGTTAATCAGTCTCCACAACAATGGCGAGGATGATAAACATGCACACGGATTTGCAGATTTCTAATCGTTAGGAACATATTTCGACTTGAAACATGCATGAATAGCTTACGGTCATTACGGTTTTTACAGTTTTCCGGTTGTTGACTGATTTTGTCTGTATATATAATTATGAGTTTTGACTTTCCCTTTGTAAGATTGTTCGGAGTTCGGTAATTTTGTTATTACCCTTATTTAGTAAAGGTACCGCCATATTCCAAATTGAATTTTCAAGGGAAAAAATTCTTCACCCAAAACTGGTGTAATATTACTTTTAAGGATAAGGATTATGGCTGCTGTTTAACACCTGACTTTTTGCCAGTTAATCAATGATGGCTGTCAGTTTTAGTAATGGAGTACCTGGTAGTATAACATATTGATGCCAACAACTGACAAACTGAAGTGTTATGGAGCATGTTTGAGCCTCCGTGGGGGAATCAAGTCATAGTTTTAATAAGTAAATTGTTACTTATAATATTTTCAGTAGCCATGATTTGTTTTATAACCTGAACTTTTCAATGTGGAAATTTCAAGAGTTGTGATTTAATTTATTTTGAAAAATCTTTATATACTTGTAAACCATATGGTACCAACAACAAGTTATAAAGCTTTGTCAACAAGTAAATACTACATAGATAAGACCTAACAGATGTTAATTGATCTCTCAAAGATTACAGATGTCAACTTAGTACTTCATGTCACCTTAAGTTTGTACTAAACAGTTTAATACCTATCAGCTTTCTAGATTCTGTCTTAAAATGTTACCAGGCAACAGGTATTAAATAAGGAATTATAATGAAATAGAAAAAAAATATATACAAGCAAGTTATGAAGTTTTTTTTTAGGACATCAGGGTTTCTTAAAATCACAATTTTATAACACCAGGAATTGAACAAAAAGGGGAGATAATTCAAATCTTTGTGCATTCTTTTTTTTATAATTACACTTAAACTTTTAACAAAATTATCCATAATTAAGATAAAGTAATATTTTCTATAATTTATATGACTTTTATGTGTAGATAAAAATATATAAATTTTTTTTTTTAGGAATTTAAAACAGTATTCGTTTTTTTTTTTTTTTTTTTTTTTTTAGGAATAGGCCTACTAGAACTTAAAACATCTTCTACTACAAAGATATCTTTTTTAGCTCACCTTGCCAAAGGCAATATGAGCTTTTGCCATCACTTGGCATCCGTCGTCCGTTGTCTGTCGTCCGTTAACTTTTCACATTTTAATCTTCTCCTCTGAAACCCCTTAGCCAAATGAACTGAAACTTGGTAGGAAGCATCTATGGAAGGTCCTCTATAAAGTTTGCTCATTTTGTCCTGTTCCATTAATAAACATGGCCACCATACACAATTCTTGTTTCTGATTGGCCGATTTAAAAAAAATCTTCTCCTCTGAAACTGCTTGGCCAAATGAACCAATACTTGGTAGGTAGCATCTATGGAAGGTCCTCTGTAAAAATTGCTCATTTCGTCCCGATCCGTTAACAAACATGGCCGCCACAGATAATTCTTGTTTCTGATTGGTTGATTTCTAAGAAATCTTCTCCTCTGAAACCGCTTAGCCAAATGAACCGAAACTTGGTAGGTATCATCTATGGGCGAACCTCTATAAAGAGTGTTCATTTCGTCCCGATCCATTAACAAACATGGCCACCACTGGCAATTCTTGTTTCTGATTAGCCGATTTTTTAAATTCTTCTCCTCTGAAACCTTTTGGCCAAATGAACTGAAACTTAGTAGGAAGCATCTATGGCAGGTCCTCTGTAAAGATTGCTAATTTCGTCCTGATCCATTGACAAACATGGCCACCACAGGCAATTCTTGTTTCTGATTGGTCAATTTCTAAAAATCTTCTCCTCTGAAACCGCTTTGCTAAATGAACCGAAACTTTGTAGAAAACATATATGGAAGGTACTCTATAAAGATTGCTAATTTTGTCCCGATCCGTTAACAAACATGGCTGCCATAGGCAATTCTTGTTTCTGGTTGGTTGATTTCTAAAAATCTTCTTCTCTGAAACTGCTTAGCCAAATGAACCGAAATTTGGTGGGAAGCACCTATGGAAGGTAATGTGTTAAGTTTCCTTAGAGCATAATGAAAGGTGAGCGACACAGGCTCAGCCCACTGAGCCTCTAGTTTTTATACAATGTATATTTTATCAGATTTATATTTTACATAACAATAAAAAGATTTGGCTATAAATGAGAATTCTTATAAAATTTAAGTTAAACATCAATAGATATAGAGCAGTGTTTTTATTGTAGTTCTACTTAATTCTGTTGTTTTGACTTGTATAAGATTTATTGTAAATGGATAGATTACTATAATTCTATGGTATTAAGATTGTTGATTAATTTTATTTATTTATGTCAAACACAGTAAAATAAATTGTTCAGTAATAATTATACCTCACCTACAATTTGTTTTTATCTGTAAGTTATTTAGATAGAGATAACTATTTTTATGTTTGAAGTGTATTAAGCCCTTTATTAGCCAAAGGCAATGTGAGCTTTTGGCATCCGTCGTCTGTCGTCCGTTAACTTTTCACATTTTAATCTTCTCCTCTGAAACCCCTCAGCCAAAGGAAGTGAAACTTGGTAGGAAGCATCTATGGAAGGTTCTTTCTAAAGATTGCTCATTTTGTCCTGATCCATTAACAAACATGGCTGCCATAGACAATTCTTGTTTCTGATTGACCGATTTTTAAAAATCTTCTCCTCTGAAACCGCTTGGCCAAATGAACCGAAATCTGGTAGGAAGTATCTATGGCAGGTCCTCTATATAGATTGCTCATTTCGTCCTGATCCGTTAACAAACATGGTTGCCACAGGCAATTCTTGTTTCTGATTGGTTGATTTCTAAAGAATCTTCTCCTCTGTAATAACCGCTTAGCCAAATGAATCAAAATTTGGTAGGAAGCAACCTTGGAAGGTCCTCAATCTCAATAAAGATTGCTGATTTAGTTCCGATCCATTAACAAACATGGCCACCACAGGCAATTCTTGTTTTTGATTGGTTGATTTCTAAAAAATCTTCTTCTCTGAAACCGCTTTGCCAAATGAATCAAAACTTGGTATGAAGCATCCTTGGAAGGTCATCTATATAGATTGTGCATTTAGTTCCCATCCGTTAATAAACATGGCTGCCACAGGCCATTCTTGTTTCTGATTGGTCAATTTCTAAAAATCTTCTTCTCTGTAACTGCTTAGCCAAAACCACAAACAGTAGATTGTCACTATTTTAAAACAGAATTTACCACTGGCATTTGTTATGGTGAATTCAAATCTTGTCATTAAGAAGTTAATTGTTTTGTTAATTAATATTAGTAATTAATCAGATCTGTCTACAAGAATGGAAGAACAGTTTTATTTATATGATTTTATTTGAGGGTTAGAGGTTATGGTGTTGAAGCCACTTTCAACAATATTTCAGTTATATCGTGGCAGTCAGTTTTGGGGTAAATGTACCAGGTACCACCTCACTTTGGGTAAATGTATCTGGTACCACATCACTTTGGTTAAATGTACATTGTACCTGGTATCACATCACTTTGGGTAAATATACCTAGTATCACCTCACTTTGGGTAAATGTACCTGGTACATCACTTTGGGTAAATGTGCTTTGTACCACCTTACTTTGGGTAAATGTACATGGTACCACCTCACTTTGGGTAAATGTACCTGGTACCACGTCATAGATTGAACTGTCATTATTAGCCGAGTTGCAACAAAGTTGCAGTCGGCTTATGTTTTGGCGAAAGGTGGGTGGGCATATGTTAGCCTATCTTCGTTAACGCGATAGTGCTCTTAGTTTTTGGCCGATCAACGTAATTTTTGGTAGGAAGCATTATTACACTATTATTTAGAGCGAGTTCGAAATTCAGAATAATCTATTGTTTTTTTCTTGTAAAATCATGTTTTTTTATAGAAAAAGTACATATTTTGAGAATTATCTTCGTTAACGAGATAGCGCTCTTAGTTTTTGGCCGATCAACGTAATTTTCGGTAGGAAGCATTATTACACTATTATTTAGAGCGAGTTCGAAATTCAGATTAATCTATTGTTTTTTTCTTGTAAAATCATTGTTTTTTATAGAAAAAGTACATATTTTGAGAATTACACATTTCTCTGAAACTACAAAAGATAGAAACTGAATATTTGGTATGGGTGGAGATGCCAATGTGAAGTTGTGCATTCAACATTTTTTATCACCGGGGCTCAGCCCCACCCCGCTGGGGAATCTGTTTAAAAAAATGTGACCGAGATCCCCACCCTAAACCATATATATTTATGATCAGGGTGACTAGGCAAATTAAATGCATTATAGCTCAGGCCCCAGGGTCATACCCCACCCCTTACCTGAAGTGAACTTTTTAATGGTTGAGATCCCCACCCCTAAACCATATATATTTATGATCAGGGTGACTAGGCAAATTAAATGCCTTATAGCTCAGGCCCCGGGGGGTCATACTCCACCTCCCACCTGAAGTTAACTTTTTAATGGTTGAGATCCCCACCCTTAAACCATATATATTTATGATCAGGGTGACTAGACAAATTAAATGCCTTATAGCTCAGGCCCTGGGGGGTCATACCCCACCCCCTACCTGAAATGAACTTTATAATGGTTGAGATCCCCACCTCTAAACCATATATACATTTATTCTTTAGTTTCTTACTTATTTATAAAACAAGACCAAATGATTTTGACTTGCAACTCGGCTGTTGCATCTCTGATGCTTTCTCGATTTTTTTCATGTATATTATAGTTTTAACATAATGAAATTAACATTACCTGTTATGAGAACAGCTTTTTTATCAACACTAAGTGTTACAGGAGACAGCTTGATATAAGATATAGTCATCCCTATCAACAGTAGACATGTGCCCTGTAAGTCAAGCTCATAACTCATACAATAGTATACAAGTCCAACCAGTAACAGGAGTCCATTGATATCTCTGAACTTGAGTTGTTTGGTTCCAGTTCTGTACCACAGTAGAATAAATCCAGCGTACAGTACCAGTAAAGACGTGTTGACTGTTGTCCATGAGAGCAATGAGATGTTGTCCATATTTATTTGTTTGAATTCCATCTTTTGCGGAATTTCTCGCACCATTCCTGAGTATAAAAGGAAATCATACAATAATTTCTACAATCATTTAAACGTCAATGTTAATTATAATTAGATGTTTGTTTTAAGTAAATCAGCTTCAGTAGGATTCACTAGATTAAGTGCTTCTTTTCTTCTTATGAACAGCTAACAGCACTGACATACCTATAATATGTTGATAATCTATCTACCAATGTTAATCTACACGACAAACTTATCCACAACTTTACATAGTATAAGACCAAGTCCAAATGTTTCAGTTTTTTCAGTGCAGAAGTTTATCAACTAAAAGGTTACTGACACACATATTATCACAATGTCAACACTGTATATATAGACTTGGATATATTGGTCAGTTAATCAGATTAATATGATAATAATTATAGCTGTTTAATCCATGTATCCTTAATTGAGAAGGATGTAATCTTATAATGACATTTATCTACTTTGTAATTACAATTTTTCTCAATGAAAAAAAAATAATGCCATTAATTTGATGAATTGATTGATTGATTGTTATTTAATGTCAAGTGAGCTGTGACCTATATGATCAGTTAATCATCATCTACAGTCAGTGGACATAAGTATTCTTCACTTGTAAATACATTTTGTTTATGTAACTATTAACGTTTTAGACATAAAAATGATGTGGGTTTTTTTTCTGTTAATTTGTTTTGTTTAGAGATCCCAAATTTTAATTTTGTGGAAATTCTTTTCAAAGGTATCCTTTTATCATAAAATAACTTTAAAAATTACATGTTACTGATGATAAAATAAAAAGTCAAATTAAATTTTCTCTTATGTCATTAAGGAATTATAATTCTTGTTTTTATCCTAAAGAAGTAATGATTTTTTTTTATCTTAAAGAAGTAGTGATTTTTTTTTTATCTTAAAGAAGTTATGATTTTTTTTATCTTAAAGATGCTATGATTTTTTTTTATCCTAAAGAAGTAATGATTTTTTTTTATCTTAAAGTAGTTATGGTTTTTTTTATCCTAAAGAAGTTATGATTTTTTTTATTTTAAAGAAGTTATGATTTTTTTTTTATCTTAAAGAAGTTATGATTTATTTTTTTTAAATAAATTCCTCCATGTTTCTGTTTAACAACTAAGTTAAAACTGTTTGTGCAATATTTTTTGATAAATTTAAGGTCATGTTTAATATTGACTTTTTTCCCTTTTTGTAATTAATTTCTTCTAAAAATTTAGAAAGTTCTTCAAATGACCACGATTACTGAAAAAATTGTAAAATAATTTATGAAAAATTAGTTATTTTACACTGGAACATCACAGGCAGATAATTTTAAATCCTACTAATCTTAAAAACAATTGGTTCAGATAAAAGTTGTTCAACAATGTAACACAAACAAATACATAACAATGTTGTCAAGATTTTTCAACACTTTAGTGAATGGTTCTCACAGTCATGTGATACATTGTATACGTTCTAAGTAAAAATATGTGGACAATAATGGGAGAAATTAATGTAATATTTTAAAGTGAATCAAAGGTGTATATTTTTGGAAGGAACAAGGAAATTCCGTTAAATGTCTACATGTAGGAAGTGATCGCTTGATGTAATAAGTTTAATTGATCAGATTTGATCAGGTTGTTTACGTAAAAAGGATGATGTCAATTGAAATTTACTACATAACAAGTATCTAATACATGTAGTGTCTGTAAATAATGTAAAAACAAATTGACAAACTTTGTCCAAAAAAAAGTCACTTAAAAAAAATTACTATTCAGGATTTTTGAAAGTTAAAAAATTATTATATTAAAATACAAGAAAATGCTATTTCGCTTTTTATTGCAAATATTCTGGAAAAAAATATATTAAAATTAGGTATGTTTGATTATGATAACCACCCAAGCATGCAGAATATTGAATCATACCAATAATATACATTTATTTCTGTCAGTTTAGTATACCAGTAATACAAAGCAAATTGTCTGTTATATTGTTGGAGGTTGTAAAATACCAGTAATACAAAGCAACATTGTTGATATATTTAGTGGGGGTTTTGATATATTTGGTGGGAGTTTTAAAATTTCCAGTTACAGAAAAATGATGCTTACCGTATTGAATCTTCTCATCAAAATAAAAGAAAATCATTGTTGAATTCTGATAACTATAATACACTAATCCAGGAGAGATGTTTGTATGTGACGTCAGTGTATCTTTTGAGTTAAGTATCACCATCTGTCCTTGGTCTTGTGGCTTCCTGTACAAAGGTGGGTGTATGATCGTAACTTTTTGTTGTTTATTTTACAATCTACACGTTAAGTTGACAGGATATTGAGGGAGAAGTGGATGTTATAACTAGTCATCACACATGTATCGTGGTGTTACAATATTTTTATAGATATTTAAGTTTTATTTAATTATGTTTAAACAGGTAACTTGTGGTTATAACTGGTTATGTTTAAACAGGTAACTTGTGGTTATAACTGGTTATGTCAATAAACAGGTAACTTGTGGTTATAACTGGTTATGTTTAAACAGGTAACTTGTGGTTATAACTGGTTATGTCAATTAACAGGTAACTTGTGGTTATAACTGGTTATGTTTAAACAGGTAACTTGTGGTTATAACTGGTTTTGTCAATAAACAGGTAACTTGTGGTTATAACTGGTTATGTTTAAACAGGTAACTTGTGGTTATAACTGGTTATGTTTAAACAGGTAACTTGTGGTTATAACTGGTTATGTCAATTAACAGGTAACTTGTGGTTATAACTGGTTATGTTTAAACAGGTAACTTGTGGTTATAACTGGTTTTGTCAATAAACAGGTAACTTGTGGTTATAACTGGTTATGTTTAAACAGGTAACTTGTGGTTATAACTGGTTATGTTTAAACAGGTAACTTGTGGTTATAACTGGTTATGTTTAAACAGGTAACTGGTGGTTATAACTGGTTATGTTTAAGCAGGTAACTTGTGGTTATAGCTGGTTATGTTTAAACAGGTAACTTGTGGCTATAACTGGTTATGTCAATAAACAGGTAACTTGTGGTATAACTGGTTATGTTATCTTCTCTATTCACAAGTAAACTGCAAAGAAATACCACAATTTCTTCTATTTTTAATGTTTTTGGTTTATGATGTTTAGCGCCACTCTCCACAATAGTTTAGTCATATCGTTGCGGTCAGTTTTATTGATGGAGGAATCCAGAGTACCAGGAGAAAACCACAGACCTGTAGCAAGTCACTGACAAACTTGATCACATAATGTTGTATCGAGTACAACTCGACATGAACAGGGTTCGAACTCACAACTTTAGTGGTGATAGGCACTGATTTCACAAGTAGTTATAAATCCAACTATCATATGATCAGGACCACGACGGCCCCTCTTCTGTTTTCAAATGTGGAAAATAAAATTAAATGCTGTTTTTCGGATGTACTTTTGATGTGGAACAAGAAGTAAATAAGAGGGTAGATTTCCTAATTCTATGATTACACTCTAACATCATTTTTTAGCTCACCTCACCAAAGGCAATGTGAGCTTTTGCCATCACTTGACGTCGGTCGTCCGTTAACTGTTCACATTTTAATCTTCTCCTCTGAAACCTCTCAGCCAAATGAACTGAAATTTGGTAGGAAGCATCTATGGAAGGTCCTCTCTAAATATTGCTCATTTTGTCCCGATCTATTAACAAACATGGCTGCCACAGGCAATTCTTGTTTCTGATTGGCAGATTTAAACAAATCTTCTCCTCCGAAACCGCTTGGTCAAATGAACTGAAACTTGGTAGGAAGCATCTATGGAAGGTCCTCTATAAAGACTGCTCATTTCATCCCGATCCGTTAACAAACATGGCCACCACAGGCCATTCTTGTTTCTGATTGGTTCATTTTTTTTAAATCTTCTCCATTGTAGTAAACTGTTAAAAGGGAGATAACTATTGCATTAAACTATTAAAAGAAATATAGCTCTTGCCATTATCTCCCTTAGAAATTAACTAATGCTGATATAGTGTAACATGTTTATACTATACATTACATGTAGGTATTCACATTTTATTACAGGGTTCACAAAATTGCATATGGGTTTGGTGGTCCTAGTGAAAAATATGTCAGTCCTCATTAATTTTCTATTGCAAAATACCAATCTTGTGTCAGTCCTTATCAAAATCTGTCCAAATTTTGCTGGTCATGTCTGACAGGACTGACACATTTCGTGAACTCTGAAATTTTAATATTCTTTTTAACTCACCTTGCCAAAGGCAATGTGGGCTTTTGGCATCACTTGACGTCGGTCGTTTGTTGTCTGTCAGCTGTTAACTTTCCACATTTTAATCTTCTCCTCTGAAACCCATCAGCCAAATGAACTGAAACTTAGTAGGAAGCATCTATGGAAGGTCCTCTCTAAAGAGTGCACATTTTGTTATGATCATTTCCAAACATGGCCTTCCACATGCAATTCATGTTTCGGATTGGCCAATTTTTTAAAATCTCATCCTCTGAATCCGCTTGGCCAAATTAACCGAAACATGGCAGGAAGCATCTATGGAATGTCCTCTATGAACATTGCTCATTTCGTCCCGATCGGTTAGCAAACATGGCCACCACAGGCAATTCTTGTTTCTGATTGGTCGATATCTAAAAAATCTTCTCTGAAACTGCCTAGCCAAATGAACCGAAACTTTTTAGGAAGCATCTACATGTATGGAAGGTTGTGTATTAAGTTTCCTCAAAGCAGAATGAAAGGTGAGCAACACCATGCTCGGCCCACTGAGCCTCTAGTTTATACAACCACACAATGGTTATGGTCATGACTTATGGGTCTGTTCTCTGTCTGTAAACACAATGGTTTCCATGCTATACCTTTTGTATTAGTTGATCAAACCTTTTGTGGGGGCTGTTGTGGTCGTGATCGTATGGTTGTTGGATTTATAACTACCTATGCAATCAGTGATTTGCGACAGGTCAGTGGTTTTCTCCAGATTCTCCAGTTTCCTCCACCGATAAAACTGACCACCACGATATAACTGAAATAGTGTTGAAGTGGCGTTAAGCACCATAAAACCAACCAAACCAATCAAACCTCTTGAATTTTTTACACTTGGCACAGAATAAAGATTTAAATTGAATAGGGACAGGTAGCCTTTCTATTCAGGAGACTCCAATGTGCAAAATAAAGTATTTTCTGTTTTTTGTAAATGGAGCATTTATTGTTCATTTATTTTTTATGAGGTTTTCTATACCCTGCATATAATAGTATGGAAACATAGAGTTTTTCGGTTTTGTCTGCTCGTTCGTTCTTTCTTTCCATTGCTTGACTTTATGAATACAACTCCTCTGAGGTAGTTGGTCCAGTAGCTTTCATATTTGGTAGAATGATTGGTCATGATGTGAAGTTAATCATATTATCCCCCTATTTTAATTCAACAACTGTTGTAGGAGTTACGATACTTCATTGTTTTTCATCATGTGAATTTAGCTCCTATTGCGTCGGTGGTTCGAAGCATTTGGAACAAAGACTTTGTGAACACAACTCCTCTGAGTCTGTGGGTTCGATAGCTTCTATATTTAGTAGGATGATTGGTCATGATGTGTAGTCGACCGTATTATTTAGCGGGGGCTTAGTGTCCTATGGACACAGTAAAATGTTTGTAGCAAAATTAGGGTAATTACCAGGGTTGGCCGGGAAATACCGTCCTGGGAAATACTCTAAATTTTAGCTCAAGTGGGAAATCTGATTTTTAGATGTGATTAATTTCTTCAAAGTTGCTAAAAACTTAACATTTTAACACACAGTGTTGAAAATTACATCAGTTTAATAAATATGGGTATACAGCCTAGGTGTAGGACCATTAAGAAGGACTTCAGGCAACTTTTGAAATTGTAATCTTCATATAAATATAATATTTATGCAAGACTTTTATTAAAAACATGTTAAAACTGTCACCACAATTTTATATCTACACTTTTCAGTTCAATCATACAGTTTCAGAGTTCACCAATCTATTTCATCTTTCCCCCTTAACATTCTGTAGTAAAAAACAAGCTTTCCTGCTTTAACAAGACCAAGTCTATTTCTTAATTTTGACTGAATCATGCCAAAGTTAAAGAGGATTCTCTCAATAGCAGCATTTCTAACAATAGCTGATTGTTTTGCCAGGTTGTATACATGTATTCTAATATCCTAAGGGTATTTCCTTTATTGCTATAGTATAATAATGACTAACTTTTTTAATTTGTTTTTACAAACTAATTAACACATCTTCAATAACCTTTAGAAATCAATAAGTCCAGTTTGTAAAGACAAACAATAAACATATCAAAAGCAGGTCAGAATATGGTTTTAATCACTAAACAAAGGAGGTACAAAGTGGGGATTACAAGTAAAGAATAATTTTCTTAATATTTCTATCAAAATATCAATTTTCCAATATCAATTTGATATATCTGTACATTAACACTATCCATTAATTTTTTGTTGTTGTCTGTAAAGCCAATATAGTTATATTTGTATCCATTAAAGATTTTTTATATGCAATTTTGGCCATACATGCAAAACATAAATATCAATTTAGAAGTTTCCTGTACCATTATATTTGCAAATTAAAAATCAATCTTATTTTCCAGTATTTCCCGCTGTCCTGGGAAATATGAGTATTTCCCACTTTTTTGCCAACCCTGGTAATTACGGTATAATTTTGTTGCTGGGTATTTGTATCTTACAGACAGTGTTATAGTGTTTTATAAACTGTTAACTAAAAAACTGCTGTTTATAATATGTGGGGGCATGGCATGCTGTCATGACATCATTGACTTGTTTTTTTTTATGAATTTCTTAGGAAAATCACTTTCAGAAGAATGCATTGATTTTTATATATACTATTACTGTTTTTCACATGATGGGGGCCACAAAGGGGAATTTCAAAATTTGAACTTTTAAATTTTTCATCCATTTTTTTTTTCAAATTGATCATCTTTATGAGTCAATTCAGAAAATGAGAATGAAATAGAAAAGGGACCCTAATTCATTTAATTTTCATGTGTTTTTCTTTGAATTGATAGTGACAAGAGCTTCAGGTAGTATTTCATTGGGTTTTTTTTCTACCTGTTATGGTTTTCAAGTAACAACTTGATTGCAGTAAAACTAGTACAGGAGCAAACCCTTGTTGACTTGCTGTGCCAGGCTTAACTCTTATAAATGATATGTGGTGAATGTAAAACAAATATAATGCCCCAAATTCACCACATTAATTCTATATACAATGTATCTATAAAACAGATTTCCTTAGATAAAATGCAGCATTTGATTGGTAATTGCTGGAATTATCTAAATATGAAGCAAAGTCCAGTCAATATTTTTGATATTAAGACCAAATGTGCAAAATATGTAGAATGTTGAACCACATCAGTGGTGTAATGGTTAGCATGTGTGCCTCGAGTGGTGTAATGGTTAGCATGCTCACCTCGAGTGGTGTAATGGTTAGCATGCTCGCCTCGAGTGGTGTAATGGTTAGCATGCTCATCTTGAGTGGTGTAATGGTTAGCATGCTCACCTTGAGTGATGTAATGGTTAGCATGCTCGCCTCAAGTGGTGTAATGGTTAGCATGCTCCCCTCGAGTGGTGTAATGGTTAGCATGCTCACCTCGAGTGGTGTAATGGTTAGCATGCTCGCCTCGAGTGGTGTAATGGTTAGCATGCTCACCTTGAGTGGTGTAATGGTTAGCATGCTCGCCTCAAGTGGTGTAATGGTTAGCATGCTCACCTCGAGTGGTGTAATGGTTAGCATGCTCGCCTTGAGTGATGTAATGGTTAGCATGCTCCCCTCAAGTGGTGTAATGGTTAGCATGCTCACCTTGAGTGGTGTAATGGTTAGCATGCTCCCTTCGAGTGGTGTAATGGTTAGCATGCTCACCTTGAGTGATGTAATGGTTAGCATGCTCGCCTCAAGTGGTGTAATGGTTAGCATGCTCACCTCGAGTGGTGTAATGGTTAGCATGCTCGCCTTGAGTGGTGTAATGGTTAGCATGCTCACCTTGAGTGATGTAATGGTTAGCATGCTCGCCTCAAGTGGTGTAATGGTTAGCATGCTCCCCTCGAGTGGTGTAATGGTTAGCATGCTCGCCTCGAGTGGTGTAATGGTTAGCATGCTCGCCTCGAGTGGTGTAATGGTTAGCATGCTCGCCTCGAGTGGTGTAATGGTTAGCATGCTCGCCTCGAGTGGTGTAATGGTTAGCATGTTCACCTCGAGTGGTGTAATGGTTAGCATGCTCGCCTCGAGTGGTGTAATGGTTAGCATGCTCGCCTCAAGTGGTGTAATGGTTAGCATGCTCGCCTCGAGTGGTGTAATGGTTAGCATGCTCGCCTTGAGTGGTGTAATGGTTAGCATGCTCACCTCGAGTGTGGTAGATCATGGGTTCGAGCCCTGATCGGGTCAAACCAAAGACTATTAAATTGGTATTTGCTGTTTCTCCGCTAAGCACATGGCATTAAGGAGAAAAGCAAAGACTGGTTGGCTCAGACCTCATCTTCATCTCATTGAAAATTAACTTGTTCTCGCCATGATATAGCTGAAAAATTGCTGAATTGGAGTTAAACAACAATCACTCACTCACTGAATTATGTTGAAACAGGTTACAAATATGTTACAAACAGGTTATAAATATACATAATTATTTTAATGATAGCTGAACTTCACAAGATAATTACTTGTAGACCATTTTTACCTTGATCTTTAAGTTGTTAAGATAAAAGATAAAAATCTCATGTTAAAGAAAATAAGTGAATACTATGGAAGTGCTAATCAGATCATGATTGGTCTATTCTGTCAATTGTCAATAGTGGAGACACATATATTAAGCTATTATAATATTCATGAACATTTTTATATGTGTTTCAGCCCAGTGTTACCAGTGTTCAGTCAGTTGTCAATAGTGGAGAAACATATTTAACTATTCTAATATTTATGAACATTTTTATATGTGTTTCAGCCCAGTGTTACCAGTGTTCACATTGTAATAAAAGATTTTCATCAGAGAGACTCCTTAGAGACCATGTTAGACATCATGGTAAGTGCTGACAATACTCAAATTGTAATAAAAGAGAACCGCATTGGTGGTGTAATTGTTAGCGTGCTCGCCTTGAGTGCAGTAGATTGGGGCTCGAGCCTTGGTCAGGTCAAACCTTGAGTGTGGTAGATTGGGGTTCGAGCCCCTATCAGGTCAAACCTTGAGTGCGGTAGATTGAGGTTTGAGCCCCTATCAGGTCAAACCTCGAGTGTGGTAGATTGGGGTTCGAGCCCCGGTCAGGTCAAACCTTGAGTGTGGTAAATTGGGGTTCAAACCCTGGTCAGGTCAAACCTTGAGTGTGGTAGATTGGGGCTCGAGCCCCTATCAGGTCAAACCTCGAGTGTGGTAGATTGGGGTTCGAGCCCCGGTCAGGTCAAACCTTGAGTGTGGTAGATTGGGGTTCGAACCCCGGTCAGGTCAAACCTTGAGTGAGGTAGATTGGGGCTCGAGCCCCTATCAGGTCAAACCTTGAGTGTGGTAGATTGGGGTTCGAGCCCCGGTCAGGTCAAACCTTGAGTGTGGTAGATTGGGGTTCGAGCCCCGGTCAGGTCAAACCTTGAGTGTGGTAGATTGGGGCTCGAGCCCCTATCAGGTCAAACCTTGAGTGTGGTAGATTGGGGTTCGAGCCCCGGTCAGGTCGAACCTTGAGTGTGGTAGATTGGGGTTCGAGCCCCTATCAAGTCAAACCTCGAGTGTGGTAGATTGGGGTTCGAGCCCCTATCAGGTCAAACCAAAGACTATAAAATTGGTATTTGCTGCTTTTCCACTCAGCATGGAGCATTAAGGAGAAATAGCAAAGACTGGTTTGCTAGGAATCAGGATAATGTGTCCGAGTGGGTCGACATGTCTATCAGTGGACTGTTGTTTCAGTGAGCTAGCACTATAAAAATCCAACTACACGTGTTGGTCTAGTATAAAGCCGACCTCATCATCATCTCATCGAAAGTTAACTTGTTCTCACCATGATATAGCTGAAAAATTGCTGAGTTGGCGTTAAACAACAATCACTCACTCACCGTAATAAAAGACCACATCATGCATTTTGGTAAGTGTTACCCTGTGTAAAAATAATATTAGAGAGACTCCTTTAGACATCATATAAGACATATTGTGTAAGATTAGATAACAAATCATCAGTTCTAAGATGTTGTAATGGAGTTCTAAAGATGCAAGAACTAAAGAAAAAAAAGATATTGACATTTATCTGTGTCGGACTGGTTTTCTTTTATGTCCTTTAACAGTCCTACATTAGAATATTATGTACAGTGAAATCTATCTAAACCAGAATACTACATGGTAAAAATCAAACTAAATGTATCTTTGAAATCTCAGAGCAAATTTAACCTTAAACAGTACAAACTAAATGTTCAGTGGAGCAGTTGATTGGTTTAATCAACTATCACACTATCAGACAATATAGGTTATTATCATATATTTAATACAAGGCTAATACATAATTATTTTTATTTCAGTTAACCAGTACAAGTGTCCGTGCTGTGAAATGACTTGTCCTACACCATCAAGTTTAAAATCTCATCTCAGATATCGTCATACTAATGAGAAACCATTTAAATGTGACAGCTGTGATTATGGGTAATATTTTATAATATTATGATTTATAGTAAAATGCTGTATTTTTATATTCATTGGAGGGGACGTTGTGGCCATGATCATATGGTAGTTGGATTTACAACTATCTGTGCAATCAGTGTCTATCACCACTGAAGTTGTGATTTCAAACCCTGTTCATGGCAAGGTGTACTCGATACAACATCATGTGATAAAGTTTGTCAGTGACTTGCGACAGGTCGGGGGTTTTCTCCGAGTACTCCGGTTTCCTCCACCAATAAAACTGAATGCCACAATATAACTGAAAAATTGTTAGAAAAGGCGTTCAACACAATAAACCAAACCTATTTTCATTGGACGTCAGTACAGGTACATCATACTATGTATTTGTCTGGAGCCGTAGCTATATATCACATGATCAAATGATGTAAAATGTCGCCTGCCTGCCAGTTTTATAATGATGTAAAATGTCACCTGCCAGTTTTATAATGATGTAAAATGTCACCTGCCAGTTTTATAATGATGTAAAATGTCACCTGCCAGTTTTATAATGATGTAAAATGTCACCTGCCAGTTTTATAATGAATGTAAAATGTCGCCTGCCAGTTTTATAATGATGTAAAATGTCACCTGCCAGTTTTATAACGATGTAAAATGTCACCTGCCAGTTTTATAATAATGTAATTTGTCACCTGCCAGTTTTATAATGATGTAAAATGTCACCTGCCAGTTTTATAATGAATGTAAAATGTCACCTGCCAGTTTTATAATGATGTAAAATGTCGTCTGCCAGTTTTATAATGATGTAAAATGTCACCTGCCAGTTTTATAATGATGTAAAATGTCGCCTGCCAGTTTTATGATGATGTAAAATGTCGCCTGCCAGTTTTATGATGATGTAAATTGTCGCCTGCCAGTTTTATAATGATGTAAAATGTCGCCTGCCAGTTTTATAATGATGTAAAATGTCGCCTGCCAGTTTTATAATGATGTAAAATGTCGCCTGCCAGTTTTATAATGATGTAAAATGTCGCCTGCCAGTTTTATAATGATGTAAAATGTCACCTGCCAGTTTTATAATGATGTAAAATGTCACCTGCCAGTTTTATAATGATGTAAAATGTCACCTGCCAGTTTTATAATGATGTAAAATGTCGCCTGCCAGTTTTATAATGATGTAAAATGTCACCTGCCAGTTTTATAATGATGTAAAATGTCACCTGCCAGTTTTATAATGATGTAAAATGTCACCTGCCAGTTTTATAATGATGTAAAATGTCACCTGCCAGTTTTATAATGATGTAAAATGTCACCTGCCAGTTTTATAATGATGTAAAATGTCACCTGCCAGTTTTATAATGATGTAAAATGTCACCTGCCAGTTTTATAATGAATGTAAAATGTCGCCTGCCAGTTTTATAATGATGTAAAATGTCACCTGCCAGTTTTATGACGATGTAAAATGTCACCTGCCAGTTTTATGATGATGTAATTTGTCACCTGCCAGTTTTATAATGATGTAAAATGTCGCCTGCCAGTTTTATAATGATGTAAAATGTCACCTGCCAGTTTTATAATGATGTAAAATGTCACCTGCCAGTTTTATAATGATGTAAAATGTCACCTGCCAGTTTTATAATGATGTAAAATGTCACCTGCCAGTTTTATAGTGATGTAAAATGTCACCTGCCAGTTTTATAATGATGTAAAATGTCACCTGCCAGTTTTATAATGATGTAAAATGTCACCTGCCAGTTTTATAGTGATGTATAATGTCACCTGCCAGTTTTATAATGATGTAAAATGTCACCTGCCAGTTTTATAGTGATGTAAAATGTCACCTGCCAGTTTTATAATGATGTAAAATGTCACCTGCCAGTTTTATAATGATGTAAAATGTCACCTGCCAGTTTTATAATGATGTAAAATGTCACCTGCCAGTTTTATAGTGATGTAAAATGTCACCTGCCAGTTTTATGATGATGTAAAATGTCACCTGCCAGTTTTATAGTGATGTAAAATGTCACCTGCCAGTTTTATAATGATGTAAAATGTCGCCTGCCAGTTTTATAATGATGTAAAATGTCACCTGCCAGTTTTATAATGATGTAAAATGTCACCTGCCAGTTTTATAATGATGTAAAATGTCACCTGCCAGTTTTATAGTGATGTAAAATGTCACCTGCCAGTTTTATAATGATGTAAAATGTCACCTGCCAGTTTTATAGTGATGTAAAATGTCGCCTGCCAGTTTTATAAGATGTAAAATGTC
Source organism: Bathymodiolus septemdierum (assembly GCA_963383655.1). Taxonomy (NCBI): domain Eukaryota; kingdom Metazoa; phylum Mollusca; class Bivalvia; order Mytilida; family Modiolidae; genus Bathymodiolus; species Bathymodiolus septemdierum. Next base: position 5,226,017 of record OY726521.1, read on the forward strand.
ACCTGCCAGTTTTATAATGATGTAAAATGTCACCTGCCAGTTTTATAATGATGTAAAATGTCACCTGCCAGTGTTATAGTGATGTAAAATGTCACCTGCCAGTTTTATAATGATGTAAAATGTCACCTGCCAGTTTTATAATGATGTAAAATGTCACCTGCCAGTTTTATAATGATGTAAAATGTCACCTGCCAGTTTTATAATGATGTAAAATGTCACCTGCCAGTTTTATGATGATGTAAAATGTCACCTGCCAGTTTTATGATGATGTAAAATGTCTCCTGCCAGTTTTATGATGATGTAAATTGTCGCATGCCAGTTTTATAATGATGTAAAATGTCACCTGCCAGTTTTATAATGATGTAAAATGTCACCTGCCAGTTTTATAGTGATGTAAAATGTCGCCTGCCAGTTTTATAATGATGTAAAATGTCGCCTGCCAGTTTTATAATGATGTAAAATGTCACCTGCCAGTTTTATAATGATGTAAAATGTCACCTGCCAGTTTTATAATGATGTAAAATGTCACCTGCCAGTTTTATAATGATGTAAAATGTCACCTGCCAGTTTTATAATGATGTAAAATGTCACCTGCCAGTTTTATAATGATGTAAAATGTCACCTGCCAGTTTTATGATGATGTAAAATGTCACCTGCCAGTTTTATGATGATGTAAAATGTCACCTGCCAGTTTTATGATGATGTAAAATGTCACCTACCAGTTTTATAATGATGTAAAATGTCACCTGCCAGTTTTATAATGATGTAAAATGTCACCTGCCAGTTTTATAATGATGTAAAATGTCGCCTGCTAGTTTTATAATGATGTAAAATGTCGCCTGCCAGTTTTATAATGATGTAAAATGTCGCCTGCCAGTTTTATAATGATGTAAAATGTCGCCTGCCAGTTTTATAATGATGTAAAATGTCACCTACCAGTTTTATAATGATGTAAAATGTCACCTGCCAGTTTTATAATGATGTAAAATGTCACCTGCCAGTTTTATGATGATGTAAAATGTCACCTGCCAGTTTTATAATGATGTAAAATGTCACCTGCCAGTTTTATAATGATGTAAAATGTCACCTGCCAGTTTTATAATGATGTAAAATGTCACCTGCCAGTTTTATAATGATGTAAAATGTCACCTGCCAGTTTTATAATGATGTAAAATGTCACCTGCCAGTTTTATAATGATGTAAAATGTCGCCTGCCAGTTTTATAATGATGTAAAATGTCGCCTGCCAGTTTTATAATGATGTAAAATGTCACCTGCCAGTTTTATAATGATGTAAAATGTCACCTGCCAGTTTTATAATGATGTAAAATGTCACTTGCCAGTTTTATAATGATGTAAAATGTCACCTGCCAGTTTTATAATGATGTAAAATGTCACCTGCCAGTTTTATAATGATGTAAAATGTCACCTGCCAGTTTTATAGTGATGTAAAATGTCACCTGCCAGTTTGATAATGATGTAAAATGTCACCTGCCAGTTTTATAATGATGTAAAATGTCACCTGCCAGTTTTATAATGATGTAAAATGTCACCTGCCAGTTTTATAATGATGTAAAATGTCACCTGCCAGTTTTATAATGATGTAAAATGTCACCTGCCAGTTTTATAATGATGTAAAATGTCACCTGCCAGTTTTATAATGATGTAAAATGTCACCTGCCAGTTTTATAATGATGTAAAATGTCACCTGCCAGTTTTATAATGATGTAAAATGTCACCTGCCAGTTTTATAATGATGTAAAATGTCACCTGCCAGTTTTATAATGATGTAAAATGTCACCTGCCAGTTTTATAATGATGTAAAATGTCACCTGCCAGTTTTATAATGATGTAAAATGTCACCTGCCAGTTTTATGATGATGTAAAATGTCACCTGCCAGTTTTATGATGATGTAAAATGTCACCTGCCAGTTTTATGATGATGTAAAATGTCGCCTGCCAGTTTTATGATGATGTAAAATGTCGCCTGCCAGTTTTATGATGATGTAAATTGTCGCCTGCCAGTTTTATAATGATGTAAAATGTCGCCTGCCAGTTTTATAATGATGTAAAATGTCGCCTGCCAGTTTTATAATGATGTAAAATGTCGCCTGCCAGTTTTATAATGATGTAAAATGTCACCTGCCAGTTTTATAATGATGTAAAATGTCACCTGCCAGTTTTATAATGATGTAAAATGTCACCTGCCAGTTTTATAATGATGTAAAATGTCACCTGCCAGTTTTATAATGATGTAAAATGTCACCTGCCAGTTTTATAATGATGTAAAATGTCACCTGCCAGTTTTATAATGATGTAAAATGTCACCTGCCAGTTTTATGATGATGTAAAATGTCACCTGCCAGTTTTATGATGATGTAAAATGTCACCTGCCAGTTTTATGATGATGTAATTTGTCGCCTGCCAGTTTTATGATGATGTAAAATGTCGCCTGCCAGTTTTATAATGATGTAAAATGTCACCTGCCAGTTTTATAATGATGTAAAATGTCACCTGCCAGTTTTATAATGATGTAAAATGTCACCTGCCAGTTTTATAATGATGTAAAATGTCACCTGCCAGTTTTATAGTGATGTAAAATGTCACCTGCCAGTTTTATAATGATGTAAAATGTCACCTGCCAGTTTTATAGTGATGTAAAATGTCACCTGCCAGTTTTATAATGATGTAAAATGTCACCTGCCAGTTTTATAGTGATGTAAAATGTCACCTGCCAGTTTTATAATGATGTAAAATGTCACCTGCCAGTTTTATGATGATGTAAAATGTCACCTGCCAGTTTTATAATGATGTAAAATGTCACCTGCCAGTTTTATAGTGATGTAAAATGTCACCTGCCAGTTTTATGATGATGTAAAATGTCACCTGCCAGTTTTATAGTGATGTAAAATGTCACCTGCCAGTTTTATAATGATGTAAAATGTCGCCTGCCAGTTTTATAATGATGTAAAATGTCACCTGCCAGTTTTATAATGATGTAAAATGTCACCTGCCAGTTTTATAATGATGTAAAATGTCACCTGCCAGTTTTATAATGATGTAAAATGTCACCTGCCAGTTTTATAGTGATGTAAAATGTCACCTGCCAGTTTTATAATGATGTAAAATGTCACCTGCCAGTTTTATAGTGATGTAAAATGTCGCCTGCCAGTTTTATAAGATGTAAAATGTCGCCTGCCAGTTTTATAATGATGTAAAATGTCACCTGCCAGTTTTATAATGATGTAAAATGTCACCTGCCAGTTTTATAGTGATGTAAAATGTCACCTGCCAGTTTTATAATGATGTAAAATGTCACCTGCCAGTTTTATAATGATGTAAAATGTCACCTGCCAGTTTTATAATGATGTAAAATGTCACCTGCCAGTTTTATAATGATGTAAAATGTCACCTGCCAGTTTTATAATGATGTAAAATGTCACCTGCCAGTTTTATAATGATGTAAAATGTCACCTGCCAGTTTTATGATGATGTAAAATGTCTCCTGCCAGTTTTATGATGATGTAAATTGTCGCATGCCAGTTTTATAATGATGTAAAATGTCACCTGCCAGTTTTATAATGATGTAAAATGTCACCTGCCAGTTTTATAATGATGTAAAATGTCGCCTGCCAGTTTTATAATGATGTAAAATGTCGCCTGCCAGTTTTATAATGATGTAAAATGTCACCTGCCAGTTTTATAATGATGTAAAATGTCACCTGCCAGTTTTATAATGATGTAAAATGTCACCTGCCAGTTTTATAATGATGTAAAATGTCACCTGCCAGTTTTATAATGATGTAAAATGTCACCTGCCAGTTTTATAATGATGTAAAATGTCACCTGCCAGTTTTATGATGATGTAAAATGTCACCTGCCAGTTTTATGATGATGTAAAATGTCACCTGCCAGTTTTATGATGATGTAAAATGTCACCTACCAGTTTTATGATGATGTAAAATGTCACCTGCCAGTTTTATAATGATGTAAAATGTCACCTGCCAGTTTTATAATGATGTAAAATGTCGCCTGCCAGTTTTATAATGATGTAAAATGTCGCCTGCCAGTTTTATAATGATGTAAAATGTCGCCTGCCAGTTTTATAATGATGTAAAATGTCGCCTGCCAGTTTTATAATGATGTAAAATGTCGCCTGCCAGTTTTATAATGATGTAAAATGTCACCTGCCAGTTTTATAATGATGTAAAATGTCACCTGCCTGTTTTATAATGATGTAAAATGTCACCTGCCAGTTTTATAATGATGTAAAATGTCACCTGCCAGTTTTATAATGATGTAAAATGTCACCTGCCAGTTTTATAATGATGTAAAATGTCACCTGCCAGTTTTATAATGATGTAAAATGTCACCTGCCAGTTTTATAATGATGTAAAATGTCGCCTGCCAGTTTTATAATGATGTAAAATGTCGCCTGCCAGTTTTATAATGATGTAAAATGTCGCCTGCCAGTTTTATAATGATGTAAAATGTCGCCTGCCAGTTTTATAATGATGTAAAATGTCACCTGCCAGTTTTATAATGATGTAAAATGTCACTTGCCAGTTTTATAATGATGTAAAATGTCACCTGCCAGTTTTATAATGATGTAAAATGTCACCTGCCAGTTTTATAATGATGTAAAATGTCACCTGCCAGTTTTATAGTGATGTAAAATGTCACCTGCCAGTTTGATAATGATGTAAAATGTCACCTGCCAGTTTGATAATGATGTAAAATGTCACCTGCCAGTTTGATAATGATGTAAAATGTCACCTGCCAGTTTTATAATGATGTAAAATGTCACCTGCCAGTTTTATAATGATGTAAAATGTCACCTGCCAGTTTTATAATGATGTAAAATGTCACCTGCCAGTTTTATAATGATGTAAAATGTCACCTGCCAGTTTTATAATGATGTAAAATGTCACCTGCCAGTTTTATAATGATGTAAAATGTCACCTGCCAGTTTTATAATGATGTAAAATGTCACCTGCCAGTTTTATAATGATGTAAAATGTCACCTGCCAGTTTTATAATGATGTAAAATGTCACCTGCCAGTTTTATAATGATGTAAAATGTCACCTGCCAGTTTTATGATGATGTAAAATGTCACCTGCCAGTTTTATGATGATGTAAAATGTCACCTGCCAGTTTTATGATGATGTAAAATGTCACCTGCCAGTTTTATGATGATGTAAAATGTCGCCTGCCAGTTTTATGATGATGTAAAATGTCGCCTGCCAGTTTTATGATGATGTAAAATGTCGCCTGCCAGTTTTATGATGATGTAAATTGTCGCCTGCCAGTTTTATGATGATGTAAAATGTCGCCTGCCAGTTTTATAATGATGTAAAATGTCACCTGCCAGTTTTATGATGATGTAAAATGTCTCCTGCCAGTTTTATGATGATGTAAATTGTCGCATGCCAGTTTTATAATGATGTAAAATGTCACCTGCCAGTTTTATAATGATGTAAAATGTCACCTGCCAGTTTTATAGTGATGTAAAATGTCGCCTGCCAGTTTTATAATGATGTAAAATGTCGCCTGCCAGTTTTATAATGATGTAAAATGTCACCTGCCAGTTTTATAATGATGTAAAATGTCACCTGCCAGTTTTATAATGATGTAAAATGTCACCTGCCAGTTTTATAATGATGTAAAATGTCACCTGCCAGTTTTATAATGATGTAAAATGTCACCTGCCAGTTTTATAATGATGTAAAATGTCACCTGCCAGTTTTATAATGATGTAAAATGTCACCTGCCAGTTTTATGATGATGTAAAATGTCACCTGCCAGTTTTATGATGATGTAAAATGTCACCTACCAGTTTTATGATGATGTAAAATGTCACCTGCCAGTTTTATAATGATGTAAAATGTCACCTGCCAGTTTTATAATGATGTAAAATGTCGCCTGCCAGTTTTATAATGATGTAAAATGTCGCCTGCCAGTTTTATAATGATGTAAAATGTCGCCTGCCAGTTTTATAATGATGTAAAATGTCGCCTGCCAGTTTTATAATGATGTAAAATGTCGCCTGCCAGTTTTATAATGATGTAAAATGTCACCTGCCAGTTTTATAATGATGTAAAATGTCACCTGCCAGTTTTATAATGATGTAAAATGTCACCTGCCAGTTTTATAATGATGTAAAATGTCACCTGCCAGTTTTATAATGATGTAAAATGTCACCTGCCAGTTTTATAATGATGTAAAATGTCACCTGCCAGTTTTATAATGATGTAAAATGTCACCTGCCAGTTTTATAATGATGTAAAATGTCGCCTGCCAGTTTTATAATGATGTAAAATGTCGCCTGCCAGTTTTATAATGATGTAAAATGTCGCCTGCCAGTTTTATAATGATGTAAAATGTCGCCTGCCAGTTTTATAATGATGTAAAATGTCACCTGCCAGTTTTATAATGATGTAAAATGTCACTTGCCAGTTTTATAATGATGTAAAATGTCACCTGCCAGTTTTATAATGATGTAAAATGTCACCTGCCAGTTTTATAGTGATGTAAAATGTCACCTGCCAGTTTTATAGTGATGTAAAATGTCACCTGCCAGTTTGATAATGATGTAAAATGTCACCTGCCAGTTTGATAATGATGTAAAATGTCACCTGCCAGTTTGATAATGATGTAAAATGTCACCTGCCAGTTTTATAATGATGTAAAATGTCACCTGCCAGTTTTATAATGATGTAAAATGTCACCTGCCAGTTTTATAATGATGTAAAATGTCACCTGCCAGTTTTATAATGATGTAAAATGTCACCTGCCAGTTTTATAATGATGTAAAATGTCACCTGCCAGTTTTATAATGATGTAAAATGTCACCTGCCAGTTTTATAATGATGTAAAATGTCACCTGCCAGTTTTATAATGATGTAAAATGTCACCTGCCAGTTTTATAATGATGTAAAATGTCACCTGCCAGTTTTATGATGATGTAAAATGTCACCTGCCAGTTTTATGATGATGTAAAATGTCACCTGCCAGTTTTATGATGATGTAAAATGTCACCTGCCAGTTTTATGATGATGTAAAATGTCACCTGCCAGTTTTATGATGATGTAAAATGTCGCCTGCCAGTTTTATGATGATGTAAAATGTCGCCTGCCAGTTTTATGATGATGTAAAATGTCGCCTGCCAGTTTTATGATGATGTAAATTGTCGCCTGCCAGTTTTATGATGATGTAAAATGTCGCCTGCCAGTTTTATAATGATGTAAAATGTCGCCTGCCAGTTTTATAATGATGTAAAATGTCGCCTGCCAGTTTTATAATGATGTAAAATGTCGCCTGCCAGTTTTATAATGATGTAAAATGTCACCTGCCAGTTTTATAATGATGTAAAATGTCACCTGCCAGTTTTATAATGATGTAAAATGTCACCTGCCAGTTTTATAATGATGTAAAATGTCACCTGCCAGTTTTATAATGATGTAAAATGTCACCTGCCAGTTTATAATGATGTAAAATGTCGCCTGCCAGTTTTATAATGATGTAAAATGTCGCCTGCCAGTTTTATGATGATGTAAAATGTCGCCTGCCAGTTTTATGATGATGTAAAATGTCGCCTGCCAGTTTTATAATGATGTAAAATGTCGCCTGCCAGTTTCATAATGATGTAAAATGTCACCTGCCAGTTTTATAATGATGTAAAATGTCGCCTGCCAGTTTTATAATGATGTAAAATGTCGCCTGCCAGTTTTATAATGATGTAAAATGTCACCTACCAGTTTTATAATGATGTAAAATGTCACCTGCCAGTTTTATAATGATGTAAAATGTCACCTGCCAGTTTTATAATGATGTAAAATGTCACCTGCCAGTTTTATAATGATGTAAAATGTCACCTGCCAGTTTTATAATGATGTAAAATGTCACCTGCCAGTTTTATAATGATGTAAAATGTCACCTGCCAGTTTTATAATGATGTAAAATGTCACCTGCCAGTTTTATAATGATGTAAAATGTCGCCTGCCAGTTTTATAATGATGTAAAATGTCGCCTGCCAGTTTTATAATGATGTAAAATGTCGCCTGCCAGTTTTATAATGATGTAAAATGTCGCCTGCCAGTTTTATAATGATGTAAAATGTCGCCTGCCAGTTTTATAATGATGTAAAATGTCGCCTGCCAGTTTTATAATGATGTAAAATGTCACCTGCCAGTTTTATAATGATGTAAAATGTCACCTGCCAGTTTTATAATGATGTAAAATGTCACCTGCCAGTTTTATAATGATGTAAAATGTCACCTGCCAGTTTTATAATGATGTAAAATGTCACCTGCCAGTTTTATAATGATGTAAAATGTCACCTGCCAGTTTTATAATGATGTAAAATGTCACCTGCCAGTTTTATAATGATGTAAAATGTCACCTGCCAGTTTTATAATGATGTAAAATGTCACCTGCCAGTTTTATAATGATGTAAAATGTCACCTGCCAGTTTTATAATGATGTAAAATGTCACCTGCCAGTTTTATAGTGATGTAAAATGTCACCTGCCAGTTTTATAATGATGTAAAATGTCACCTGCCAGTTTTATAATGATGTAAAATGTCACCTGCCAGTTTTATAGTGATGTAAAATGTCACCTGCCAGTTTTATAATGATGTAAAATGTCACCTGCCAGTTTTATAGTGATGTAAAATGTCACCTGCCAGTTTTATGATGATGTAAAATGTCACCTGCCAGTTTTATGATGATGTAAAATGTCACCTGCCAGTTTTATAGTGATGTAAAATGTCACCTGCCAGTTTTATGATGATGTAAAATGTCACCTGCCAGTTTTATAGTGATGTAAAATGTCACCTGCCAGTTTTATAATGATGTAAAATGTCGCCTGCCAGTTTTATAATGATGTAAAATGTCACCTGCCAGTTTTATAATGATGTAAAATGTCACCTGCCAGTTTTATAATGATGTAAAATGTCACCTGCCAGTTTTATAATGATGTAAAATGTCACCTGCCAGTTTTATAGTGATGTAAAATGTCACCTGCCAGTTTTATAATGATGTAAAATGTCACCTGCCAGTTTTATAGTGATGTAAAATGTCGCCTGCCAGTTTTATAAGATGTAAAATGTCGCCTGCCAGTTTTATAATGATGTAAAATGTCACCTGCCAGTTTTATAATGATGTAAAATGTCACCTGCCAGTTTTATAGTGATGTAAAATGTCACCTGCCAGTTTTATAATGATGTAAAATGTCACCTGCCAGTTTTATAATGATGTAAAATGTCACCTGCCAGTTTTATAATGATGTAAAATGTCACCTGCCAGTTTTATAATGATGTAAAATGTCACCTGCCAGTTTTATAATGATGTAAAATGTCACCTGCCAGTTTTATGATGATGTAAAATGTCTCCTGCCAGTTTTATGATGATGTAAATTGTCGCATGCCAGTTTTATAATGATGTAAAATGTCACCTGCCAGTTTTATAATGATGTAAAATGTCACCTGCCAGTTTTATAGTGATGTAAAATGTCGCCTGCCAGTTTTATAATGATGTAAAATGTCGCCTGCCAGTTTTATAATGATGTAAAATGTCACCTGCCAGTTTTATAATGATGTAAAATGTCACCTGCCAGTTTTATAATGATGTAAAATGTCACCTGCCAGTTTTATAATGATGTAAAATGTCACCTGCCAGTTTTATAATGATGTAAAATGTCACCTGCCAGTTTTATGATGATGTAAAATGTCACCTGCCAGTTTTATGATGATGTAAAATGTCACCTGCCAGTTTTATGATGATGTAAAATGTCACCTACCAGTTTTATAATGATGTAAAATGTCACCTGCCAGTTTTATAATGATGTAAAATGTCACCTGCCAGTTTTATAATGATGTAAAATGTCGCCTGCCAGTTTTATAATGATGTAAAATGTCGCCTGCCAGTTTTATAATGATGTAAAATGTCGCCTGCCAGTTTTATAATGATGTAAAATGTCGCCTGCCAGTTTTATAATGATGTAAAATGTCACCTGCCAGTTTTATAATGATGTAAAATGTCACCTGCCAGTTTTATAATGATGTAAAATGTCACCTGCCAGTTTTATAATGATGTAAAATGTCACCTGCCAGTTTTATAATGATGTAAAATGTCACCTGCCAGTTTTATAATGATGTAAAATGTCACCTGCCAGTTTTATAATGATGTAAAATGTCACCTGCCAGTTTTATAATGATGTAAAATGTCACCTGCCAGTTTTATAATGATGTAAAATGTCGCCTGCCAGTTTTATAATGATGTAAAATGTCGCCTGCCAGTTTTATAATGATGTAAAATGTCACCTGCCAGTTTTATAATGATGTAAAATGTCACCTGCCAGTTTTATAATGATGTAAAATGTCACCTGCCAGTTTTATAATGATGTAAAATGTCACCTGCCAGTTTTATAATGATGTAAAATGTCACCTGCCAGTTTTATAATGATGTAAAATGTCACCTGCCAGTTTTATAATGATGTAAAATGTCACCTGCCAGTTTTATAATGATGTAAAATGTCACCTGCCAGTTTTATAATGATGTAAAATGTCACCTGCCAGTTTTATAGTGATGTAAAATGTCACCTGCCAGTTTGATAATGATGTAAAATGTCACCTGCCAGTTTGATAATGATGTAAAATGTCACCTGCCAGTTTGATAATGATGTAAAATGTCACCTGCCAGTTTTATAATGATGTAAAATGTCACCTGCCAGTTTTATAATGATGTAAAATGTCACCTGCCAGTTTTATAATGATGTAAAATGTCACCTGCCAGTTTTATAATGATGTAAAATGTCACCTGCCAGTTTTATAATGATGTAAAATGTCACCTGCCAGTTTTATAATGATGTAAAATGTCACCTGCCAGTTTTATAATGATGTAAAATGTCACCTGCCAGTTTTATAATGATGTAAAATGTCACCTGCCAGTTTTATAATGATGTAAAATGTCACCTGCCAGTTTTATAATGATGTAAAATGTCACCTGCCAGTTTTATGATGATGTAAAATGTCACCTGCCAGTTTTATGATGATGTAAAATGTCACCTGCCAGTTTTATGATGATGTAAAATGTCACCTGCCAGTTTTATGATGATGTAAAATGTCACCTGCCAGTTTTATGATGATGTAAAATGTCGCCTGCCAGTTTTATGATGATGTAAAATGTCGCCTGCCAGTTTTATGATGATGTAAAATGTCGCCTGCCAGTTTTATGATGATGTAAATTGTCGCCTGCCAGTTTTATAATGATGTAAAATGTCGCCTGCCAGTTTTATAATGATGTAAAATGTCGCCTGCCAGTTTTATAATGATGTAAAATGTCGCCTGCCAGTTTTATAATGATGTAAAATGTCGCCTGCCAGTTTTATAATGATGTAAAATGTCACCTGCCAGTTTTATAATGATGTAAAATGTCACCTGCCAGTTTTATAATGATGTAAAATGTCACCTGCCAGTTTTATAATGATGTAAAATGTCACCTGCCAGTTTTATAATGATGTAAAATGTCACCTGCCAGTTTTATAATGATGTAAAATGTCACCTGCCAGTTTATAATGATGTAAAATGTCGCCTGCCAGTTTTATAATGATGTAAAATGTCACCTGCCAGTTTTATAATGATGTAAAATGTCGCCTGCCAGTTTTATAATGATGTAAAATGTCGCCTGCCAGTTTCATAATGATGTAAAATGTCGCCTGCCAGTTTCATAATGATGTAAAATGTCGCCTGCCAGTTTTATAATGATGTAAAATGTCGCCTGCCAGTTTTATAATGATGTAAAATGTCGCCTGCCAGTTTTATAATGATGTAAAATGTCACCTACCAGTTTTATAATGATGTAAAATGTCACCTGCCAGTTTTATAATGATGTAAAATGTCACCTGCCAGTTTTATAATGATGTAAAATGTCACCTGCCAGTTTTATAATGATGTAAAATGTCACCTGCCAGTTTTATAATGATGTAAAATGTCGCCTGCCAGTTTTATAATGATGTAAAATGTCGCCTGCCAGTTTTATAATGATGTAAAATGTCACCTGCCAGTTTTATAATGATGTAAAATGTCGCCTGCCAGTTTTATAATGATGTAAAATGTCACCTGCCAGTTTTATAATGATGTAAAATGTCACCTGCCAGTTTTATAATGATGTAAAATGTCACCTGCCAGTTTTATAATGATGTAAAATGTCACCTGCCAGTTTTATAATGATGTAAAATGTCACCTGCCAGTTTTATAATGATGTAAAATGTCACCTGCCAGTTTTATAATGATGTAAAATGTCACCTGCCAGTTTTATAATGATGTAAAATGTCACCTGCCAGTTTTATAATGATGTAAAATGTCACCTGCCAGTTTTATAATGATGTAAAATGTCACCTGCCAGTTTTATGATGATGTAAAATGTCACCTGCCAGTTTTATAATGATGTAAAATGTCACCTGCCAGTTTTATAATGATGTAAAATGTCACCTGCCAGTTTTATAATGATGTAAAATGTCACCTGCCAGTTTTATAATGATGTAAAATGTCACCTGCCAGTTTTATAATGATGTAAAATGTCACCTGCCAGTTTGATAATGATGTAAAATGTCACCTGCCAGTTTGATAATGATGTAAAATGTCACCTGCCAGTTTGATAATGATGTAAAATGTCACCTGCCAGTTTTATAATGATGTAAAATGTCACCTGCCAGTTTTATAATGATGTAAAATGTCACCTGCCAGTTTTATAATGATGTAAAATGTCACCTGCCAGTTTTAAAATGATGTAAAATGTCACCTGCCAGTTTTATAATGATGTAAAATGTCACCTGCCAGTTTTATAATGATGTAAAATGTCACCTGCCAGTTTTATAATGATGTAAAATGTCACCTGCCAGTTTTATAATGATGTAAAATGTCACCTGCCAGTTTTATAATGATGTAAAATGTCACCTGCCAGTTTTATAATGATGTAAAATGTCACCTGCCAGTTTTATAATGATGTAAAATGTCACCTGCCAGTTTTATAATTGTTTTTCTATCCTGTTATGGTTTGGTATAGCACCAGTTGTGTCTCTTTAACAGAACCACAATCAGTCCCTATCACCACTAATGTTGTGAGTGTCTCTTTAACAGAACCACAATCAGTCCCTATCACCACTAATGTTGTGAGTGTCTCTTTAACAGAACCACAATCAGTCCCTATCACCACTAATGTTGTAATTTTCTCTTTAACAGAACCACAATCAGTCCCTATCACCACTAATGTTGTGAGTGTCTCTTTAACAGAACCACAATCAGTCCCTATCACCACTAATGTTGTGAGTGTCTCTTTAACAGAACCACAATCAGTCCCTATCACCACTAATGTTGTGAGTGTCTCTTTAACAGAACCACAATCAGTCCCTATCACCACTAATGTTGTGAGTGTCTCTTTAACAGAACCACAATCAGTCCCTATCACCACTAATGTTGTGAGTGTCTCTTTAACAGAACCACAATCAGTCCCTATCACCACTAATGTTGTAATTTTCTCTTTAACAGAACCACAATCAGTCCCTATCACCACTAATGTTGTGAGTGTCTCTTTAACAGAACCACAATCAGTCCCTATCACCACTAATGTTGTGAGTGTCTCTTTAACAGAACCACAATCAGTCCCTATCACCACTAATGTTGTGAGTGTCTCTTTAACAGAACCACAATCAGTCCCTATCACCACTAATGTTGTAATTTTCTCTTTAACAGAACCACAATCAGTCCCTATCACCACTAATGTTGTGAGTGTCTCTTTAACAGAACCACAATCAGTCCCTATCACCACTAATGTTGTGAGTGTCTCTTTAACAGAACCACAATCAGTCCCTATCACCACTAATGTTGTAATTTTCTCTTTAACAGAACCACAATCAGTCCCTATCACCACTAATGTTGTGAGTGTCTCTTTAACAGAACCACAATCAGTCCCTATCACCACTAATGTTGTGAGTGTCTCTTTAACAGAACCACAATCAGTCCCTATCACCACTAATGTTGTGAGTGTCTCTTTAACAGAACCACAATCAGTCCCTATCACCACTAATGTTGTAATTTTCTCTTTAACAGAACCACAATCAGTCCCTATCACCACTAATGTTGTGAGTGTCTCTTTAACAGAACCACAATCAGTCCCTATCACCACTAATGTTGTGAGTGTCTCTTTAACAGAACCACAATCAGTCCCTATCACCACTAATGTTGTGAGTGTCTCTTTAACAGAACCACAATCAGTCCCTATCACCACTAATGTTGTAATTTTCTCTTTAACAGAACCACAATCAGTCCCTATCACCACTAATGTTGTGAGTGTTTCTTTAACAGAACCACAATCAGTCCCTATCACCACTAATGTTGTGAGTGTCTCTTTAACAGAACCACAATCAGTCCCTATCACCACTAATGTTGTAATTTTCTCTTTAACAGAACCACAATCAGTCCCTATCACCACTAATGTTGTGAGTGTTTCTTTAACAGAACCACAATCAGTCCCTATCACCACTAATGTTGTGAGTGTCTCTTTAACAGAACCACAATCAGTCCCTATCACCACTAATGTTGTGAGTGTTTCTTTAACAGAACCACAATCAGTCCCTATCACCACTAATGTTGTGAGTGTCTCTTTAACAGAACCACAATCAGTCCCTATCACCACTAATGTTGTGAGTGTCTCTTTAACAGAACCACAATCAGTCCCTATCACCACTAATGTTGTGAGTGTCTCTTTAACAGAACCACAATCAGTCCCTATCACCACTAATGTTGTGAGTGTTTCTTTAACAGAACCACAATCAGTCCCTATCACCACTAATGTTGTGAGTGTCTCTTTAACAGAACCACAATCAGTCCCTATCACCACTAATGTTGTGAGTGTCTCTTTAACAGAACCACAATCAGTCCCTATCACCACTAATGTTGTAATTTTCTCTTTAACAGAACCACAATCAGTCCCTATCACCACTAATGTTGTGAGTGTTTCTTTAACAGAACCACAATCAGTCCCTATCACCACTAATGTTGTGAGTGTCTCTTTAACAGAACCACAATCAGTCCCTATCACCACTAATGTTGTGAGTGTTTCTTTAACAGAACCACAATCAGTCCCTATCACCACTAATGTTGTGAGTGTCTCTTTAACAGAACCACAATCAGTCCCTATCACCACTAATGTTGTGAGTGTCTCTTTAACAGAACCACAATCAGTCCCTATCACCACTAATGTTGTGAGTGTCTCTTTAACAGAACCACAATCAGTCCCTATCACCACTAATGTTGTGAGTGTCTCTTTAACAGAACCACAATCAGTCCCTATCACCACTAATGTTGTGAGTGTCTCTTTAACAGAACCACAATCAGTCCCTATCACCACTAATGTTGTGAGTGTCTCTTTAACAGAACCACAATCAGTCCCTATCACCACTAATGTTGTGAGTGTCTCTTTAACAGAACCACAATCAGTCCCTATCACCACTAATGTTGTGAGTGTCTCTTTATGTGTGACAGAACCACAATCAGTCCCTATCACCACTAATGTTGTGAGTGTCTCTTTATGTGTGACAGAACCACAATCGGTGCCTATCACCACTAATATAAGTTCGAACCTCGCTCAGGTTAGGTGTACTTGATACAACATTATGTCATAATAAAAGGTAGATATCAAATTCAGTGTGCACGACGTGTTTGTCAGTGATCAGTGTGCACGATGTGTTTGTCACTGTCAGTGATCAGTGTGCACGACGTGTTTGTCAGTGACTTGCTGCAGGTCGGTGGTTTTATCTAGGTACTCCAGTTTCCTCCACCAATAAAATTTACCGCCACGATATAACTGATATATTGTTGAAAGTGGCATTAAACACCATAATCCTTTCCTATCCATAATCTTACAGACATTAGTTGTGTCTCTTTACATGCTGTATACTGTGTAGCACTTTATATCTGTGAGGTCTAAATTTGGCGGTCTAAATAAATCTGATTTATTGGCAGATATTGAATTTGACGATTTTAGGTAAAGAAAACAATAATTTACTATTTTTTTGTTTTTATTTATTATTATTATTTTTATTTATTTTTTAAGACATTTGACATCAGTTGTCTTTTTACATGTGACATTATAAGTATACAAGCATGAGTTGTGTCTCTGTGTGTGACATTATAAGTATCCAAGCATGAGTTATGTCTCTGTGTGTGACATTATAAGTATACAAGCATGAGCTATGTCTCTGTGTGTGACATTATAAGTATCCAAGCATGAGTTATGTCTCTGTGTGTGACATTATAAGTATACAAGCATGAGTTATGTCATAACCATACATGACATCAGTTATGTCTCTGTGTGACATTATAACTATACATGACATCAGTTATGTCTCTGTGTGTGACATTATAACCATACAGGACATCAGTTATGTCTCTGTGTGACATTATAACCATACATGACATCAGTTATGTCTCTGTGTGACATTATAGCTATACATGACATCAGTTATGTCTCTGTGTGTGACATTATAACCATACAGGACATCAGTTATGTCTCTGTGTGTGACATTATAACTATACAAGCATGAGTTATGTCATAACCATACATGACATCAATTATGTCTCTGTGTGTGACATTATAACCATACAGGACATCAGTTATGTCTCTGTGTGACATTATAACCATACAGAACATCAGTTATGTCTCTGTGTGTGACATTATAACTATACAAGCATGAGCTATGTCTATGTGTGTGACATTATAAGTATACAAGCATGAGCTATGTCTCTGTGTGTGACATTATAAGTATACAAGCATGAGTTATGTCATAACCATACATGACATCAATTATGTCTCTGTGTGTGACATTATAACCATACATGACATCAGTTATGTCTCTGTGTGTGACATTATAACCATACAGAACATCAGTTATGTCTCTGTGTGTGACATTATAACTATACATGACATCAGTTATGTCTCTGTGTGTGACATTATAAGTATACAAGCATGAGCTATGTCTCTGTGTGATATTATAACTATACAAGCATGAGTTATGTCATAACCATACATGACATCAATTATGTCTCTGTGTATGACATTATAACCATACAGAACATCAGTTATGTCTCTGTGTGTGACATTATAACTATACATGACATCAGTTATGTCTCTGTGTGTGACATTATAACTATACAAGCATGAGCTATGTCTCTGTGTGTGACATTATAAGTATGCAAGCATGAGTTATGTCATAACCATACATGACATCAATTATGTCTCTGTGTGTGACATTATAACTATACATGACATCAGTTATGTCTCTGTGTGTGACATTATAACCATACAGAACATCAGTTATGTCTCTGTGTGTGACATTATAACTATACATGACATCAGTTATGTCTCTGTGTGTGACATTATAACTATACATGACATCAGTTTTGTCTCTGTGTGTGACATTATAAGTATACAAGCATGAGCTCTGTCTCTGTGTGTGACATTATAAGTATGCAAGCATGAGCTATGTCTCTGTGTGACATTATAACTATACAAGCATGAGTTATGTCATAACCATACATGACATCAGTTATGTCTCTGTGTGTGACATTATAACTATACAAGCATGAGCTATGTCATAACCATACATGACATCAGTTATGTCTCTGTGTGTGACATTATAACCATACATGACATCAGTTATGTCTCTGTGTGTGACATTATAACCATACATGACATCAGTTATGTCTCTGTGTGACATTATAACCATACATGACATCAGTTATGTCTCTGTGTGTGACATTATAACCATACAGGACATCAGTTATGTCTCTGTGTGTGACATTATAACCATACATGACATCAGTTATGTCTCTGTGTGTGACATTATAACCATACAGGACATCAGTTATGTCTCTGTGTGTGACATTATAAGTATACAAGCGTGAGTTATGTCTGTGTGTGTGACATTATAAGTATACAAGCGTGAGTTATGTCTGTGTGTGACATTATGACCATACAGGACATCAGTTATGTCTCTGTGTGTGACATTATAAGTATACAAGTGTGAGTTATGTCTGTGTGTGACATTATGACCATTATTCTCTTAACTGTTTGTTATTTTACAGTGCTAAGACATTTTGTGACTTAAGAAAACATGTAGATACTCATACAGGTGATTCTCCATTCTGTTGTCACTTCTCATCATGTGATTATGTCGCCAGGTCCTTCTCCAGTCTGACCAATCATTACAAACGAAAGCATCAGGTAAGTTCAAAGGTCAAAAGAACTTCTGACCCATCATCAGAAACAAAAATTCCAGGTTAGAGCAAAGTTTGTAGAAAAGTAAACATTAGATAACATTCTGATAGTTTCTCATATTTCCATATCTGCATGAAATATCCTGATATTGCCGATCAGAAAACAAAAATGTTCTTGGCAAAACCGTGGACTGAAGAGATACTTTGTCCTCCCACCAGTCATCTGCAAAGCATGCTGCATGCATCATGAAGGACATCAGTAAAACTAAACACATGACTGGTTTAATGGACAAAGGCATTGCCAAAGTTAATCAAAATGAACTAGATCAATATGAGGAACTTTTCAACACATTCTGTATTCTGTATCTAAAATCAACCGGCCGTTCTCTGACTACACATTGGCCTGTAAAATTCAAATTAAAAATGGCCTTCACTTGAGCAGTGACCATTAAGGCAGGGATACCTGTGTTAACTTTATTAAAAACTATATCTGATGTTTTACACAATGTAATAGACCATATGTAGCAAGTTTGATAAATTTCATTTATATCGGATGGCCATACAGACTCATCTGTCAATCACTCATCAAGATGCCCTATTTTTAAGATATGTCCACCCCGACACTCATGAACCAGCAACTGTGTTTGCAGGTATCAAATGTTTTAAAAAACAGGATTTTTTTTTTACAGACAAGTAACTGTTTTCAGATAAATTGCTCAGGAACAAGCAGAACATTTCAGTATTTACACACCCCTGATCAATCACAATGTTTGCTCTGATAATCTTTGTCCATGGTCGCTATCTTTTCATATTCTCATTATCTCCTCTGCCAATTTGAACCAAGCTTCTCAGCAATGATATTTATAATGTCCACTACAAAAAATTACTCATTTCTTCATGATTTGGTAAAAACATACTTTTTATGCCCCCGCCCATGTCCGTAATTCCAAAATAAAACAGTTGTCACCACTTTTTTTCGCTATGCTTTGAGATATTGATAGTGTACGTTTCATTCCGGTCCAATGATATTTGGCCGAGTTATGGCCTTTGGACTTTGAAAATTGGTCAAATATTTAGTTGTCACCACTTTATTTCACTATGATTTGAGATATTGACTAGATTTTTGGTATGTGAGTGTATAGTGATGAGTTACCGATCAAGTTTGAATTTCGTTCCGATTGAATGATTTTGGGCTAATTTATGCACCTTGGAGCTTTAACTTTGGCCAAATATATAGTTGTCAAGTTTAGCTTTTGTTCCCACTGAATAATTTTGGCCAAATTACTGTCCTTGGATTTTAGAATTTTACATAGTATTCAAATTGTTGTTCCCACTTAATGCAACTGTGCTTTTAGATAAATCTTGTGAATTTAAGGAGGTTTGAGGATACAGATCTTAAGCAATAGTTTGTTATTCTTAGCCTATAACTGAGGTAATTAAAAAAGAGTGAAACATTTGCAAGCCTCCTTAATATTCATGGCGGGGACATTCGTGTCGTTCCAACACATCTAGTTTAAAACTTTTTCAAAAACCTTTTCAGTAGATGGTACCTTTTTACCTCCTTCCACAGTTTTCAATGCAGATCTTAGTTTTAGAGCATGTTTGTACATATTTGCTTCGTTTACAGTTGAGATGAAAATGTTTTGTATGTGTTTTTCAAACAGATTTGTTTGTCTGGTAATCATCATGATATATGTGATACGTCCGTAATGACCCTGACTTGGTACAGGCATTCCCAGCCAGAATGAAGTAGTTGCTATGGTAACAAGTGTAAAGTTGTATATGATATTTATTTCTGTTGTAGGAAGTCGCTACACAGAATTATGCCTGTCATGTTTGTTCATCAGTGTTCACAAGAGGATCAAAGCTTACACTCCATCTAAAGAAAAAACACAAGTTTAAATGGCCGTCAGGTCACTCTAGGTTTAGGTAAGGTTACACTCCATCTAAAGAAAAAATACAAGTTTAAATGGCTGTCTGGTCACTGTAGGTTTAGGTATAGTATGGGAACGATTCTAGAAAAGACGCGTACTTTCCGAGTTTAATGGACCGACATACCTCACGGCTGATATTTTGCAAAATGATTAAGTATACATTATATTATCATTTAAGCCCTGTCGTAGAATTTTCCCATGATGCATTTTTTTGTTAGAGCTCTTGAAAGTGAAATTTCGTAGATTTTTCAAATTACAACTTCAATTACAAAAAGACTGTAAGAACATTAAACAAAGTAAATTGTTGACATGCAAAAGTTATTGTCAGAATTTTCAAAGAACAAGCAAACATTTTAACATAGAAGATTTAGCATCTGACGGATAGCTAAATAATTATTGAGCATTTCTCGGAAGAATGTGAAAGCTTTTTCCGATTGCAGTACCTGTCATTGTGAATATAATTTAATGAATTATGCGTAGATAGTTTTTTGGTGAATAAATTTGTATATTTATCAGTTCTTTCATACTCTATAATTACAAATCACTCAAAAAGGTACAAATTTAACCTTAAAACAGCAATTTTTCGAAACCACTGACTCATTAAATTTATGAACGCTTTCGTTCTCGTTACTTTCCCCTGTATTAATTTCACCCTTATTCATGACAATATGTGTGTCGTGAAGTCTTGAAGTTTTGACATTATCGTTCGAATACGTTTGTGAAATACATAAATCATTGTTCATTGTTGAGTTTAAGTGTTTTGTGCAAGTTCTTTTTTTTTTTAAATGTATGGTTTTTTAAGTGGGTTTTACTTTTTTGTTTTGGTGGTTTAGTTAGCATTTTAGTACCGATTGGAATAGACATGAAATGTTCCGGAAAAAGTTTCGTCCTGTATATATAGTCCTGAACACTTGAAATTTTATATTGTTGTTTAAATTTGTTTTATGATATACCTTATTTTTGTTTTGTGTTGAATTTAAGGTTGTTTTGTACCAGTTTTTATACCGATGTGGTTATTTTAATTTGTCACTTATTGCCAATCGGACTATATCTGATTCGTTCTTGGAAATGTGTGGTCCCGTAAAGTTTGCTCACTCACTATCGAAAAAGAGTCGAACGGTCAGCAGTTGGGAATTATGCATAATTTGTCAGATCTCTTGCGATGATACTCTATCTAAGGCAAGCGAAAAGTACCTTATTTAAAGCTGTTGGCTTAAGAAAAGATGATGTCCATCGCCGTCTTCATGACAAATTTGATTCACTTGATTTGATTCCAACTGATAGGATACAGTATCATAGATCCTGCTATAAAAGCTACACAAGCAAAATAAATTTAGAAAAAATTGAACCAGTTGAAGCACAAATGAATGCCTCTGCCTGTGGCTCGGTGAGAACATCAGAATCTATTTGTGTAAAGACCCGCTCAATGACTGCTCCATTTGATTGGTCTCAATGCATATTTTGTAAACAGAAAAGTTACAAAAAAGATATGAATTTAAAGCGCGTCGAATCTAAAGATCGAGTCAAAAACATACTCCATGCTGCAAATAACGAGTCCGATTTCGATATAGTTAGTTTCATTCAGTCAGTTTACAATTTCTTGGAAAATGCATTATTGTATCACTCGTCATGCATAGTGAACTACCTTTTAAACATGAAATCAGACGCTGTACCAGTCGAAATAGAGTGAGCATGCAAGTGCTTTTCATCAATTCATAGATAGCATACAAGATGATCTGTTTGTTAATAAAAAGACATTTTCTATGTCTTTCTTGCTTGATAAGTTCTGTTCCTTTCTCCCACCAAACATTGCTAGCAAATATACAACTTCAAAATTGCAGCAAAAGTTACTCAACTATTTTGGAAACGCCATTATTGTTGAAAAGCAACGTGGACAGGGCAAATCTAATACAGTATTCAGTAGTTCAATCACTGTGTCTGAGGCTATTCATGCTGCAAACAATCTAAAAGCTGAACTGAAATTTACAGAGTTGGAGACAAGTTTTGAAAACATTCAGTCGAAACAACTTGTCGAAGAACAAACACTGCATGACGCGGCAAAAATTTTACGCAGTAGCTTACAATCGTTAGAAATGTCTAATGAATATTACCCTTTGCCATCAGAAGTTTCTATCACTGAATCTTGTAAATTTATTCCACATTGCCTGCTTAATTTTATTGTTAGATGATTAATGATAGTTGTTTCTATCAGGAAAATAATTATGAAGGGACTTCAAATGATATCTTACGAAAATGTATCTCTATCGCTGAATGTGTAATTTCATTACACAAAAAACAGTTTACACCTTTCAGCGTAGGTCTTGCACTTCAGTTTCATCACGAGTATGGTTCGAAACAGCTAATTGAAACTTTGAATTCTTATGGGTTTTGTGCTAATTACACCGAGGTTTTTGACAAGTGCAGCAAATCATGAAATTTCTAAATCACAATCTGGGTTGTTTATACCAAACGGCATTTGCCTAAAAATTTCTGGTGGTGGCTTCATTCAAGAAGGGTCAGACAATGTTGATCTCAACACTGAAACCATTGATGGGAAAAATACATTCCATTCAATGGCAAGAGCAGTATTTCAAGTGTTTTCAAACCAACCGGCCGATTTAATCAAGATAAAACGCGGCCAATAAAAATGTCTTCCAATAAATGAAGACACTACTGCAATGATGGCATGTTTGCCTTTCAAAAAACCAAAGGAAAGATTTGGTCCACTTAGATATGATGACCCATACTGCAACATTAGTGTATATTCAAAGACAAAAAATGAGGTAACAGATATGATATGGGTACTACTCCGATCTCTCACTCGTCCCATGGTTGAAGTTCCACTTAAAACAAATGTTATGGAACAGGTTGTTCCTTTCTGGACAGGGTTCAATAAAATACTGTCAGACCGTCAGCCAGACCACGTTGTCGTTGCCTATCCTCCAATCATAGACGCAAAACCCGCTGATATGGCAACAGTATACACAACAGTGTGCAAGTGCATGGAGATGTCCACAGCAGTGAGTCAAGGATGCTCAGTTCAGACATTTGACCAACAACTTTATGCCATTGCACAACAGGTGAAGTGGTCTATGCCTGAAAAGTTTGAATCTCATGTCCTGCGACTCGGTGGCTTTCATTCTTTGTCTTGTTTTATGTCAGCACTTGGTAAAATCTGGGCTACGGCTGGACTTCGTGATTTATTAGTGGATTCAGGAGTTTATGCTGGATGCACTGTGGATCAAATATTGCAAGGTAAGCAGTTTAATCGAGGCGTAAGAGCGTATGAAGCTTTAACGGCTTTATATTTCCATGCATTCTTTCAATGGTGTTCGAACGAAGACGGTGTAGCTAATGTGGACGAAAGGTTCTGGCAGGAACTTGCTGATACCCATGCCGCTTTTTGCAATCACAACAATGCAGTTGATTTATCAAAGCTGTCAATCCTGTTCCGTAAGCAACTTTCTCCTTTGTTTACTGCTTTCAGTGAGTTCTGCTGTAAGACTTCTCCAACTTTTAGATTTTGGGAAATGTTTTTACGAGCAGTTGAAATTATTCTTATGAATGTCAGGGCAGAACGTGACGGAAATTGGCTTTTACATCTTCAATCCGTGTCTTCAATGTTGCTATATTTCTTTGTTGGAAATAAAACAAACTAATGGATATGATGAACCTACCAGATGACATTCAGGAAGAATTCATGTCTGGCAAATTTGCCATCAAACAGACAGCTGGTGTGTTCAATGGGCAATGGAGTGATATTGCGACCGAGAAAACCGTCATTAAAAACCTGAAGGGAAGCGAGGGTATTATTGGCTTGACAAATCAAAAGTCAGTGCTTCTTTGTTGGACTTTTACCAGACATATACTTGCCAGGTTTTCATCAGAAATGAAAACAAGGTCAGGGTTGTCGTCGACGAAGAACACGTGCGCAGTCTAATAGACCATGTCAAGAACAACATGACTGACCCATTCGATGTTGAAGCATGTCCTAAAGATCTTATTAACATCGCGACAGGTTTGCATGCAAAATAAGAGGTAGAAGATTCGCTCCTGAACTGTGTTGATCAAGGACAACAATATTGGCAATCTTTTGTTGTTGGATGTTTAAAAGAAAATGAAAATCGTTATTTCTATTCTCCGATATCTAGATCTTCTCTCAAAACGTTTGAGGACATGACAAAGAAGAGTAATCTTTAATGTCGAACTGGTGACGTTGTCAAAGCTCATATTCATCCTGAGCTTGTCTTTCGAAGAGCTTTAGCTTTAGCTCTTGAAAACGTGCGTGAAGAGGTCAGCGTAGAAAAGGTTTTGGCATATCCTGTTGGTCCAATACCAACTGCTATTTTCCATGATGATGGATCAATTCGCAAGTGCTGCAAATCAGATCTGATTCATTTGCTTGAAAAAGGAATTTCTATCTCATTCATTCTTCCATCATATGATAAAAACAAATCGACCGTGATAAGAGATGGAATGGGAATTATTCAAAGCTTAAATGCTAAAAGATATAATACATTTGGTGAGCTAGCTAAAGATTACTTTGACAACATGGTTGCATGTTTTCAACACTACGGTTGTGTGGTTGATGTGTTTGACCGCTATGACAAAAAGGATTCAACGAAATCTGCAGAAAGAGAAAGGCGATCATCTTCAAATCCTGGCAAGGTCTTTCAGATAATTGAGGGTAGATCTATTCCAGAATGGAGGAAATTTTTATGCACATCAGAGAACAAACAAGGGTTGGCTAAGTTTCTTGGTGAATACGCTCTCAAACACTTCCATGAGTTCATGAAAGACAGAAGTGAAATTTTCCTGGCTGGTTGTTTTCAAAACCAAGAGGCGGTGATGAAGTTTTCCAAAGACAATGTCAGTGATTGTGAAGAGATTTTTAGCACCCAGGAGGAAGCCGATACTCGAATTATCCTCCAGTCTATGTTTGTCAATCAACAAATGGTTAAAAGAAACAGTAATGGGCGGATCGTGATTAAATCTTCTGATAATGATGTTTTACTGCTTTCTCGCCACTTCTATTCCAAAATGACCAATATCGACGAGCTTTGGTTTCAAACGGGTAGCATAACGTCAGTAAAAGACGGTCGGCAATTTATACCAGTGCATAACCTATATAACTCACTTGGAGCTGAAATGGCAAACATTTTACCAGTAGCTCATTCCCTTACTGAGTGCGACACAACGTCATCCTTCTTTGGTATTGACAAGAAAACAGTTTATAAAATTCTTAAACATAATACAACAAAATACCAAACTTTGACAAATCTAGTTAGATCTGATGTTGATACATGTGTTGAAGCAGGCAGGCTGTTGGTAGCTGATATGTATGACCCAAAAGGTAGTGCTAAGTCTGTTCACAGAGACCTAAATAAACTCGGGGTAAAATTAGCTTTGTCAAAAGAGTCCTCTCTTGTCAAACTTCCTCCATCTGAAGCAACATTTAGACAACGCATACTTCGTGTTGCATTCCAAGTGTATGTATGGACACATGCTAATGAAGCTAAACCACCGCCTAGGTCACCTTTAGAGTATGGATGGAGAAATGAGAACAAATACTTAATGCCAAAATACTTTGAAGGACCCATGACGTCTGACTTCTTGCAAGACCTTGTATGTATTTGTAAAGGCAAGTCCATTTGCAGCAAAAATTGTGTTTGTGTTGAAAAAAATTTATCGTGTACGAGCATCTGCGGTTGTCAAGGAAATGAAGAATGTAGAAATCAGCTATCACACCAATTGTCGGTAGCTGAAAATATGGGAAACGATGAGGATTGTCCAATCGACATCTAAAACAGATACCTGACTGAAAAAAAACACACAAAAAAAAAAAACAAACAAACAAACAAAAAAAAAACAAAAAACTGCCATTGGTCTCAGACCTTGACGCGGTTGGTGGGCTTTCAACTAACATGAGGCCTCTGTAAAAGGCATAGTATACTTTTTACCATTGTAGTTATGCTCTTTTATTAAAAGTAAATCAATTTTTGTCCTACTTTTAGGTTGGTGTGGTAGAGTTTAGACTTCATACACCCCGTTATTTCTCATAAGATTTTTATGAAACTTTCCAGAAAATATCTTCATATACTATGTTTTCTATGATTAAGCTCCATTTGTAATTTCTGTATTTTCTTTTTCAATTTTGATGCACAAATTTTAAAAATACATTTGTTGTACTTCCCGACGGCAGGGGCATATATCAGTAACCTTTACCCGATATTTTCAAGCAAAAAAGAAATTATTTAATCAAAAACATAACACTCTACATAATGCCAGCATTTTTTAATTGTAATAGTAAACTGTTTTCAAGGGAAATATCCATTATATAAAAAAAATTGTGATTTTCGACTTTTTCCACAAATGACCTTTAACCCCAATATTGCAAAAACTGCACCATAGTGGAACTCTACGACAGGGCTTAATCGAAGTACCTCGGTAATATCTTTTAAATAAGACCAAAAGTAGCCGTGAGGTATTTCGGTCCATTAAATTTTCAATTTTTAATT
Source organism: Bathymodiolus septemdierum (assembly GCA_963383655.1). Taxonomy (NCBI): domain Eukaryota; kingdom Metazoa; phylum Mollusca; class Bivalvia; order Mytilida; family Modiolidae; genus Bathymodiolus; species Bathymodiolus septemdierum. The sequence continues at coordinate 5,252,744 of OY726521.1, forward strand.
GATTTTTCCTCCACTAGTAAGCTTACACTCCATCTAAAGAAAAAACACAAGTTTAAATGGCCACTGAGCAACACTATGAGGGTAGACATGTCATTCCACTCAAACACCTTATCCTGATTTCGAGCCAACCAGTCTTTGCTCGTACTCCTTATAGCTGTTTAATGGAGAAGCAGGAAATACCTATTTTATAGTCTTTGGTATCGACGGACCGATGCTCCAATCCATGATCTACAGACGGACCGATGCTCCAATTAATCATCTACAGCACTTGAGGCGAGTGTGCTAACCATCACACCACTGATGTACATTGCTAATGATATAGCTGGTCTATGTTGTAGCAAAGTTAATTTTTATATATGTTTTAAAGCTACCTTTTGTTTTTCAAGAGTTTTTAGTGAACAAATATAAATCATTGAAAACAATTTACCACAAATTTCTGTGAGAACACATATTCAATACAACACTTTATTTTGCCTCTTTCTACGATTTTCTGTAGGATTTTGGAACTGTTCGGACAGTGTGGTTCTTTGGTTTTCATTTTATTATATTTATATACCGGTATATTTTATCTGTAAATAAAACAAGGGCAATGCAAAGCGTGGTGTATCCCCCCATCTAAGAATTAGACCCTGTGACCTTGACCTTTGACCTTGAAAATCAATAGGGTTCCAGATTCTCTTAAGGTCTAAGTATGTACCAAGTTTGGTCAAAATCCATTGAAGGATGTTGATTCTAGAGTGTTCACAAGGATGTTCCACAGTAAATATTTGACCCGGTGACACTGACCTTTGACCTATGACCTTGAAAATCAATAGGGTTCCAGACTCTTAAGGACTAAGTATGTACCAAGTTTGGTCAAAATCCATTGAAGGATCTTGGTTCTAGTGTTCACAAGGATGTTATGCGGTAAAAATTTGACCTGGTGACCTTGAAAATCAATAGGGTTCCAGACACCTAAGGACTAAGTATGTACCAAGTTTGGTCAAAATCTATTCAAGGATGTTGATTCTAGAGTGTTCACAAGGATGTTGTGCGGTAAAAATTTGACCTGGTGACATTGACTTTTGACCTATGACCTTGAAAATCAATAGGGTTCCAGACTCTCCTAAGGACTAATTATGTACCAAGTTTAGTCAAAATCCATTGAAGGATGTTGATTCTAGAGTGTTCACAAGGATGTTATGTGGTAAAAATTTGACCCGGTGACCTTGACCTTTGACCTTGAAAATCAGTAGGGTTCCAGATTCTCTTAAGGACTAAATATGTACCAAGTTTGGTCAAAATCCATTGAAGGATGTTGATCCTAGAGTGTTCACAAGAATGTTACGGAAGGACGGACGGACGGTAGCATTACTATATCCCTTCGCAACTTCGTTGGCGAGGGGATAATAAGTAGTTCAGAGTGAAGTTTTTTAAGTGAATCATTTGAGTTAAATTTTGCTGAAAGTGGAGCCAGTTGTGACCCTCCCTGTAAATTTTATTTACAGTAATGTAGTACACAATAAGACCACTAAGTGGAATCGGCTCATTTTCCAGTGTTATAGTCTTGATCGTATTCAATCTTACAATTTCCAGCAGATTTACTAATAATCACGTATGAGGCTGCTAATCTATGATTTTGTATATCAGTATACATGTAATTATGAGATTTTGAGTACCAAGTAATGGGTTAAATAAAATTCAGTGTTATTTCGTCATGAACTTAGTAAATCTTTTTTGGCACCCGATTCATGTAGAGCTAAAATTACAAATGAAAACGTGATAGAGGACATGCTTGAAAATGATTAGAACAACTCCTGTTTCTGCTCTTTTTAGTAGAATTTGCCAATTCTTTTGGTCTCACAGGATAAACACAGTATATGTACATTGTCAGTAAGAATAAAATTTAGTTATACTCACTGCAAAACAGGCCAGAAAAGTTTGCCGATCCATTAACAAACATGGCCACCACAGACAATTCATGTTTATCATTGTATGCTTTCTAAAAAAAAAAAGCTTTTTTTGTGTGGAAAGGGAGATAACTCTAATTTAGATATAGATTACAGATAAATATGCCTCTAAAACCCCACAGCCAAATGAACTGAAACTTGGTAGGAAGCATCTATGGAAGGCCCTCTATAAAGATTGCTCATTTCGTCCCGATCCGTTCACAGGCGATTCTTGTTTCTGATTGGATGATTTTTTAGATTCTTCTGCTATGAAACCGTTTGGCAAAATCAACCGAAACTTGGTAGGAAGCATCTATGGAAGGTCCTCTGTTGCAATTGCTCATTTCGTCTCGATCCGTTAACAAACATGGCCGCCACTGACAATTCTTATTTCTGATTGGTTGATTTCTAAAAAAAATTCTTCTCTGAAACCACTTGGTTAAATGAATCGATACTTGGTAGGATGTATCTATGGGCGGTCCTCTATAAAGATTGCTCATTTCGTCCCGATCCATTAACAAACATGGCCACCACAGGCAATTCTTGTTTCTGATTGGTCGATTTCTAAAAATCTTCTACTCTGAAACAGCTTGGCCAAATGGACTGAAACGTGGTAGGAATCATCTATGGAAAGTCCTCTATGGGAATTGCTCATTCAGTTTTGATCCATTGGCAAACATGGCCATCATAGGCAATTATTGTTTCATATTGGTCGATTTCTAAAACAGCTTTTCCTCTGAAACCGCTTGGCCAAATGGTATGAAACTTGGTAAGAAGCATCTATGGAAGGTCTTCTATAGAGATTGCTCATTACGTTTTGATCCGTTAACAAACATGGCTGCCACAGACAATTCTTGTTTTAGATTGGTTGATTTCTAAAAATCTGAAACTGCTTTGCCAAAATGAACCGAAATTTGGTGGGAAGCACTATGGAAGGTTCTGTATTAAGTTTCCTCAAAGCAGAATGAAAGGTGAACGACACAGGCTCAGCCGACTGAGCCTCTAGTTTTTCTACTTGTTTCTGAATCTCATACAAATTAATTTAATTTTTTATTTTACGACAATGTACATTGTATATATCCAGGTACATCATGTGATGTCATCTCCATGTCTCTGTTTCTTACCATTCAGTCAACATGAATCAGGTACCAGGAGAGCTTTATAAATAGAGTTTAGTTTATGGTGTTTAGTGCCACTTTCAACAATATTTCAGTTATATTGTGGCAGTCAGTTTTATTGGTTGAAGAAACTGGAGAAAACCACCGACCTGTCCCAAGTCAGACAAACTTTAGCACATAATGTTGTATCGAGTACACCTCGCCATGAACAGAGTTCGAACTCACAACTTTTGTGGTGATAGGCATCAATTGCACAGGTAGTTGTAAATCCAACTACTATACGTTCATGACCACGACGGTCCCTAAATAGAGTAGTATGTATAAAGATAAGGTTTATATGTACCTCTTTATTACTACTGTAAATATAATGATCGCAGGATAAATAACTGTTATACAGGTATGTGTTGTGTGTAGATTATACTGAAGTAGCGTCATCTTCTATATTTGTATGTTTTAGGTACAAAATACATGAAGATGGTTTCTGGCGATTACAGACTGTACGGTATGAGAGTATGCAGCTGAGTCAAAACCAGGATTCTTCTAGTCATGATGGCATGGAATCTGACAAATCAAAAGACTGTAATGAAAATGAGGACAAATATGTTGTTGTTCATGATCAGAGTTCTGAAATGATCTGCTCCGAAGATATTGACATGGAAACGGAGGATATGTCACGACCTGCTGAAGCCATCGCTATAGAAACAAATGATGAAAACACGGGGTATGTAATCAATACTGCTGATTTAGAAGGAACACCGATTAATGATGTTGTAACCATGGCAACACAACCATCACAAACTTCACACACAACTACTTTAACTGATATAGATGAGTATGGAAATAAACGAGAGATTAATGTGACAATCTTAGAGGCTCCTGAAGGTGGATTTCAAGTCGTGGATTTATCTGCTCCTAAGAAGAAAAAGGAACAACATATGACATACAACTTAGAAATGTTGAGTGATGTTGCCATTACACTTCCTGGTGGGGCTAATGAGGAGGAATCATCATGATAGCTAGTCTGTTTCATCTAGGCAGGATTTGTATTGTGTCTATATGAGAAATTATTTCAGTATTTTCTGTTGAATATGTGATTGCATATTGGTACTCAACAGTGGAACAGTTCTGTTACAAAACGGGTACAATAATTTTATCCCATGGATGAGCCTTTAGTTACAAATTTTAAATGTCTTCATAACATGTCTGAGTGCTAGATTTAAATACAAGAGACTTTTTCATTTATCAAATACTATTGTACTAATTTTGTCTTCTTTTATTTTGTAATATATTTTTTTTTAAACTGAAGATATTTTATAATGTATTGTTCTATCTTTGTTAAAATTACCATGTCAACATTCATTTAAATTCAAACATAAAATCTTCAACATAGGCCAGATGAGCTTTTTCCACGATTTGGTGTCCTTGGTTGTTTATCTGTTCACATTTTAAACTTCCCCTGCTCAACCAACCAGAACCCAAGGCAGAGGAAGAATATATTGAGATTTGTCCCTTGAGGGACTAATAGGGGGCATCAAATTAGGTAAAATCTTTAATAAAATATAATACACTCAAAAACCAACAATATAGATGGTACTATATTTGTTGTAGATTGAGAATCAAGGTCCCATGCTTTATATGAGGTAGAATGATTAAGATTGGTTACAGTGGAGAAATTAGAAGCATAATTGTCTTAGGAATCAGTTATAGATGATACAACACTATTATCCAGTATATTTCAGTTATATCTTGGCAGTCTGTATATTGATGTAGGACACAAGTACCTAGAGTAATCCATTAATCTTTCCAGTCAGCAACACTTTACAAGACTTGCATTGTATATAACTCGTTGCAGGGAGAGGGGGTTTACCATTTTGCTCAGGCTCACAATACCTTTCCAATTACAATGATTTCTCCCTAAACAATTATTTCATATGCTGACATTTGTACATATGTTTAATGGTTAATAAAATTGTTGTATGAATTGAATATGCATGTTGTTTCTACCTCCCTCCCGTGTGATGTAATATGTTCTATTGGTTTGGTTGGTTTTATGGTGTTTAACACCACTTTCAACAATATTTCAGTTATATCGTGGCAGTCAGTTTTATTGTTTAGTTGGATTTTTTAGTGCTAGCTAATGGAAGTCCATAAGAAGACATGTTGCACCACTCTGACACGTTATCCAGATTCTGTACAAACCAATCTTTGCTCATACCCGTTAATACTGCATGGTTCACTGCATGGTTCGCACAGATGGAGTAAATACAGCAATTTTATAGTCTTTGATTTGACCCGACCCAAATACAAACCACAACCTAATGACCTCTATGCAAGGACGCTAACCATTACACCAAATGACAAGAAAAGCTCATGTTTAAATATGATAAAAATGTTTATACTCTTGATTACTACTTTACTATCACACAACAAATATGACCCTTGTACACTTTGCATGCCCCATATAGAAGTGTAGCTAATTTGGTGGAGAAAAAGAATTAGGATTTTGACCCAGTGGACACATTAAACTGCTGAACCCACTGCATTTTGGACGTTTGTCTTGTTTTATTATTTGAAGTGTTAAATATGCATTTCAAATGAGTGAGTGATTGTTGAGTGAATGTCAATTTTTCAGCTATATCATGACGAGAACAAGTTAATTTTCAATGAGATGCTTTGTTCTAAACCAACACGCTGAGTTGGATTTTTATAGTGCTAGTTCATTGAAACAAGTCCGCAGGTAGACATGTCGCTCCACTTGGACACATTATTCTGATTCCGAGCTAACCAGTCTTTGCTCTTTCTCCTTAATGCCGAGCGCTTAGTGGAGAAGCAACAAATACCAATTTGATAGTCTTTGGTTTGACCCGACCGGGGCTCGAACTCACGATTATAAGACATATGATGGAAACACACTTGTAATGAAGGAATGCTGAGAAAAGTGAACTGGTGTAACAATTACTTATGAACGGTAAATGTGAAATATACCATAATCAAACTTAACCTGTATTTTATGGTATACAGCATTGTGTTAAATTTGAAAAGATTTGGTTGAGCGGTACTTTATATATCATTCGTAAACCTAAAAAGTCCCTATTTTCTAAGAGAAAAAGAGCCATAACTCAGGAACGGTGAAATACACCATAATCGAACTTAACCTCTGTTTAATGGTCCACAGCATTGTGTTAAAGTTTGAACAGACTTGGCTGAGCCATACTTTAAATATCATCCGGAAACCTAAAAAGTCCCTATTTTCTAAGAGAAAAAAGGGCCATAACTCATGAACGATAAATGTGAAATACACCGTAATCAAACTTAACCTGTATTTTATGGTACACAGCAATGTGTGAAAGTTTGAAAAGATTTGGTTGAGCGGTACTTTAATTATTATCCGGAAACCAAAAGTGCGACGGACGGACATGAGGATCCTTATATACTCCACACTCTCGTCGAGCGGGGGTATAATAATAAAGAAAAAAGCTGAAGATCTCACTTGTTAAAATTCTGTATTACAACTGAATACAAAGAAACAACTGAAACTTAACAATAGCACTTTATACAGAAAAAAATAATTGTGTGCATTTATACTTTACAATTAAATTGTTCTCTCCTTAGGGCGAGTATATGCTGGATAAAATTATTATAAAATCCTAGTTTTCATTCAAACGTTTTGGCCACAATGCATTTCAGTTTTATTTCATTAATCCTTTTAAATGATGCTATATCTGCGATACATACAGTTTACATGATACCTCAGATATAGCATCATGTAATAGGCTTGATGAAATAAAATCATACCTGTTAACCTCTGGGAACTGCTAGGGGGGAGATCTCCCCCCTACCAACTCTTCCAAGGGGGAGATTTTGTGCGTCGCCTTTAAACGCACAAAATTGTACCTTGTAGTTGCATACATGTGATAAGAGTTGCTATGCTACAACTGGAGATTTGTAAATTTTTGGCTGGAGATTTGGTCTCATAACTGGAGATTTTTTATCGACGTACTTGATGCATGTTTTTATTGTTAATTGATGTTTTCTTTTTTGTTTGTTTCAGTATTGAACCAACTGCATCCCATTTCAATATATATTGTTTACATTTTTGTCTTATTAGTAGTGTTTCATATGATGAATGAAGGATAAAAACTGTATTTATAATTTATTCATAATCAAAGCAATAACAATGAAGACATAATGCTCTGAAAAATAAAGTCATAGAGCACTAAAATTAAAAAGTCACTTTGCTGCTGGTGCGTTGGGTGATAGCATACATTTTGGCATTCTTGTGGTTTATCAATTCCATCCTGGAACTTAGTCCTTAAATAATACTTTGATCGGCTTTGGTCCCAAACAAGCCATAACAACTCAATCCGAGATGAATTCATTGCACGTTTGATCGAAATAAGAAGTTTTCCTCGGCATCAAAAGTTGTCCGACTCCTGTTTGCACAACGGTTTATAACTATTTTTAATTGCCGCTATCACACTTCTAATCATATAAGCGTGTGCCACAAACCCACTTCCTTATCCCCAATTAACTGTCAATCAGTGGATAATTGTTGTATAATCATCAACACCTTAATTAATCTCCATGACCCAATTTACCTGTAAAGGTGTCAAACAGATCAATAACCGGATATCATTTAAACATCTTTACCATTTGTTACTCTCTGCGTTTTTCATCAGCGCGGGAGTTCCAAATGGGGGAATTTCCAGAAATATTGATCGCAAAATGTAGGTCAAAATTTTATTGTACTTGATTTTTTTGTTGGGGGAGATCGTCCGCGAGGAAAAGGTGTGTGCGGGAGATTAATGTCTCCCGCGCACGAGACCCAGTCCATGCGGGAGATAGGTCTCTTACACGGGAGACTCCATCGAAAAGGGGGAGGGTTAACAGGTATGATAAAATACCGATGAAGACCTTGTGGTCTGAGACATTTAAAGAAAAACAAGGATTTTATTATAATTTTATACTTCACATTAAAAAAAACTATAAAAAAGCAGAAATGATTTTGTGCAATCACTGTATATTAAACAAAGAAAAAACAACTTAAATACAGAGGTTTGCATCAGAAAATTATCTTTTTCTATCCTCTCTAACAAAACTCTTGAACATTTCAAGCAAAACACTAAAGTAAATCATGTCTATAATTAGATTTGTCTAAAAGTGAAATCACAGATATATCTAGGGAGTAATCATTGTGAATTCCCCAAGTAAGTCTATATCTAGGGAGTAATCATTGTGAATTCACCAAGTAAGTCTATATCTAGGGAGTAATCATTGTGAATTCCCCAAGTAAGTCTATATCTAGGGAGTAATCATTATGAATTCTCCAAGTAAGTCTATATCTAGGGAGTAATCACTGTGAATTCCCCAAGTAAGTCTATATCTAGGGAGTAATCATTGTGAATTCCCCAAGTAAGTCTATATCTAGGGAGTAATCATTGTGAATTCCCCAAGTATGTCTATATCTAGGGAGTAATCATTGTGAATTCCCCAAGTAAGTCTATATCTAGGTCGTAATCATTGTGAATTCCCCAAGTAAGTCTATAATTTTACACACTATTATTTAGCACTAGGGTATACATGTATATTGAGCAAAAAACAATATCAGACCACCAAATCAACAGAATATATGCCACCATAAATTATATTCGGTTTAGAATTCGGAACAGAAATATTTTATTGTATAATACATGGCATTGTTGTTTGTTGGTTATTCACTTTATATATTATAAAATGTTGATTGAATTTCACAAACAAATAATTGGTTGTACATATTAAATGAATATCACATATTTTAAAAGCAGGTGATCTAAATGAGGAGATAGAACTTGTATCATAAGTCAATAATTAGTTATGGGTCTAGGACAATAGCCCCCCATCCCCAAATTTGTTTATTTTATTTTTTATTTGAAAACATTTTTTTTTTAAATGAGAAATAAATATGCATAAACTCAGATTAAATTATTCAAATTACTTTTAAGTTGGATTTTTTTCTTTGTATATTAATCATCAAAAGGATTATACAGCTTGGATAAGCTATGATAAAAATAACTTTCTCTTATTATTTTTAGATAGAGTTTAATGATTTTTCAATTAAGTTTAATTACCTTACAAAATAGAAAAATTATAAAAAGGAATTTGATTAAACAATGATCAAAGCTATGCAATTAAACATAGAGCTATTGATACTGATGCGACAGCCCAGCAGATCATCAGCACAGCTGTTACTAACTGTTCTGAATGAGACAGCCCAGCAGATCATCAGCACAGCTGTTACTAACTGTTCTGAATCAGACAGCCCAGCAGATCATCAGCACAGCTGTTATTAACTGTTCTGAATCAGACAGCCCAGCAGATCATCAGCACAGCTGTTACTAACTGTTCTGAAGCAGCAGCAGCTCAGCTACCATCACTACGCCATATCAGACGTGGTATTCAACGAGTTAAAAAGGATGCTGAAAACCCAATACCTCTACCCCAGAACCTCCAGACAATGGAAATCCCAGAGGAGTACACAGTAACCCACAGAGATGAGCCATTCTTGCTTTACGACAGTGGCATAGACAGTCCAGCCAAAATACTCATCTTCTCCACAGAAACCAACCTCAGGACTAACTACAACAGGCCATTGATTTGCAGATGGTACTTTTAAAACAGCTCCAGAACTCTTCTACCAAATTTACACAATACATGCCCTGGTTGACAACAACATCTTGCCATGTGTCTATGCACTTCTACCAAACAAGACAGAGCAAACCTACTACGAGATGTTCCAGCAGCTACTCAAGCTGAAACCCACACTAAACCTGTGTACTTCACTTAGTTCAGAACTATGGTAACCGTCATGTGTTGGACTTTCTTCGTGGTGTTGCTTACAATATTCACATGTAAGGACTTGGTCAATAGACATTAGTGACAATAACTGTAGTACATTATGAACTAGTAATCTATGTGTTCTTATGTAGTGCTTTGTACTTCTCTATATTGTTTTGTTTGTTGTAATATAAAATTTGAGAGGATAAACATAATAAATATAAATAAAGAATTCTTCTCTTTTTTATTAATCAAAATCAAATTTAGTGTACAGTTATTACCACTCTACCTAGAGAATCTATATCTAATACAATGACAAAACAGAAAATCATCACAACTACACCCAATCAACAGATTCTATGGAGTATGGTGTATCTGAATACAATACCAATAAGAAACTTATCATATAGAATTAAAAACGGAAAATAGACAACCAGTCGAACCAAAGAGCGTAAAACAACATAAAGCCACCAAAATAAAACTGAAACAAATTTGTGGGGGACAACTGTCCAGGGGGCTATTGTCCTGCTCCCGAAATACACATCTAAACACAACTGACTGCCACAATATAACTGAAATATTGTTGAAAGTGGTGTTAAACATAAACCTAACCCTAGACCGAGAGGTGAATGCCAGACAACTCGGCCCGTAGTAAAGGACTAGTCGGACCATAGTCCAAGACTACTCGGACTGTATTGAGGATATATATCAATAATACAGTCCGAGTAGCCTTGGACTACGGTCTGACTAGTCCTTTACTACGGTCCAAGTTGTCCGTGGGCTGAGTTGTCTGGCCTTCACCTCTCCTACCACTAAACTATACGAGTCAATCTGATTGGTGGATATATTTATGAATGGATGCCATTAATTTTATAGTGTAAATGAAGCACAGAGAAATAAAAATGGATATAGGGGAGTCTCAAGGGATATTTTAAGTCCAGTGCAAGGCTAGAGTTGAAGAATAATCCTTCATGAATAAACCAATAGGTGTTTGCATTACACAAAACTTGAGAAATCCCAGAATTTCCAGTGCATACAAATTGTATGCTTTCTACTACTTTTATATAGTAGTGTTTTCTGTCTCAGTGAGTCAAATTTTTTTTTTTAAATGTCCAAATAATAAAAAGGAAATATATAATGACAAATATAGACACACAAGAGACAGATTATTTGGTCTACCCTAACCCTAAACACAACAACCTAAGATATACAAGTCAAAGTTTTATAATAATTGAAGTAGATTTATTGTCTACACAAGACATTATGGTCATATTTTTTGTTGTATTTGTCATCAATGTGACACATATTTTATTACATTTACTTCTTACAAGGATTAGTATTCAGGGATGATTCTGGCAAGAAATAAAACACATGAAAATCAATGTAAAATAGCTGAAACCATCTACACCCTCTTTTAAAACCTCCATTTTTGACATATGATCATGTCTTGCAATATTAGGAATTAATTTTTCAGAGGAAAATAGCTGAAATCAGTTAAATAACTGGAATTATTCATCCCTGAGTATTTAAATCAAATTAGTTTGTGCATATACATTAAAGATAAAATATGTCATCTGTCCCAAAGCCACAGTCACCCAGACATAGAAAAAATACACAAGATAAATATGTTATCCGTCCTAATGCCACAGTCACCCAGACATAAATAATGTTATAACACAGTCATACTCCAACATAAGGAGAATCTACTATTAAAACATATCTAGTGTTATTATATACAACTTTGAAGTAATATAGTATCACAACATTAAATTACTTGAAAGATGGTATGATTAAAATACAGTTATCTCCCTTTGAAGTAATACAGTATCACAACATTAAATTACTTAAAAGACGGTATGATTAAAATACAGTTATCTCCCTCTTATAAGGCCAAATTCTAGAAGAATTGAGATGGTAAAATACTACTAAATTGTCTGTCTCAAGACACCTCTTATATTGCTACTTTTTCATTGTAGAAGGGTCGGTGGACTTAAAAGAAGGAGACCATTATTGACCCATCGAATATACAACTATAATAAAGCTGTAGAGATATCTAACAAAATCTAAACCCCCTAAGCACAGACATTTGTTTTATAAATATCATGTGGATATCTATCAATGTTATTATGTATACAACTAAATCGTTCATCGTTCACTGAATTAGTAGCCCACTCCTGTAGTATTACCACAGTAATCTCCCTTTATATAACATGGCCACAGTCTAGACCCCTCCAACACAGTTTTACATGTATAAAAACATCATCCCAAACGTGGTTCCCTGATTACTATCACAGCACTATATAGTTGGTAAGGATAGCACAAACAGCTGGATAACATCACAGAAATAACACTAGTTCTGTATCTTCATCTGACCAACCATCTGAGATATATCTGTAACATTAAATATATATAGATTATTACATGACATCTGAGATAAATCTGTAACATTAAATATATATAGATTATTACATGACATCTGAGATATATCTGTAACATTAAATATATATAGATTATTACATGACATCCGAGATATATCTGTAACATTAAATATATATAGATTATTACATGACATCTGAGATATATCTGTAACATTAAATATATATAGATTATTACATGACATCTGAGATATATCTGTAACATTAAATATATATAGATTATTACATGACATCTGAGATATATCTGTAACATTAAATATATATAGATTATTACATGACATCTGAGATATATCTGTAACATTAAATATATATAGATTATTACATGACATCTGAGATATATCTGTAACATTAAATATATATAGATTATTACATGACATTTTTCATATTATACCCTTTAATCAGCCCTAGGTCATGATATCAGTCTGAGAGCCAATAGAAATTCTTAAATGTTTTGTCAAACAAATATTTTGCATAGGTTTCATATTTCTATATTAAAGTAATATTACACCAGTTTTGGGTGAAGAAATTTTTTCTCTGAAAATTCAATTTGGAATACGGCGGTACCTTTACTAAGCTATTCATGCATGTTTCAAGTCGAAATATGTTCCCAACAATTAGAAATCTGCAAATCAGTGTGCATGTTTATCGTCCTTGCCATTGTTGTGGAGACTGATTAACTTTCGGTTGTTTTGTTCCGATGATTGCCGATCATGACCTCGTGACGAAAAGATAAACAATCATGGATGTTGAGGTAAGCACGCACACATTCCTGACAATGATTATGAGGAATCTGTCTTGTTTCATGTCGTGTAAACCATTTTTTTTGGGGCAATTATTCTTATGTGGTACACATGGAATATATTTTTACTTGCATCTGACATTTTTTTCATCAACTGAACAGTGTGCACGAGCAATAATCTCCCCGAAAGAGTTCAAATCTTGGGTCACGCGCATATCATTTGCATTACTGTACGGGAAAACAGAATTATCTGCTGTCAAATATTTTGCGATTTGCTCTTAAAATATGCAGTTGATTTTAGTTAAAATTAAGTGACATATTAAGTGAAAATATTTAATAAAAAAATTCCACGATATTTGCCTTTGATATTACTTTAAACCTGATTATTCTAATTTTATTACTACTCTTTATGACAAATGATTCAGGACAACAGTGTTGTAATGACATGCTTCCTTTATCACTTTTGTTTCCAGTCATTAATCAGTCATTGTTGTTATAGATATCAAAACATAAATGTTACATATTGATCTATAAATATATAATTCTCATTTAATTTTATTCAAAACTAATAAGGTGGTTTCTCTTCACCAGTTTCAAAACATCTTTTACAAAATTTTCAATTGTGGTGATGCCGGCATGTTATTTGTTTACCATCCATTGTCAAATTCAGTAAGAGTAGCTTCTTTTTTATAAAAGTTTGAAGGCGACTTCATTTTGCAGGAAAATTAACATTCCGGGGGAAAAGGACGATTTCCAAAATTTCCTGGTGACTTAAATGGCCGCTTCGCCGACAAAATTAGGCCCTGATATGTGGTATCCGTGAGAAAAAAAAAAACTGAAAAGGAAAATAAATATTTTGTTTCTCATCCCTTTCACCTGATCAGCAGAATCATTTTCATTATTAGTCACCAGATATTATTTGAAAAATGAAATCATTTTACAATTCATCACTTGAAGCAATTTACTGGTACAATGTATTTATTATTTAAGACGTTTGTAGCTCCTCCTATTGATGTTGGCCTTACCTCCCGGAGGAGCATATCCTCTTCCTACTGGTAACCTCTTTCCTTTTTGTAGATTACCAAGAATTCCTTGAAACTGTCCCATCATTCCACCTGAAAAATAACTGTATTAATCAGATGTCTGTCCAAGACAAATTTCTGCCATTTTTTATTATATCATTTCAACTGATACACTTATTAGAGGTGACTGTTAGGGCAAGTTAGGCTGTATAATGTTTAATAAAGTTTCATTTGAAAAGGCCAAGTGATTTATTTAGTTTCAATCATCAGAAATAATTGTGCCTATAAAGTTCCAGTTCAGTACGACAGTAGTCCTTTTCACAATATTTGAAAGTATAGTCGTAAGATTTTCCCTTACGATTAACATACGACAAATCTTAAGTCATTTTCACGTATGGCAAATTTAATCATAAGATAAAATTTACACCTGCGATAAAAATTCTTCTATTGCAACCTAGTTTCATTTTCATTGCACATGCGTAAACAATGCATCTGTATTGATTACAATATTACCATCTGAATTATGATTTCTCAGAAAGTGGTCCTTCTATTATTTCAAGAGATGCAAAATTTTACATTTTTCTGACAATCTTACAAATGAATTATATATTTTCTAACCATTAACATATATTGTGTAACCTCCTTGGCCCTATTTATAAGCTGTTTTCATGTTTAATTGTTTACATAGCAACATTTCTTCTATCAGACCAATAATATGAATATTCGTGTGCAGAATGATGAAATATACGAATTTGAATAAAGTTGAAAATTATGGATTTCACCTGCAACCGAGTCAATTATTACTCACTTGTAATTAAAGTGAGCTAATATGATAATTAAACGTCTGCTACACTTCTCGACAACATTTCAAAATAAAAGAACATTTATTCAAAGGTTTGTTATAAGAGTCATTTGGTATTTTTGTGATGCTTGCTTGTCTTGTGTGCGTCCATTATGTTCCTATTTAATTGATGTCAATTTCTTTTTCAAGTTTTCAAACTGTCAAAAAAGTGTGATTGTTACCAGCAATATCAACATGAAATATACAGATCTATATTTGTTAACAATACTTATTTTGTTTTTATTTAAAGGGGCATTATCTGCCAAAATCGTAAATTTTTGCTACCCACAAAAACTATCAGATATGATTGATGCCTTAATAAAACGTGTTTCTGTAACTTATAAATGTTATGAAATGTATGCGCATCGGGGGGAAAAAGGTGCAACTGCTCGTGTTTTGAGATCGATCAAGAAATGGACGCCATCTTATTAATTATCAGCATTATTTACGGAGTTTGCCGAATCGTTATTAAATCAATACAACAATGCACTTATTTCTTATTTTCTGTGAATCTGCTTTAAGTCGGCGTCAATTACGGACAAAGAACCATGCAAGTTTGCAGTTAATAAGTGACAAAATAGAAATTATTCGTGTTTACCTGTCACTAGTAAGGTCAGTTGCATACAGAGAAAGCAAGGTCAAATTATTTGCTTGCAAGGAAATAATAAATCGATGGTAATTTTCGTTCTCAAAAGGCGAAAAGTGGTACGATAAGCTGTTTAATGTGAAATATTTACCTTTATTTCATCATTTTAAAGCTATTTACCAATTTCCAAAACATATAATTTTTTTGGTCAAAATCGTAGCTAATGCCTCTTTAAGAGAAGTTTTACTCATATGATAAATATTTTACACTTAAAGTAGGTCACTTTAGTCGTGGACTTTTTATCGTAAGTGTTTTTGTGATACTCTTCATTATCTTAATTACAATTTTTGTGAAAAGGGCAGCAGATGTTGCAGTCATATATAATATATAATATAATACCAGAATTTGTATAGTGTCCTATCTAAAAAATTACCCTAAGGCACTTTACAACATAAAATACTAGATAAAAGTAGCAAAACATAAAAAAGTAACCCCTATGTATATATATAACAATGATAAAATTAAATAATAATAATCTTGAATGCAGTTGATAGCCGACGGAAGAAATAAAATGGAAAAGGGGGTGGTGTGAGTGCAGAAATAGGCCGATAAAGTCATGCACGAGACTCTTTCACATATCAACCATTCTGGATTTCAAATCTTAATGAAATGAATATTTTATCTGACAATCAGCAATTGATCATTTTTGCAAAGTTTCAGTCAAAATGGTCCAGTGGTTCCTGCCGGAGGGGAAACTGAAATGCCACTTGCTAAACAGATTGATTGACAGATTCTGGACACTCCCATTATATAAATTTAA
The DNA here is from genome assembly GCA_963383655.1 of Bathymodiolus septemdierum. Lineage (NCBI taxonomy): Eukaryota > Metazoa > Mollusca > Bivalvia > Mytilida > Modiolidae > Bathymodiolus > Bathymodiolus septemdierum. The sequence goes on from OY726521.1 coordinate 5,269,046, forward strand.
CCTACCTCTGGCTCTTTGTACATTTCCCTGTTGTTGATTGACAGGAGTGGGAAAGGTTGGAACACTCCCATTATATTGTTGTTGTTGTTGCATGGACTGTACCATTCTGTCCTGTAGGGTAGACAGATTTGTTCCATTATTGTTCACATTTCTGTCTGCTTTACCATCTGACATTTGGAAAGCACGAGATATTTCTGCCATGGACTGTTAATAATAAAAATTATAAATCATTAAATTAATAAATGACTAAAATTCACCATTTTTTTATTTTTCTTAAAAGTAATTACTACCATACAATCATCTCACCTGTTTCACTAATAACTGTTTATAAATAGCTTTCTTTGCTGAAGTATTTGTATCAAGTTCTGTTACGGTTATTTCAAACCATTTAATACCTACCAAGTAACAATTCCTTCATACACAAATTTTCCCAGAAAAATAAACTTGAAAAAAATATTCATCAAATCAGAAAGCAATATTAGCCACAGTGACATATATATATATTTTTTTAAATTCCATGTCAAAAATTTGGACTAGAACAATCATAGAAAAATATTAGATGAATTTGTTGATAAATCACTATCCTGTAAAACTGTAATGGTGGTTAGCAGGCTTGCCTTGAGTATGTAGATTGTGAATCTGATCCCAGGCCAAATTAAAGACTATACAATTGGCTGCTTCTCTGCTAAGTACACAGCACGAAGAAGCAAGAGCAAAGATTGGATTGTCTCAAAATCAGGATATTGTGTCAGAATGTCAGAGTGGAACAACATGTCTACCCATGGACAGCTGATATTGTGAACTAACACTATAAAAATCCAACTAAGTGTGGCTGTCTAGTACAAAGAGGACACCATCATCATCTGATCGACTGTAATCAATTATTGCCATGATATCACTGAAAAAATTGCTCATTTGGCATTAAACAGCAATCACACATTATCATATCTGGGTTAGGGTTATGGTATTTAACACCACTTTCAACAATATTTCAGCTATATCGTTGCTGTCTGTTTCATTGGCGGAGGAAATCAGAGAAAACTATCAACCTGCCTCAAGTCACTGACAAACTTTATCACATATTGGTGCATCTTGTACACCTCGCCATGAGTGGGATTCGAACTCACAACTTTAGTGGTGATAGGCACTAATTGCACAGGTAGTTGTAAATCCAACTACCATAACATCATGACCACGACGGCCCCCATCATTGTTCTGCCAAATTTAGCTCCATTTGCCATTGATTTCAGAGAAAACGATCGAAATGTGAAGAGCCAACAGACGCAGATGACACTTTGTACCAGGTGAGTTAAAAGCTGGACATCATGAATAAAAAATATATATAATATGGTGCAAAAAACTCACAATGGCCTTTAGTGAAAGCCTATAATTAGGAGAGAACAAATTCAAAAGATCAGAGGAGAAGAAATTCAAAACATGTTCCTCATTCAACTAAATATTAGCTTCTAATTCAGAATAACAACAACTGATTTATTATACTCCTGTAAATCTAGACATACAATTTTTTGTGGTTCTTTGATATCAGCTTGCCATGATGCCGGTGGGGGTGGGGCAAATGTAGGTTCTGGGGCCATGGCACGTCCTGCAAATTTCCTTTCATCTAAAAGTAAAATATGTTTAAGATAATGTATAATGTCCTTAAAATTCTCAAAAAACATAATCAAGAAAATTACAAAGATAATAAAGTAGTTATTACAATGTAAACTACATGAAACATGTAGTTACTATACAAAAGCTCAAAATAAGTGTGAAGGATGAACTTTTATAAATGAGTTATTCAAAAGAAAGGTCACATATTAATCAAGATAGACCTATTTTTCTTAAGAAATGACAAAACACAGTAATATTTCAAATACATCACATCAATGACATGAATGGCTACTTATATAAATTTCACTTCAAAGAACAAATCAGATAATTTTGGTCATCATACGATGGAGCAACAAACCTGTAGTTTTTATCTGAGCCACTGATGCACCACGTCCAATTCCTGCAATTGGATTACCACGACCAATACCTAGGCCTGGTGGAGGGAAAGACTGCTGTCCACCTAGACTGGGGTAATTGTTCTGATCTATAATACTGGGTGGTCCTGTCTGTCTTATTGGTACACCTGACCATGAGGCACCTCTTCCTCCTCCTTGAGGTCCAGTCATCGAGGAAAATCCTATGACACAAAAAAAACCTTTTTAGCATCAAAATATTTAAATGTTATATGGGCTCTCCCAAATAGATTATGATAAATCTTGGACTGTTGCATTAATCAGCTTTGGTACATTTTGACACAGTAGTACCTGAAACCAATATTTATTGATGTTTACCTGCATTATGAGATCTCGGTAACGAGCCAATACTTATTGATGTTTACCTGGATTATTAGGTCTCCGTAACGAGCTGTATTATATATCAATATTTGTTGATGTTTACCTGGATTATGGGGTCTCCGTAACGAGCTGTATTGTATGTCATCCTCCTCATCATCATCATCTTCATCATCATCGTCATCACAATCATCATGTGCTCCTGGTGGCAGGCCAAAACGTGATGGTTGTGTCTGGAAGAAAACAGATAGATAATACATGTATAACTCAAACATCAATGTAGGCCATCTATATCTTAAAGATCAGTCAAATAAATTGGCTTCAAAGGAAAATAAAATTGGTCTAGGAAATGCTTGGTATACACAGGATTTACTGAAGCAATCAGCTAGATCTGTCTCTTAAATACACTGAAGCAAATGACTGCATCTCTTTCTATTGTATATGAAAACAACACCAATTAAATAGAATGGTATGTTTTACATGAAAATATAAATAGAATGGCATATATTACATGAAGATATAAATAGAATGGTATGTATTACATGAAGATATAAATAGAATGGCATATATTACATGAAGATATAAATAGAATGGCATATATTACATGAAGATATAAATAGAATGGTATGTATTACATGAAGATATAAATAGAATGGCATATATTACATGAAGATATAAATAGAATGGCATGTATTACAAGAAGATATAAATAGAATGGTATGTATTACATGAAGATATAAATAGAATGGTATGTATTACATGAATATATAAATAGAATGGCATGTATTACATGAAGATATAAATAGAATGGTATGTATTACACGAAGATATAAATAGAATGGTATGTATTACATGAAGATATAAATAGAATGGTATGTATTACATGAAGATATAAATAGAATGGTATGTATTACATGAAGATATAAATAGAATGGTTGTATTACATGAAGATATATATAGAATGGTATGAATTACATGAAGATATAAATAGAATGGTATGAATTACATGAAGATATAAATAGAATGGCAGGGTTTTCATTTGAAGCCGGTTGCCACCGAAATTCAACGTCTACACTTTACTCTGCCGCCGGCTACTTTTTATGTATCAAGGATAAAAAATGCGTAATCCCATAATAATCTGGGTTTGTTGTATAAAAGAGCCCTTTCAGTAGGAAAGCCAGCGCGACAGGAGAGTTCCAAAGTCAAGTCTCAGTCACGTGACTTTCGCTTCATTTTTGATGAAAAATGACGTTCAACCCTTCGGTTAAAATACATCAGTTTACAATAAATACGTACGCTTGAAATCAATTACAATATTCGGAAGATGTCTATGGATAGATAGAAATTTATTGCATCACTTCATTTTTTATTTATATATTGTACAAATATCGAATTTTGCTACTTGAAGTGGACTGAATTTCAAAACAAATGTCGAGGTGGTTCTATTTAAGTGAGAAAATTTAATTAAAACAATATGATGGCTTTCTGTAACATCCATTGCCTGAGGAAATCATCTAGGATCATTGTCATACCGACAACTAGTGTCAATGTTTTGTGGGATGCAATTGTTCCACTTAGTGCTACACCCACCTTGATCGATCAACCATTTGCCAAACATCGAAATTCATTGTCTTTCGGAACACATCGGTGGTGTTTCTTAACATCAACAATAAACGACACATAAGCATACATCCGAAAGAGGATATTTCATTTGGGAAAGGGGTGTCTTTTTTTTTATTTTCTTGTATTAATACCGTATTTTTCAGTTTAATTGAAATATTTTTATTGCAATATTGTTTTAGACATTGTGCATTTTGTAATTTAGACTGGGGAATTACTATTTATCATCACTTCAAATTAAAAAAAATCATCTATGATACTCGACTTGCACAGGGGATAATTTCAATTTAATTTAATTTCAATACTTTGTAACAGATACAAGATAAATAGAAAAAAATAAATGTGTGTGAAAAAATAAAAGCATGTAAACAAAAATTAAGTGAATTGAAAAAATATGAAAATATTATAAAAGAAAACATGTAAAAAAATTAATAAATTTTTAAAAATCTAAAAAAAAAGTGAAACCTTGAGACAAAAAGGGGCCTAGAAAATAGTATTCAGATATCTTAACCCTTCCTATTATATCAAGGCAAATTAAACAAAAATTCAGTGTACAGGGTTTATACACTTTTTTGTTGAGCAAAATCAAAGACTTTTCAAGGACTTTCCAGGACAAAAATTAGTTTTCAAGCACCTTTTTCTGAGCATTTTCATATATAAAACCTTGTTTAACCTTACCTTTCTTCAAGTGAAAATGCCTGTACCCAGTCAGGAAAATGATGGATGCCCAATGTCAGTGGTTTTGTGGGTGAAGGTACTTTTGTGCTTGTCTTTTGTTTTGTGTTTCTTTTTTACTTTTCTGTTCAGTTTTGTTTTCACATTTATTGTTCAAACATATGAAACTTGTAAGATTTTATCATGTTAATACACTGTGTTTTTAAAGAAGTTAGAACAAATCAACTGCAGCAACATTTATTATCAACTCAGATAGTGTCCTGTAATAGTTTCATTTTTTCTTCTAGATCATTTTTGTTTCCCAAATCCCTACACATTTTGCCTCTTTTTTTCTTAATGCCCAAAACTGTTTTAACTCCCTCTTTCAGATCCTTTTACACATGGCAGAAATAAAGATATAAAAATACCTTTCATATGACTTTGGAGGGCCGATTCTCCCATGGAGGAAATGTCAAAACCTTTGTTGCAGCATTTGCAGTGTGCTTTATGAATATCTGGGCTATTTCTAAGCCAGGCATGGTATTGTGGCTGCTCTAGCCATTTGTTCAGGAATTTACATTTTCCCGGCATCTTGAACTGGCAATGATCAAGGTCACTGGCGACCGACGGCTGATCACGCGATGCTATGATTTTTTATTTTCATAATTTTTAATTCAGAACATAAGTGGACACGTTTGATGTTATGCCCATTAAGAAATATGTTCAGGAAAACCCATGAATCGTCACGGAAACCAATTAAAACGACAAGTTTGAAGTCAGGAGATGGGATTACATTAATGCGTATTTTTGATTCGAGCGGTAAAATTCTGGAAAACAGTTTTTATAGAAATAGCGCGTAGTGATACTGGAAGGTCTATTTATATTTCCACGGGTAACTGAGGTTGTTGACATCGATTCAACGTTTTGGAAATCGAAAATGACTGTTAACATGCACTTATTTCGCGGGAATAAGATTGTTCAAATGAAAAAGTAGTTTTCAAGGGTTTTCAAGCACCTTTATTGGAATTCAAGTACTTTCAAGTCCTTGATTTTTCTACTTTCGTTTTCAAGTACTTTCAAGGATTTCAAGCACCTGTACAAATCCTGAGTGTAAGCAAATATTTTTCTTGGAATTAGGAAATTTTATTAACTGAATGAAAGCTACCAAGTTTCATGTTTATCTCACAATGTAAATATCAATGTATTTGGAATATTCATGTGTTTGACACAACTACAAACTAGTTTTTATAACATATACTGATGGTTAAGTTGTAATAATTCTTTTCCCTTGACATTCACAAAATGACCAGCATTTACAAATATGGGTACTTAGGTTGCAATAATTATTTCTCCAGGACTTCACAACATGAAATGACCAGCATTTACAAATATGGGTACTTAGTTTGCAATAATTCTTTCTCCAGGACATTCACAAAATTACCAGCATTTACAAATATTGATATTTACATTGTGAGATAAATATGGATAAGGTTGCAATAAAAAAAAGCATGAATAACAAATTCAACAACATGTTGGAGTGTATACAGGTCTAAATGTCTGTAGAAACTTTTTCAACAACTTGGTTCTGGTTTAATATATCTAAAAGAAATTGAAAAGTTTGAGATCTTGTTTCAGCTCCACTTTCTGACCTAGAAAATGTGTTACAACAATATGTACCACAATATAATTTATCTTCTGAGCCAAATTCTTTACAGAAATTTGATTAATTCTTGAAATATTTAAGAACAAGTCCTGGTTTTCAATTGAAATTAACCTTTTGACTTTCAGATGAAGTTTCACAAATTCCACAATCAAAAAGTTCTTTTCTGAATGACTTTATTATAATGTTTATGACACAAGGTGTCTTGAAAACTGATGTGCATTTGTTTGATGATGTACTTTAAAAATAATTGGAATGCTGGTCCATTTTTTTACTTCATGGATATTTTAGAAGAAAAAACTCATTATCTATTGATTTTCAAACCTGTATGAAAATATATATAAGACTTATCATATATTCTTATTTTTATTTATTCAAATATCCAACCAATAAACATGACAGGAAACATTGCATTTATACTCATAGAATCTGAAACTAACAGAAAAAAAACATCCATTTTATTTAACAGAATCTGTAACTTTGCCCCTTTGGTATCTTCAGACTCTTCTTGTTAAAAAAAATAAACATCCCATGTCCAGTCTGTATATATATATATCTACCTACAATGATCTAAAACTAACTAAAACTGCAGGTTGTCAATACCATTGGCACTGAAAAGTAGCATGTACACACATCAATAAGTATTTCAGGAAAACAGGGGTTTCAAAGTGGGCCGGTACCCGGTACTTTTACCCGTCTGAGATCGTGTATAGTACCGGCAGAAATTACTGAACCCCCCCAAAATTAGCGGTGGTCAAAACCACAAGTATGATGGTCGATAGGCTTGTGGAATATTTTTCATAAAAAATTAATGATCACGTCAATTGCTGAATTCTCGCATTCAAATCGAACAACTGCGTCACGACCAGTTAATGGGATATTCCCTGTTTTAAAAATAACTTTACCGTAGAATCGTAAATAGCAGTTTGCGCATGCAGTAAATAGATATGTTTTCGCCCCAATATCGTTTCATCCTTGTGTAAAACTTGGACCGGAACAAAGCTGACATCATTTCAAAATAAAAAATGACCGATTACAAATTATGTTCAAACACAATTTAGTGTAATCTTCAGTAATATAAGTATGATCATTATGTATTATGAATATATGACTACACAATATTTTGTGCGATTTTTTTTATCCATTTAAAACCCAGGGTAGAATCAGTCTGGGGCGTACTGTCTTGTTGCTTAACTCCGTCCATATTGCTTAACTTCCGGTATAAAAAGAATAAAAACCTATGGCTAATTTATTTACATATTTTGACGGGGCCCTACCGCGGTTGTTCACAGAAATGAAAGTGTGCTGAAAAACATTTTTAAAAGGGGGTACGAGGAGATAAGGGATAGAAAATTACTAGAAATCTTGAAAAAGGACCGGAAATGGCTCAAATACGAATTACATTGTAATGTCAAAACGCCGGCTCCACTTGTTTTCCAAAATAATTTAACTTTTGTGATTGAAATGTTAATAAATGTCTTCCCGCGAATCGTTTTTGTTCGAACATTTTTTTTGCACATAGGTCGTGAAAGTAACAATATATATTGTTTTTGTTTAATTATATTTGTATTGATCTATTAAAATTATAAATTTTATTAAAGATTGATGATTGCAAATTAAATTTATCGCTATATGTTTCATTAATTATGACACTTATATGTCTTGATCCGTGCCAATGGTCTTTGATGATTTTAATTACTGGTAATAAAGTAAAAAAAACACACAAGCCAAGGTATTGTGAAAAAGAAAAGGACAAAGCCAACAAAAGAATTTTGAGAAGTTTAAGCTTTGATAACAATGGCTTGGTCAAGCCTAGCTGCGGAACCGTAGCTCTTTATGGTCCTTTTTTTTTTTTTAAGATATGGCGGACTATCTATGAATAATCTTGACTGTATATATATATATAGATTTAAAACTAACTAAAACTGGAGGTTGTCAATACCATTGGCACTGAAAAGTAGCATGTACACACATCAATAAGTATTTCAGGAAAACACACTGAAAATGAAAAAAAAAGGGGGGTGTAAATGCTTGACATGAACTAAATATGTAGCCTTATGCTATGTATGCCATGTTAATCTAGAGTGAATCTAACATAATCTTTCACCATTCTCTGCATGACAAGATCATACATTATAATGCACAGACCTTTTTATTTCTAAAATGTATATATTAATTATGTCAATATTTTGACATGTCCATAAATGCCATGGAACGAGTCAACGAAAATGAAAGATTTGTTGTTAAAAATGGAATAAAATGACTCTAAATATGTGTGACTATGATTGGTCAAGTGGTTCTTTCGTGTTTAAACAGAAACAGTCACATTTTCATCCTAATAGATCGATCAATCTATGAAAAAAAAAATAAAAAATTTGGTTAGAATCTCGAAATATAGTGCTTCTTGTTTACATCCAAATATGGAATTCGAATGACGTATGATGGGGAAATATGCAAGTCTCCCATACCCTAATACGTGATTCTAGCTATTTTTACCAAATTTATTAATAAACGGCCAATGGGATGCAATTGTTCCACTTATTTTAAGAATGGATTTTTAGCGCCATTTTTTTGTCAACATTTCATCAGCAGCTGTATCCCCAGTTCCAACGTTGATTTCAAGCAAACGATATCATAAATACATGTATTCACACGTCAGTCACGTTAAAATTTTATTTAAAAAATGGATTCAATAAAAATGAATACTTCTTTCAGTTTTATTTATGAAGATATTCAGTAAAAACACATGGGGTGTCGACGTAAACAATGTATGGCCGCTCACTTTTAAAACGTCATCTGTCTAATAAATAGAGTTCCGTCCCTTGATTTCAGGATTTGACTTTGCATTGTTGGAGGTACGGAATCTGTGCATGGCTTCCCGACTGTTTTGACCTCCAATTTGTCCATAATTTATTTTGATTAAAACTAAAGTGAAACGCCAGATCAAAACTCTTTTATTGTATCATTTATCGTTCTTCCATGATACGATGAAGTTCAAGGACATTGACAAAATTAAAGTCGCAATCTCAGAAACGCTTTAATGAACGAAAATATCAATATTTGAAATATAAGAACAAGAATCACTCCGGACTGGACACGTAACAATTATCGGATATCAATTTGGTGCCAAATTTAAACTTGTCTTTTGTGCAAAATACAATAGAGGACTTGATTTATTATCTGTTCCATTATTGGATGATATAAAGTTAAAGTCACAGATTATTAATCTGTAAAGCAGAAAAGTCAAAATTTTGCATAGAAATTTGAAATATTTCACATTTTCAACAGGCATTTGGAATGATGCAATGATTTATCTTTAGGTATTTGGCATGAAGCTTTTGTTTGTGTAAAATGAAACAGCAATAAAATTTAATATGATTATAATTAAATATCTGACAATAAGCTCAGAGCAATTTGAAATTGATGCAAAATTCCAAACAACTTTACATTTTGAAAGGAAGGAGGCTAAAGTAAAACAAAAAATAAATATATGAAAAATAAGAATTTTAGGAAGTTAAAATGTGTCAGGAAACCCCCAGAATGCAGGATTTTGCACCATTTACCCTACAGCTTCTGGGGCTCACAGACCCCCAGCCTAAATTTTTCAGCCTCGCTTCGCTCGCCATTCTCCACCTACTTTTTTTTAAATAGCCTTCTACTTTTGAAAGTGTTGAAAGCCCTGGAATGGTATGTATTACATGAAGATATAAATAAAATGGTATGAATTACATAAAGACAAAAGAAGCACGTACATGAAGGATTTTACAATTAAGGACCCTTTCCTTTACTATTGAGCATGACATTTAGCCTTTTAATCTAGTCAAGATGACATCGATTCTTAGAAAATGTAGAATTATATATAGATATAATTACAATAATTATAGTATAACTACTCTTGTATTCTGAGATAAAACATTATTACTAATTTTAAGTACACTACTGGAACAACCGAGAGTTTTACTACATTACGATAGGCTCTTTAAAATTCTACAGTATTTACATATAATCAAAATTCATAGTGAATGTCAAAAGTGACCTCTCAAGAGAGGTGACCTTTTAAAAGAGGTTCAGTAAAAACGGACCAAAGTTGTCATCAAATGGATTGCCAAGCACTTTCACGTCATACATTTTGTACATGTATTTATGGATGTAAATGAACATACGTTATGTTGAATAATGTAGTTCAAAGTTTATTTTTTAAATGCATACATACATAGTCGCTCAAATTGATTTTTTTTTATATCAAAAGTTGCCAATATTCGATGTTTTATAATAATTGCAGTTGAAATTTTTCATAATATCATACATAAATAGCCTGGAACGAAGGAAATACGTCGCTGTTTGATTCTCTTGCATCCAGTAGAGCATTCAATGTTTACCCGCATAATATTCATATATTAATGAATATGATCATATGACCATTGATGATCTACACAGTGACCTCATTCGGTAAAGCGTTTGCGCATGTGCGAAATTGTTTGCTGAAAAAAAGCACATGTTATAAATAAAAATATTGACGGATCCTATGCGAAAACGACACAATTAGGAGGATTCAGCAAGCTTTGTGTAAAAATTAAAAAAACATGTTATACAGACCTACAAAATTGCATCGTAACTTTATATATTATTTTTTTCAGGAGAAAACGCTAGGTGATATTATCTCTTTTTAAATTAGACTAAAATAATGAACAATTTGTTTACAATTTTCCCTTTATCGGGCCCCTTTGCAGAGTTTGGGTTTGTTTTTATTAATTTCATCACATATTTTCGATTTTAAGTGTCAATCTTACTAAATACCATTATATAATATTAACTGATTACCCCGGGATCCAATTTCATAGATATATTTCTTAAATTATATTAATTCTAACCAATATTTACCTACAACATGCTTTCTGGTTATTTATAGCAGTTATCAGTGTCCGGTAAACTTCAGAAAAGAAGCTGACTTATAATTAGGTGTGTTAATGGCGATTTCACCAACAGACATTCGAATTCTTTTCACAAATTACGACATTATAGCATATTTTTTAAACTTGGTTTCTTGTTCAGAACATTTTATTAGTATAAAACATCGAATATTGGCAACTTTTAATATAAACAAAAAAAAATCAATCTGAGCGACTGTATGCCTTTAACGTTTACACATACATTTGTCTGTATGTAAATAAACAGTTCGATAGATCGTAATATTAACCCGGTGTCGAGCATAAAATACCAATGCGGATCAATAAAAATCTGAAGCGTCTCCGTGCATTTCAACGAATTTTGAATGGCCAACCTTTGCATATATGAACATATTAAATACGAGAGCTAGGATTTTATGCAACAGAAATGAGAAAATAATAAATCAAAAGTTCGTTCTGCTGAAAGTAGCTTCTGACAACATTTCTCATAGCACAGAGTCGGATTTCGTTCACTTTCCAATGGGCCATTGTAATCGTTGTTTGTTATTGAACGAAATTAAAGTTTCTTTAAAAACCGTAATGTATTACTTTTCAACAAAATCACTTTCAAAATACTAAACGGCCACTTTTCCCACTTTGCATTTTTTAAAAGCTTCATGTTTCTAATTCAACGTTAAAATATGACTTTGAAACATCTTGTCTCTGACAAACTTTTATTGCACCTGTTTTCATAAAGATTATTTTAATGAGTCTCAATGAACACTGTTTACACCTATTCAATTATTTATTAGGATCTCTTTTTATCTATGTTTATTTAACATTTAAATTACCAACTCAATTAGTTGTATTTCCCTTCGGCGATTATTTATTATCTTAAAAGTAACCGTATCACATGATCGATCATACACATTATGTCATGTGAGAAGATGTCCAAATGGTCGTTATTAGAAGACGATCTCACAATTCACGCATCAAATAGGTGACCGTTGGCCGCGTTAGAGAGGTGACCGTTGAAAAGAGTTAAATTATATAGTAATATTAGTTGGGCGGATCTCAAAGTGACCGTTAGACAGAGGTGACCGGTATGGCAGGTTAGACTGTAGTATATATACATATATATAGAAATAGTACTAACTGGCTGATATGTCTGTACTGGTTGGCTTGGAGGTCTATTACTTGGTTGAGATTTTCTAGATGGTAATCGTGCCTCTTGGTTAGGATCAATTTTCATTGATGACGGAGGAAGTACTTTACAAGTCACTGAATTTTCATCACGTATTGGAAGATGCTTAGCTGTGATCTGGGCACCATATAAAGAGCATACACTGTCTGATATAGCATATCTGAAAAGTAGGAAATTTCATGCATAGGGTAAGGATTAGGGTTATGGTGTTTAACGTCACTTTCAACAATATTTCAGTTATGTCATGGCGGTCAGTTTTATTGATGGAAGAAACCAGAGTCCTGCCGCAAGTCACTGACAAAGTTTAAATCATAATGTTGTATCTAGTACACCTCGCCTGAGTGGGATTCGAACTCACAACATTAGTGAAGATAGGCACTGATTGGATAGGTAACTGTAACTCCAACTACCACGACGGTCCCACATATATTGGAAGAGAAGATATTTGACATTGATCATCTGTGTAATTGCACTGAACAGGTGTCTGATACAGCTTTGTTGTAACATGTATGCATTTCCATATGGACGGATGACCAACACATTTTGATCAGAAAAGCTCAAACTGAACCTCTTGCTCAGGTGAGCTAAACTAGAGGCTCTGTCGCTCACCTTTCATTCTGCTTTGAGGAAACTTAATACACAACCTTCCATACATGTAGATGCTTCCTACCAAGTTTCGGTTCATTTGGCTAGGCAGTTTCAGAGGAGAAGATTTTTTAGATATCGACCAATCAGAAACAAGAATTGCCTGTGGTGGCCATGTTTGTTAACCGATTAAGACATAAATGAGCAATCTTCATAGAGGACATTCCATAAATGTTTCCTGCCACGTTTCGGTTCATTTGGCCAAGTGGTTTCAGAGGAGGAGATTTAAAAAAAATTGGCCAATCAGAAACAAGAATTGCCTGTGGAGGGCCATGTTTGGTAATGGATCATAACAAAATGTGCACTCTATAGAGAGGACCTTCCATAGATGCTTCCTATTAAGTTTCAGTTCATTTGGCTGATGGGATTCAGAGGAGAAGATTAAAATGTGAAAAGTTAACAGATGACAGACAACAAACGACGGACGCCAAAAGCCCACATTGCCTTTGGCCCGGTGAGCTAAAAAGAATATTAAAATGTGAATACCTACATGTAATGTATAGTATAAACATGTTACACTATAGCAGCATTAGTTAATTTCTAAGGGAGATAATGGCAAGTTATCTTTCTTTTAACAGTTTAATGCAAGAGTTATCTCCCTTTTAACAGTTTACTACAATGGAGATTTTTTTTTAGAAATGAACCAATCAGAAACAAGAATTTCCTGTGGCGGCCATGTTTGTTAACGAATTGGAATGAAATGAGCACTCTTTATAGAGGACCTTCCATAGATGCTTCCTACCAAGTTTCGGTTCATTTGGCCTAGCGGTTTCGGAAAAGATTTTAAAAAATCGACCAATCAGAAACAAGAATTGCCTGTGGCAGCCATATTTGTTAACGGATCGGGATAAAATGAGCAATCTTTATAGAGGACCTTCCATAGATGCTTCCTACCAAGTTTCGGTTCATTTGACCAAGCGGCTTCGGAAAAGAAGATTTTTTTAAATCGGCCAATCAGAAACAAGAATTGCCTGTGGTGGCCATGTTTGTTAATAGATAAGGACAAAATGAGCAATCTTTAGAGAGGACCTTCCATAGATGCTTCCTCCCAAGTTTCAGTTCATTTGGCCGAGAGGTTTCAGAGGAGAAGATTAAAATGCGAAAAGTTAACGGACGACTGAGGCCAAGTGATGGCAAAAGCTCACGTTGCCTTTGGCAAGGTGAGCTAAAAACTTCTAAATAATCCCTCAAAAGAGGTAATCCCTCTTACAATTTTTCATTGCAGAAAGTATGGCTTTATAAGAAGGGAACTACTGGTACTCCAAAAATAAGTTTGTAAAAAACCTGTAATTTTATGAAAATTTAAGAAAATAAAAATCCTGATATAATGAAACCAGTCTAAACTGAACCTCCTTGGGACCAGCTTTTGATTTTTAAAGAGACAAATGTTTGGTTAAAAAAAAAGATTACCTACATTGGGACTCTCTTTAAAGTTAGATTTATACAGGATTACAATTTGATCAGGGTTCTGTTTAGACAAGTCTCACTACACAACTTTGCACATATATTCTGAATAATAATAAGGTTCTAGCTTGAAAACTTTAAGAGCAGCTAGACTGAAAAAAAACATGTATTTCATGTGTGAATGGATAGACAGGGGTAAAACAAAATATCTTCCCCTCCCCTGACTTATTTTCGTAGTGGCGTGAAGACAACAGATTTACAATGTAGGAAGAGTTGCACTGACAAGCTTCCAAATTCTTGATAAAATGGTTTTTAGTGGTATTCATGATGTTCATTTTGTCCATTTACATGTCTTCAGCTTTGTGATGAGATATTCACTACAATTTCAATGTAAAACAATGTTCGATATGTTGATCGTCCCACTTGTAAGGAGTTCATCTCTTTTTATGACATTGTATTTACACATACAGGTGCCCAACATGATTTCCATATCATATGACATTTGTGTTGATTAGCAGCAACATGACATGTGCCATTAGTGGAGCAGGACATTCTTACACTTCTTACACACCTGGGATCACCCTCAAATTTTACTGATGGACTATTCTTGCTCAATCTTTAGTTGTCTGTGTACTGTCAACCATTATTTGCCTATTTGACATGTTTCTGTACTGTCAACCATTATTTGCCTATTTGACATGTTTCTGTACTGTCAACCATTATTTGCCTATTTGACATGTTTCTGTACTGTCAACCATTATTTGCCTATTTGACATGTTTCTGTACTGTCAACCATTATTTGCCTATTTGACATGTTTCTGTACTGTCAACCATTATTTGCCTATTTGACATGTTTCTGTACTGTCAACCATTATTTGCCTATTTGACATGTTTCTGTACTGTCAACCATTATTTACCTATTTGACATGTTTCTGTACTGTCAACCATTATTTGCCTATTTGACATGTTTCTGTACTGTCAACCATTATTTGCTTATTTGACATGTTTCTGTACTGTCAATCATTATTTGCCTATTTGGCATGTTTCTGTACTGTCAACCATTATTTGCCTATTTGACATGCTTCTGTATTGTCAACCATTATTTGCCTATTTGACATGTTTCTGTACTGTCAACCATTATTTGCCTATTTGACATGTTTCTGTACTGTCAACCATTATTTGCCTATTTGGCATGTTTCTGTACTGTCAACCATTATTTGCCTATTTGGCATGTTTCTGTACTGTCAACCATTATTTGCCTATTTGACATGTTTCTGTACTACCATTATTTGCCTATTTGACATGTTTCTGTACTATCATTATTTGCCTATTTGACATGTTTCTGTACTATCATTATTTGCCTATTTGACATGTTTCTGTACTATCATTATTTGCCTATTTGACATGTTTCTGTACTATAATTATTTGCCTATTTGACATGTTTCTTTTGGCCATTGTATTGTATATCCTTCTGATTACCTCTATGATATCTTCAAACTTTTCTTGTAAAGAGAATAACACCATAATTAATAAACAATCTGTAACAATCACATACATATCTCCATATATTAATAAATAAACATGTAGGGGATTGTTCATTTATTTGATATTGGTGGAATAGTTGACCTTCACTGTTTAACCTTTCTTTTAATAATATTAGTTCTAATATAAAGTGTTGTGAGCAAAGAAGAAAGGGAAAAGATAAAAACAATATGTCTCTCCTAGAGGTTCCGTGCAACATAATATGAGTTAATGAGATCAGACAAATGACTAGATTACATTAAATAACATTAAAGATGTTTTCTTTGTGAGCTTCTGATTAAGTCAAAAAAAAAAGAAAGTTGATTAACCATAACCTTCTTAAATTTTCTTCTCAAAACTTTGTTCTGTTGTAGTGGCCATCTTAGATTTATGATCGGAATAAAAAATATAATCTTTGTAGAGGACCATTCAATGAATATTCCTATCAAGCTTGTTTTCAATTGGCCCAGTGGTTTCATAGAAGAAGATTATTATGTAAAAATTTCAGAAATGACAACGACAGAAGACTGATAAAGTGATGACAATAACTCATATGACCCTATTGGTCTTGTGAGCTAAAATAAAACACATGCACCAAAGATTACTCACACATATCTGTTAACAATTCCTAATGAGCAATATTTACATTCTAATTCTTCATGAAAATCACATCTGAAATAACAGAATTGGCACATTTATTTTAATAACTGACAATATATATATATTTATATGAAAATTGTATAAAAAATCAGAGAATTGGCTAATTATTTTTAATAACTGACAAAATATCTTTGTATCTAAATTGACAGAACTGATAAATTTTATTTTAATAACTGTTAAATATATATATATATATATAGACTTTATAAAGGGAAGCAACTGTTGATCAAATCAGTAGAAGTAGGGTTTATATCATATACTTGTTTTCTAACCTATATTTATTATAAAGTCTAAAGTGTCCAAACATACTCACCTTGTCTTGGGTTCAAAATCCCATGTATGAGCTGTTAACATGTCTATAACTTGTGTCTCTGATACTGACTGTCCAATGTGTCCAAATAAATCCTGAACCAAACCTTCTAGATGGTACACTTTCTTAAGTCGGTTGGCATATCCAATACAAGCTTTGTCATGAATCCAGTTTAAACAGCAGTCGATTTCTTCAACATCGTCACCCTAAATAGCAGTATAAAAAAACATATAATACATTTATTTCATATATAACTGATATACAATATAATTTACGTGATTATAGGTTGTCATGGTTACCATTAACCAGTTTAACCGTGCCACATTGTTGTGCCTGTACCAGGCCAGAACCTCCATAGCCAATGTCATATGTAGTGGCCTTTTTTGTGTTCAGCGAGTTCAGTTTAGACGAGAGGTAATTGTATGCTTTGTCGATTAGTGGTATTGATGACCCTCACTGTCTTTCATAACAATATCATACTGGGACCAAAGACTGAACTGTTTTAGAAAAAGATGGAAAAAGGCAACAAGTTTGTTTGACCCGAGGATCAAACAAAATAATTTTATACACAAAAACCTTTGACAACTAACCTATAAAATACTATAGTAGTCATACAAATATAGACGTTTAAAACAACTCAAATAACTTTTCAAACTCCTCAAACGAGGTACATAATTTCACATTTTTCCTTGTCAATGGTATTTACTTGTTTTTCTCAAGTTAAAAAACGTTCTACTAACCATACAATAAAAGGGAGGATACTCTGAAACGTTCTACTAACCATACAATAAAAGGGAGGATACTCTGAAACGTTCTACTAACCATACAATAAAAGGAAGGATACTCTGAAACATTCTACTAACCATACAATAAAGGGGAGGATATTCTGAAACGTTCTACTAACCATACAATAAAAGGGAGGATACTCTGAAACGTTCTACTAACCATACAATAAAAGGGAGGATACTCTGAAACGTTCTACTAACCATACAATAAAAGGGAGGATACTCTGAAACGTTCTACTAACCATACAATAAAAGGGAGGATACTCTGAAACGTTCTACTAACCATACAATAAAAGGGAGGATACTCTGAAACGTTCTACTAACCATACAATAAAAGGGAGGATACTCTGTAACATTCTACTAACCATACAATAAAAGGGAGGATACTCTGAAACGTTCTACTAACCATACAATAAAAGGGAGGATACTCTGAAACGTTCTACTAACCATACAATAAAAGGGAGGATACTCTGAAACGTTCTACTAACCATACAATAAAAGGGAGGATACTCTGAAACGTTCTACTAACCATACAATAAAAGGGAGGATACTCTGAAACGTTCTACTAACCATACAATAAAAGGGAGGATACTCTGAAACGTTCTACTAACCATACAATAAAAGGGAGGATACTCTGAAACGTTCTACTAACCATACAATAAAAGGGAGGATACTCTGAAACGTTCTACTAACCATACAATAAAAGGGAGGATACTCTGAAACGTTCTACTAACCATACAATAAAAGGGAGGATACTCTGAAACGTTCTACTAACCATACAATAAAAGGGAGGATACTCTGAAACGTTCTACTAACCATACAATAAAAGGGAGGATACTCTGAAACGTTCTACTAACCATACAATAAAAGGGAGGATACTCTGAAACGTTCTACTAACCATACAATAAAAGGGAGGATACTCTGAAACGTTCTACTAACCATACAATAAAGGGGAGGATACTCTGAAACGTTCTACTAACCATACAATAAAGGGGAGGATATTCTGAAACGTTCTGCTAACCAAACAATAAAAGGGAGGATACTCTGAAACGTTCTAATAACCATACAATAAAAGGGAGGATACTCTGAAACGTTTTACTAACCATACAATAAAAGGGAGGATACTCTGAAATGTTCTACTAACCATACAATAAAAGGGAGGATACTCTGAAACGTTCTACTAACCATACAATAAAAGGGAGGATACTCTGAAACGTTCTACTAACCATACAATAAAAGGGAGGATACTCTGAAACGTTCTACTAACCATACAATAAAAGGGAGGATACTCTGAAACGTTTTACTAACCATACAATAAAAGGGAGGATACTCTGAAACGTTTTACTAACCATACAATAAAAGGGAGGATACTCTGAAACGTTCTACTAACCATACAATAAAAGGGAGGATACTCTGAAACGTTCTACTAACCATACAATAAAAGGGAGGATACTCTGAAACGTTCTACTAACCATACAATAAAAGGGAGGATACTCTGAAACGTTCTACTAACCATACAATAAAAGGGAGGATACTCTGAAACGTTCTACTAACCATACAATAAAAGGGAGGATACTCTGAAACGTTCTACTAACCATACAATAAAAGGGAGGATACTCTGAAACGTTCTACTAACCATACAATAAAGGGGAGGATACTCTGAAACGTTCTACTAACCATACAATAAAGGGGAGGATATTCTGAAACGTTCTGCTAACCAAACAATAAAAGGGAGGATACTCTGAAACGTTCTAATAACCATACAATAAAAGGGAGGATACTCTGAAACGTTTTACTAACCATACAATAAAAGGGAGGATACTCTGAAATGTTCTACTAACCATACAATAAAAGGGAGGATACTCTGAAACGTTCTACTAACCATACAATAAAAGGGAGGATACTCTGAAACGTTCTACTAACCATACAATAAAAGGGAGGATACTCTGAAACGTTCTACTAACCATACAATAAAAGGGAGGATACTCTGAAACGTTTTACTAACCATACAATAAAAGGGAGGATACTCTGAAATGTTCTACTAACCATACAATAAAAGGGAGGATACTCTGAAACGTTCTACTAACCATACAATAAAAGGGAGGATACTCTGAAACGTTTTACTAACCATACAATAAAAGGGAGGATACTCTGAAACGTTCTACTAACCATACAATAAAAGGGAGGATACTCTGAAACGTTCTACTAACCATACAATAAAAGGGAGGATACTCTGAAACGTTCTACTAACCATACAATAAAAGAGAGGATACTCTGAAACGTTCTACTAACCATACAATAAAGGGGAGGATACTCTCAAACGTTTTACTAACCATACAATAAAAGGGAGGATACTCTGAAACGTTCTACTAACCATACAATAAAAGAGAGGATACTCTGAAACGTTCTACTAACCATACAATAAAAGGGAGGATACTCTGAAACGTTTTACTAACCATACAATAAAAGGGAGGATACTCTGAAACGTTCTACTAACCATACAATAAAAGGGAGGATACTCTGAAACGTTTTACTAACCATACAATAAAAGGGAGGATACTCTGAAATGTTCTACTAACCATACAATAAAAGGGAGGATACTCTGAAACATTCTACTAACCATACAATAAAAGGGAGGATACTCTGAAACGTTTTACTAACCATACAATAAAAGGGAGGATACTCTGAAACGTTTTACTAACCATACAATAAAAGGGAGGATACTCTGAAACATTCTACTAACCATACAATAAAAGGGAGGATACTCTGAAACGTTCTACTAACCATACAATAAAAGGGAGGATACTCTGAAACGTTTTACTAACCATACAATAAAAGGGAGGATACTCTGAAACGTTCTACTAACCATACAATAAAAGGGAGGATACTCTGAAACGTTCTACTAACCATACAATAAAAGAGAGGATACTCTGAAACGTTCTACTAACCATACAATAAAAGGGAGGATACTCTGAAACGTTTTACTAACCATACAATAAAAGGGAGGATACTCTGAAACGTTCTACTAACCATACAATAAAAGGGAGGATACTCTGAAACGTTTTACTAACCATACAATAAAAGGGAGGATACTCTGAAATGTTCTACTAACCATACAATAAAAGGGAGGATACTCTGAAACGTTCTACTAACCATACAATAAAAGGGAGGATACTCTGAAACGTTTTACTAACCATACAATAAAAGGGAGGATACTCTGAAACGTTCTACTAACCATACAATAAAAGGGAGGATACTCTGAAACGTTCTACTAACCATACAATAAAAGGGAGGATACTCTGAAACGTTCTACTAACCATACAATAAAAGAGAGGATACTCTGAAACGTTCTACTAACCATACAATAAAGGGGAGGATACTCTGAAACGTTCTACTAACCATACAATAAAAGGGAGGATACTCTGAAACGTTCTACTAACCATACAATAAAAGAGAGGATACTCTGAAACGTTCTACTAACCATACAATAAAAGGGAGGATACTCTGAAACGTTTTACTAACCATACAATAAAAGGGAGGATACTCTGAAACGTTCTACTAACCATACAATAAAAGGGAGGATACTCTGAAACGTTTTACTAACCATACAATAAAAGGGAGGATACTCTGAAACATTCTACTAACCATACAATAAAAGGGAGGATACTCTGAAACGTTCTACTAACCATACAATAAAAGGGAGGATACTCTGAAACGTTTTACTAACCATACAATAAAAGGGAGGATACTCTGAAACATTCTACTAACCATACAATAAAAGGGAGGATACTCTGAAACGTTCTACTAACCATACAATAAAAGGGAGGATACTCTGAAACGTTTTACTAACCATACAATAAAAGGGAGGATACTCTGAAACGTTCTACTAACCATACAATAAAAGGGAGGATACTCTGAAACGTTCTACTAACCATACAATAAAAGAGAGGATACTCTGAAACGTTCTACTAACCATACAATAAAAGGGAGGATACTCTGAAACGTTTTACTAACCATACAATAAAAGGGAGGATACTCTGAAACGTTCTACTAACCATACAATAAAAGGGAGGATACTCTGAAACGTTCTACTAACCATACAATAAAAGAGAGGATACTCTGAAACGTTCTACTAACCATACAATAAAGGGGAGGATACTCTCAAACGTTCTACTAACCATACAATAAAAGGGAGGATACTCTGAAACGTTCTACTAACCATACAATAAAAGAGAGGATACTCTGAAACGTTTTACTAACCATACAATAAAAGGGAGGATACTCTGAAACGTTCTACTAACCATACAATAAAAGGGAGGATACTCTGAAATGTTCTACTAACCATACAATAAAAGGGAGGATACTCTGAAACGTTCTACTAACCATACAATAAAAGGGAGGATACTCTGGTTTTTCACCGTTAGGATTTATAAAATTTTCCAACTGTATCCACAATCCTCGATAGTTAGCATCAGCCTTGTCGAACCGTTCAATAGGAATCTGATGATAGTCTTCACCTGAAACATGTAAAAATAAATTATCATCTTGCATTTTCCTTTTTTACAAGACAGAGTGATGCATTGTGTATGGAATATACTTCTACAATTTCAAGGAGGATCATGTTTTCCTTGATGTTTATACCTTCCATCATACACCAAAACCTATCACAAAATTGTCTCTACTTACATGATGTAAGTAATAATATTTCATTTGTAGTAAGTCACAGGCCTGTCCTCCTTTCCTCTTCCTTGACTTGCCACCAAATTTTTATCAATGGTGAGAACAAGGTACATATTGATAAGATGATGATGATGGCCACTTTGTATAAGACCAACACACTTAGTTGGATTTTTATCATGTTTGCTCATGGAAACAACAGTCTGTGGATATTTATGTTGTTCCACTTGATGATGGCCACTTTGTACAAGACCAACACACTTAGTTGGATTGTTATCATGTTTGCTCATGGAAACAACAGTCTGTGGATATTTATGTTGTTCCACTTGATGATGGCCACTTTGTACAAGACCAACACACTTAGTTGGATTGTTATCATGTTTGCTCATGGAAACAACAGTCTGTGGATATTTATGTTGTTCCACTTGATGATGGCCACTTTGTACAAGACCAACACACTTAGTTGGATTGTTATCATGTTTGCTCATGGAAACAACAGTCTGTGGATATTTATGTTGTTCCACTTGATGATGGCCACTTTGTACAAGACCAACACACTTAGTTGGATTGTTATCATGTTTGCTCATGGAAACAACAGTCTGTGGATATTTATGTTGTTCCACTTGATGATGGCCACTTTGTACAAGACCAACACACTTAGTTGGATTTTTATCATGCTTGCTCATGGAAATAACAGTCTGTGGGTAGTTATGTTGTTCCACTTGATGATGGCCACTTTGTACAAGACCAACACACTTAGTTGGATTTTTATCATGCTTGCTCATGGAAACAACAGTCTGTGGATAGTTATGTTGTTCCACTTGATGATGGCCACTTTGTACAAGACCAACACACTTAGTTGGATTGTTATCATGTTTGCTCATGGAAACAACAGTCTGTGGATATTTATGTTGTTCCACTTGATGATGGCCACTTTGTACAAGACCAACACACTTAGTTGGATTTTTATCATGCTTGCTCATGGAAACAACAGTCTGTGGGTAGTTATGTTGTTCCACTTGTACACATTATCCTGATTATGAGCCAACCAGTCTTTGTCCTTGCTCCTGCATGCTTAGTGGAGAAGCAGGAAATAGAAATTTCAATTTCATAGTCTTTAGTTTGACTCAAAGAGGGCTCTAACCCATGATCTACTGCACTTGAGGCAAGCATGCTTACCATTACACCACTGATGTGGGGATTTTTAGCAAGAGTAGCAAAACAGGTGCCACTAGTAGAGCAGGAACTGATTACCCTTCAGGGACACCTGAGTTCACCCCCTGTTTTTGGTGGAGTTCAAGTTGCTCTATCTTTGGTTTGTCTATATGTCCTTTATCCTTTTGGCCATTGTATTGCCTGTCCTTTATCCTTTTGGCCATTGTATTGTCTGTCCTTTATCCTTTTGGCCATTGTATTGTCTGTCCTTTATCCTTTTGGCCATTGTATTGTCTGTCCTTTATCCTTTTGGCCATTGTATTGTCTGTCCTTTATCCTTTTGGCCATTGTATTGTCTGTCCTTTATCCTTTTGGCCATTGTATTGTCTGTCCTTTACCTTTTGGCCATTGTATTGTCTGTCCTTTACCTTTTGGCCATTGTATTGTCTGTCCTTTATCCTTTTGGCCATTGTATTGTCTGTCCTTTATCCTTTTGGCCATTGTATTGTCTGTCCTTTATCCTTTTGGTCATTGTAGTGTCTGTCCTTTATCCTTTTGGCCATTGTACTGTCTGTCCTTTTATGATGTATATCTTCTGATTATTTCTTTGGTATCTTTTGGCCATTGTATTGTCTGTCCTTTTATGATGTACATCTTCTGATTATTTCTTTGGTATCTTTTGGCCATTGTATTGTCTGTCCTTTTATGATGTACATCTTCTGATTATTTCTTTGGTATCTTTTAGCCATTGTATTGTCTGTCCTTTTATGATGTACATCTTCTGATTATCTCTTTGGTATCTTTTGGCCATTGTATTGTCTGTCCTTTTATGATGTACATCTTCTGATTATCTCTTTGGTATCTTCAAACTTTTCTTGTATGTCAAACTCCAATAATATTCATTTTTATGAACTAAAAGTATTCATCTAAGACAGAGAAAAAAAATCTTTATTAAAAGTTATCTTAATAATCTTGAACATTATTTTGACAAAATGTAACAACAATGTGTAATAATTGTACATGTACAAAATAGATGTAGCAGTATAAAATAGACTTATATTTATTTACTTACTTTTAGATGTAGCAGTATAAAATAGACTTATATTTATTTACTTACTTTTAGATGTAGCAGTATAAAATAGACTTATATTTATTTACTTACTTTTGATGTAGCAGTATAAAATAGACTTATATTTATTTACTTACTTTTAGATGTAGCAGTATAAAATAGACTTATATTTATTTACTTACTTTTAGATGTAGCAGTATAAAATAGACTTATATTTATTTACTTACTTTTAGATGTAGCAGTATAAAATAGACTTATATTTATTTACTTACTTTTAGATGTAGCAGTATAAAATAGACTTATATTTATTTACTTACTTTTGATGTAGCAGTATAAAATAGACTTATATTTATTTACTTACTTTTAGATGTAGCAGTATAAAATAGACTTATATTTATTTACTTACTTTTAGATGTAGCAGTATAAAATAGACTTATATTTATTTACTTAACTTTAGATGTGGCAGTATAAAATAGACTTATATTTATTTACTTACTTTTAGATGTAGCAGTATAAAATAGACTTATATTTATTTACTTACTTTTAGATGTAGCAGTATAAAATAGACATATTTATTTACTTACTTTTAGATGTAGCAGTATAAAATAGACTTATATTTATTTACTTACTTTTAGATGTAGCAGTATAAAATAGACTTATATTTATTTACTTACTTTTAGATGTAGCAGTATAAAATAGACTTATATTTATTTACTTACTTTTAGATGTAGCAGTATAAAATACTTTTAGATGTAGCAGTATAAAATAGACTTATATTTATTTACTTACTTTTAGATGTAGCAGTATAAAATAGACTTATATTTATTTACTTACTTTTAGATGTAGCAGTATAAAATAGACTTATATTTATTTACTTTTAGATGTAGCAGTATAAAATAGACTTATATTTATTTACTTACTTTTAGATGTAGCAGTATAAAATAGACTTATATTTATTTACTTACTTTTAGATGTAGCAGTATAAAATAGACTTATATTTATTTACTTTTAGATGTAGCAGTATAAAATAGACTTATATTTATTTACTTACTTTTAGATGTAGCAGTATAAAATAGACTTATATTTATTTAATTACTTTTAGATGTAGCAGTATAAAATAGACTTATATTTATTTAATTACTTTTAGATGTAGCAGTATAAAATAGACTTATATTTATTTAATTACTTTTAGATGTAGCGGTATAAAATAGACTTATATTTATTTACTTACTTTTAGATGTAGCAGTATAAAATAGTCTTATATTTATTTACTTACTTTTAGATGTAGCAGTATAAAATAGACTTATATTTATTTACTTACTTTTAGATGTAGCAGTATAAAATAGACTTATATTTATTTACTTACTTTTAGATGTAGCAGTATAAAATAGACTTATATTTATTTACTTACTTTTAGATGTAGCAGTATAAAATAGACTGATATTTATTTACTTACTTTTAGACTTGCATTCATATCTGTAGCCTGTGGGAATTCTACCTATAAAACAAAATGTCATTTGTTTATGAATGTATATCATCACATATAGATGTAGTTCTCCCAGAATCAAGAATTATGGGGAACATCAGTAACTGTTATTGTATGGTAGTAAGAATTGTTATCTATGTAATCAGTACCTATCATCACCTAAGTTTGGGATTCCTTCCAGTGGCAAGGTGTGCTTGATACCATACATCAGAGAAGTTTGTCAGTGACTTATGGAAGAGAATATTCCAGCTTCCTCAACCAAAATAACTAACAGCCATCATATATAACTGAAATACTTAAAATTGCCATTACACTCAAAGTCCTTATGCCAAGATAAGAATCACTGAAGTGGGAACTCGTGTCTTGATGATCACTGTATTTCAATACACATCGTAAGTAATTATTAATAATAATATATTCCTAAGAAACAAACCCTTCTCAAAAAAATTAATTTGGACAATCACAAGGTCTGTGATATTGATTGATTATTGTTTAACATCCAGGGAGAAGTATTTATTGTTTAACATCCAGGGAGAAGTATTTATTGTTTAACATCCAGGGAGAAGTATTTATTGTTTAACATCCAGGGAGAAGTATTTATTGTTTAACATCCAGGGAGAAGTATTTATTGTTTAACATCCAGGGAGAAGTATTTATTGTTTAACATCCAGGGAGAAGTATTTATTGTTTAACATCCAGGGAGAAGTATTTATTGTTTAACATCCAGGGAGAAGTATTTATTGTTTAACATCCAGGGAGAAGTATTTATTGTTTAACATCCAGGGAGAAGTATTTATTGTTTAACATCCAGGGAGAAGTATTTATTGTTTAACATCCAGGGAGAAGTATTTATTGTTTAACATCCAGGGAGAAGTATTTATTGTTTAACATCCAGGGAGAAGTATTTATTGTTTAACATCCAGGGAGAAGTATTTATTGTTTAACATCCAGGGAGAAGTATTTATTGTTTAACATCCAGGGAGAAGTATTTATTGTTTAACATCCAGGGAGAAGTATTTATTGTTTAACATCCAGGGAGAAGTATTTATTGTTTAACATCCAGGGAGAAGTATTTATTGTTTAACATCCAGGGAGAAGTATTTATTGTTTAACATCCAGGGAGAAGTATTTATTGTTTAACATCCAGGGAGAAGTATTTATTGTTTAACATCCAGGGAGAAGTATTTATTGTTTAACATCCAGGGAGAAGTATTTATTGTTTAACATCCAGGGAGAAGTATTTATTGTTTAACATCAGTATAGTTCAACAATTTTTTAAAACTCTATGAAAATGAGGGAGTGGTGGGTCAACCAGGGCAACAACTTGACTGCCACTGGAAATGAGGGAGTGGTGGGTCAACCGGGGCAACAACTTGACTGCCACTGGAAATGAGGGAGTGTTGGGCCAACCGGGTCAACAACTTGACTGTCACTGGAAATGAGGGAGTGGTGGGTCAACCGGGGCAACAACTTGACTGCCACTGGAAATGAGGGAGTGGTGGGTCAACCGGGGCAACAACTTGACTGCCACTGGAAATGAGGGAGTGGTGGGTCAACCAGGGCAACAACTTGACTGCCACTGGAAATGAGGGAGTGGTAGGTCAACCGGGGCAACAACTTGACTGCCACTGGAAATGAGGGAGTGTTGGGCCAACCGGGGCAACAACTTGACTGCCACTGGAAATGAGGAAGTGGTGGGTCAACCGGGGCAACAACTTGACTGCCACTGGAAATGAGGGAGTGGTGGGTCAACCGGGGCAACAACTTGACTGCCACTGGAAATGAGGGAGTGGTGGGTCAACCGGGGCAACAACTTGACTGCCACTGGAAATGAGGGAGTGGTGGGTCAACCGGGGCAACAACTTGACTGCCACTGGAAATGAGGGAGTGGTGGGTCAACCGGGGCAACAACTTGACTGCCACTGGAAATGAGGGAGTGGTGGGTCAACCAGGGCAACAACTTGACTGCCACTGGAAATGAGGGAGTGGTGGGTCAACCGGGGCAACAACTTGACTGCCACTGGAAATGAGGGAGTGGTGGGTCAACCGGGGCAACAACTTGACTGCCACTGGAAATGAAGGAGTGGTGGGTCAACCGGGGCAACAACTTGACTGCCACTGGAAATGAGGGAGTGGTGGGTCAACCGGGGCAACAACTTGACTGCCACTGGAAATGAGGGAGTGGTGGGTCAACCGGGGCAACAACTTGACTGCCACTGGAAATGAGGGAGTGGTGGGTCAACCGGGGCAACAACTTGACTGCCACTGGAAATGAGGGAGTGGTGGGTCAACCGGGGCAACAACTTGACTGCCACTGGAAATGAGGGAGTGGTGGGTCAACCGGGGCAACAACTTGACTGCCACTGGAAATGAGGGAGTGGTGGGTCAACCGGGGCAACAACTTGACTGCCACTGGAAATGAGGGAGTGGTGGGTCAACCGGGGCAACAACTTGACTGCCACTGGAAATGAGGGAGTGGTGGGTCAACCGGGGCAACAACTTGACTGCCACTGGAAATGAGGGAGTGGTGGGTCAACCGGGGCAACAACTTGACTGCCACTGGAAATGAGGGAGTGGTGGGTCAACCGGGGCAACAACTTGACTGCCACTGGAAATGAGGGAGTGGTGGGTCAACCGGGGCAACAACTTGACTGCCACTGGAAATGAGGGAGTGGTGGGTCAACCGGGGCAACAACTTGACTGCCACTGGAAATGAGGGAGTGGTGGGCCAACCAGGGCAACAACTTGACTGCCACTGGAAATGAGGGAGTGGTGGGCCAACCAGGGCAACAACTTGACTGCCACTGGAAATGAGGGAGTGGTGGGCCAACCAGGGCAACAACTTGACTGCCACTGGAAATGAGGGAGTGGTGGGCCAACCAGGGCAACAACTTGACTGCCACTGGAAATGAGGGAGTGGTGGGCCAACCAGGGCAACAACTTGACTGCCACTGGAAATGAGGGAGTGGTGGGCCAACCAGGGCAACAACTTGACTGCCACTGGAAATGAGGGAGTGGTGGGCCAACCGGGGCAACAACTTGACTGCCACTGGAAATGAGGGAGTGGTGGGCCAACCGGGGCAACAACTTGACTGCCACTGGAAATGAGGGAGTGGTGGGCCAACCAGGGCAACAACTTGACTGCCACTGGAAATGAGGGAGTGGTGGGCCAACCGGGGCAACAACTTGACTGCCACTGGAAATGAGGGAGTGGTGGGCCAACCAGGGCAACAACTTGACTGCCACTGGAAATGAGGGAGTGGTGGGCCAACCGGGGCAACAACTTGACTGCCACTGGAAATGAGGGAGTGGTGGGCCAACCGGGGCAACAACTTGACTGCCACTGGAAATGAGGGAGTGGTGGGCCAACCGGGGCAACAACTTGACTGCCACTGGAAATGAGGGAGTGGTGGGCCAACCGGGGCAACAACTTGACTGCCACTGGAAATGAGGGAGTGGTGGGCCAACCGGGGCAACAACTTGACTGCCACTGGAAATGAGGGAGTGGTGGGCCAACCGGGGCAACAACTTGACTGCCACTGGAAATGAGGGAGTGTTGGGCCAACCGGGGCAACAACTTGACTGCCACTGGAAATGAGGGAGTGGTGGGCCAACCGGGGCAACAACTTGACTGCCACTGGAAATGAGGGAGTGGTGGGCCAACCAGGGCAACAACTTGACTGCCACTGGAAATGAGGGAGTGTTGGGCCAACCGGGGCAACAACTTGACTGCCACTGGAAATGAGGGAGTGTTGGGCCAACCGGGGCAACAACTTGACTGCCACTGGAAATGAGGGAGTGGTGGGCCAACCAGGGCAACAACTTGACTGCCACTTGAAATGAGGGAGTGGTGGGCCAACCGGGGCAACAACTTGACTGCCACTGGAAATAAGGGAGTGGTGGGCCAACCAGGGGCAACAACTTGACTGCCACTGGAAATGAGGGAGTGGTGGGCCAACCAGGGCAACAACTTGACTGCCACTGGAAATGAGGGAGTGGTGGGCCAACCAGGGCAACAACTTGACTGCCACTGGAAATGAGGGAGTGGTGGGCCAACCGGGGCAACAACTTGACTGCCACTGGAAATGAGGGAGTGGTGGGCCAACCGGGGCAACAACTTGACTGCCACTGGAAATGAGGGAGTGTTGGGCCAACCGGGGCAACAACTTGACTGCCACTGGAAATGAGGGAGTGGTGGGCCAACCAGGGCAACAACTTGACTGCCACTTGAAATGAGGGAGTGGTGGGCCAACCGGGGCAACAACTTGACTGCCACTGGAAATAAGGGAGTGGTGGGCCAACCAGGGGCAACAACTTGACTGCCACTGGAAATGAGGGAGTGGTGGGCCAACCAGGGCAACAACTTGACTGCCACTGGAAATGAGGGAGTGGTGGGCCAACCAGGGCAACAACTTGACTGCCACTGGAAATGAGGGAGTGGTGGGCCAACCGGGGCAACAACTTGACTGCCACTGGAAATGAGGGAGTGGTGGGCCAACCGGGGCAACAACTTGACTGCCACTGGAAATGAGGGAGTGGTGGGCCAACCGGGGCAACAACTTGACTGCCACTGGAAAGAATAAAGAGTTAGGTAGGGACGAAACATTTAGTCATTTGTAGTGGCTACAATACCCCTACTCTTTTACAAAATCTACAAAAGTTTAACATGGAGGGAGCATTGTTCAAACATGTTACCTACTAGAGGTCTTTAACATGGAGGGAGCATTGTTCAAACATGTTACCTACTAGAGGTCTTTAACATGGAGGGAGCATTGTTCAAACATGTTACCTACTAGAGGTCTTTAACATGTAGGGAGCATTGTTTAAACATGTTACCTACTAGAGGTCTTTAACATGGAGGGAGCATTGTTCAAACATGTTACCTACTAGAGGTCTTTAACATGGAGGGAGCATTGTTCAAACATGTTACCTACTAGAGGTCTTTAACATGTAGGGAGCATTGTTCAAACATGTTACCTACTAGAGGTCTTTAACATGTAGGGAGCATTGTTTAAACATGTTACCTACTAGAGGTCTTTAACATGGAGGGAGCATTGTTCAAACATGTTACCTACTAGTGGTCTTTAACATGGAGGGAGCATTGTTCAAACATGTTACCTACTAGAGGTCTTTAACATGTAGGGAGCATTGTTTAAACATGTTACCTACTAGAGGTGTTTAACATGGAGGGAGCATTGTTCAAACATGTTACCTACTAGAGGTCTTTAACATGTAGGGAGCATTGTTTAAACATGTTACCTACTAGAGGTCTTTAACATGGAGGGAGCATTGTTCAAACATGTTACCTACTAGAGGTCTTTAACATGTAGGGAGCATTGTTTAAACATGTTACCTACTAGAGGTGTTTAACATGGAGGGAGCATTGTTCAAACATGTTACCTACTAGAGGTCTTTAACATGTAGGGAGCATTGTTTAAACATGTTACCTACTAGAGGTCTTTAACATGTAGGGAGCATTGTTCAAACATGTTACCTACTAGAGGTGTTTAACATGGAGGGAGCATTGTTCAAACATGTTACCTACTAGAGGTCTTTAACATGGAGGGAGCATTGTTTAAACATGTTACCTACTAGAGGTCTTTAACATGGAGGGAGCATTGTTCAAACATGTTACCTACTAGAGGTCTTTAACATGGAGGGAGCATTATTCAAACATGTTACCTACTAGAGGTCTTTAACATGTAGGGAGCATTGTTCAAACATGTTACCTACTAGAGGTCTTTAACATGTAGGGAGCATTGTTTAAACATGTTACCTACTAGAGGTCTTTAACATGGAGGGAGCATTGTTCAAACATGTTACCTACTAGTGGTCTTTAACATGGAGGGAGCATTGTTCAAACATGTTACCTACTAGAGGTCTTTAACATGGAGGGAGCATTGTTTAAACATGTTACCTACTAGAGGTCTTTAACATGTAGGGAGCATTGTTCAAACATGTTACCTACTAGAGGTGTTTAACATGGAGGGAGCATTGTTCAAACATGTTACCTACTAGAGGTCTTTAACATGTAGGGAGCATTGTTTAAACATGTTACCTACTAGAGGTGTTTAACATGGAGGGAGCATTGTTCAAACATGTTACCTACTAGAGGTCTTTAACATGGAGGGAGCATTATTCAAACATGTTACCTACTAGAGGTCTTTAACATGTAGGGAGCATTGTTCAAACATGTTACCTACTAGAGGTCTTTAACATGTAGGGAGCATTGTTTAAACATGTTACCTACTAGAGGTCTTTAACATGGAGGGAGCATTGTTCAAACATGTTACCTACTAGTGGTCTTTAACATGGAGGGAGCATTGTTCAAACATGTTACCTACTAGAGGTCTTTAACATGTAGGGAGCATTGTTTAAACATGTTACCTACTAGAGGTGTTTAACATGGAGGGAGCATTGTTCAAACATGTTACCTACTAGAGGTCTTTAACATGTAGGGAGCATTGTTTAAACATGTTACCTACTAGAGGTCTTTAACATGGAGGGAGCATTGTTCAAACATGTTACCTACCAGAGGTCTTTAACATGGAGGGAGCATTGTTCAAACATGTTACCTACTAGAGGTCTTTAACATGTAGGGAGCATTGTTCAAACATGTTACCTACTAGAGGTCTTTAACATGGAGGGAGCATTGTTTAAACATGTTACCTACTAGAGGTCTTTAACATGGAGGGAGCATTGTTCAAACATGTTACCTACTAGTGGTCTTTAACATGGAGGGAGCATTGTTCAAACATGTTACCTACTAGAGGTCTTTAACATGGAGGGAGCATTGTTCAAACATGTTACCTACTAGAGGTCTTTAACATGGAGGGAGCATTGTTCAAACATGTTACCTACTAGAGGTCTTTAACATGTAGGGAGCATTGTTCAAACATGTTACCTACTAGAGGTCTTTAACATGGAGGGAGCATTGTTCAAACATGTTACCTACTAGAGGTGTTTAACATGGAGGGAGCATTGTTCAAACATGTTACCTACTAGAGGTCTTTAACATGGAGGGAGCATTGTTCAAACATGTTACCTACTAGAGGTCTTTAACATGTAGGGAGCATTGTTCAAACATGTTACCTACTAGAGGTCTTTAACATGAAGGGAGCATTGTTCAAACATGTTACCTACTAGAGGTGTTTAACATGGAGGGAGCATTGTTCAAACATGTTACCTACTAGAGGTCTTTAACATGGAGGGAGCATTGTTCAAACATGTTACCTACTAGTGGTGCACCGATCATAAGAAACATCGACTAATCAGTCGGACGTCATCATACGATCCGATGATCGATTCTTAAACCTTGTGGTCGATTCTGATTCTATAGTGTCTAAAATATATATGCTTAACTTTGTTCTTTGGTTGGATTTTTTTTCTGTCTGCATACTGACAAAAATATTGCAGTTTTATCCCAGCTGGTTTTTTTTGCCCTCATACTGACAAACATCTGGCAGTTTTGTCCAAGCGTACTTTTGACACTCAGTCAATACACATATTTGGACTAGTCTATTATTTATCTATTTCCCGGAATAGTCCATTTTATATCAGGTGTTACACACATGGAAAATGATCTTTTGTTTTGTTCTAAGTTAATGTTTACAAATGGAAAAATTGTAGTTTGTAAATATATTATTTGATTTTATTCAAATCTTTACTTTTGTCAAACACATATTTGGACTAGTCTATTATTTATCTATCTATATCAGGTGTTACACATATGGAAAACAATCTTTTGTTTTGTTCTATTTTAAAGTTAATGTTTACTAATGGAAAAATTATAGTTTATAAATTTATGATACAATTTTATTCATATCTTTACTTTTGTCAATCATACTCTTGAAATAAAGACTTATTTGATTAATTATAGTCAGTAAATACATTTAGCAGGCAATTGTCACCGATGATAGATCATCGGTTGATGTTGATATAACGATCATCGATCTTGAAAATGTTACCGATTCCCATCACTATTACCTACTAGAGGTCTTTAACATGTAGGGAGCATTGTTTAAACATGTTACCTACTAGAGGTCTTTAACATGGAGGGAGCATTGTTCAAACATGTTACCTACTAGAGGTCTTTAACATGAAGGGAGCATTGTTCAAACATGTTACCTACTAGAGGTCTTTAACATGGAGGGAGCATTGTTCAAACATGTTACCTACTAGAGGTCTTTAACATGGAGGGAGCATTGTTCAAACATGTTACCTACTAGAGGTCTTTAACATGGAGGGAGAATTGTTCAAACATGTTACCTACTAGAGGTGTTTAACATGGAGGGAGCATTGTTCAAACATGTTACCTACTAGAGGTCTTTAACATGGAGGGAGCATTGTTCAAACATGTTACCTACTAGAGGTCTTTAACATGAAGGGAGCATTGTTCAAACATGTTACCTACTAGAGGTCTTTAACATGGAGGGAGCATTGTTCAAACATGTTACCTACTAGAGGTGTTTAACATGGAGGGAGCATTGTTCAAACATGTTACCTACTAGAGGTCTTTAACATGGAGGGAGCATTGTTCAAACATGTTACCTACTAGAGGTCTTTAACATGGAGGGAGCATTGTTCAAACATGTTACCTACTAGAGGTCTTTAACATGGAGGGAGAATTGTTCAAACATGTTACCTACTAGAGGTGTTTAACATGGAGGGAGCATTGTTCAAACATGTTACCTACTAGAGGTCTTTAACATGGAGGGAGCATTGTTCAAACATGTTACCTACTAGAGGTCTTTAACATGAAGGGAGCATTGTTCAAACATGTTACCTACTAGAGGTCTTTAACATGGAGGGAGCATTGTTTAAACATGTTACCTACTAGAGGTGTTTAACATGGAGGGAGCATTGTTCAAACATGTTACCTACTATAGTCAACTGTCTGTATTATAACCTGATAACCCCTCCATAAAAAGGGCACCTCTATGTGTCATCTGGGGACATGCTGAGCAGCTACGTAGGATTGAACCCTGGGAGCCTTCACCAGTATCCAGCACAAGTTCCATGAAGTGGAAATATCAGTACGTAATATACATATACAGGTCCTGACATGTTTTTCTTATGAGATAACTGTTTTACCTGGTTCTATAAATCTGTGTAATGTTTTAGTAATCCCTCCACGTAAACTGTATTCAATAGCTCCGATCTCACAAGGGAGATGATCCCCGTTATCTGTCTTACACAACGTCTGTATATTTATTATATAAAACTTCTCATCAGCTAAATCTATAATTAAATAAAAAAAATTAAATATGAAAATAAATATATAATGTTGCTGATTTGTTTTGTGAGAATAGATTTCTCAGAGCAATATCGCATTGTAGGAGAAACAAGAGATCGCATTGTAGGAGAAACAAGAGATCACATTGTAGGAGAAACAAGAGATCACATTGTAGGAGAAACAAGAGATCACATTGTAGGAGAAACAAGAGATTGCATTGTAGGAGAAACAAGAGATCGCATTGTAGGAGAAACAAGAGATCGCATTGTAGGAGAAACAAGAGATAGCATTGTAGGAGAAACAAGAGATCGCATTGTAGGAGAAACAAGAGATCGCATTGTAGGAGAAACAAGAGATTGCATTGTAGGAGAAACAAGAGATCGCATTGTAGGAGAAACAAGAGATCGCATTGTAGGAGAAACAAGAGATCACATTGTAGGAGAAACAAGAGATCACATTGTAGGAGAAACAAGAGATCACATTGTAGGAGAAACAAGAGATCGCATTGTAGGAGAAACAAGAGATCGCATTGTAGGAGAAACAAGAGATTGCATTGTAGGAGAAACAAGAAAAGTCCATTTTGTGCAAAACACATCAGACATAACATGTTTATCGTGGATTTGTCAAAGTGACCTCAGTGACGTCAATATAATGTCATGGTAGAAATCAACAATTAATATAGTTGTATCACACTTGTAGCTTGATAACATCACATGTAAAGATCAAAGAGAAAATTTACATATCACCAATAAAGGCAGATATTTACTTGTATACAATGTGTACATGCATTTTTACTTCCCATTATATTTGTATCCAAGGAAACAAAACTTACCATACTAGAATGAGAAACAAATATTTGACTACAACGTATACAATTAGAATAGGAATGTGTAAAATGATTTAACAGAAAAGCAGCAAATACCAGTTAAATCATCTGTGGTTTGACCAGAAATTGGCTATGGATGTTGTCATCATTGGTGAATATTCACAGCATTCAGTAACAAACATGAAATATATTTTAATCGTCCATTTTTATAAAAACATATTTTTGCCTTCAAATTGCAATAAATATCCAAGCATTACATGTATCTTGATGAATCAACTGAATCCATTCACTGAAAATTTTAAGTACAAAATGACAAGTATAACATGTTTACTTTTTCCTGCTGGCCAATGAGATTTGACAGAATTTTTTTCTTTTGTTCTTTGTTTTTGTAAATCTGCTGCTTCGTCTCTTCGTTCCTATCAAAATAAATAACATTTCCTCAAAACAACATAAAATACTTAAATAATACACCACTTGTATTAATATTAAAAACAAATATAAATTAGAGACTGACTTATATACTGTACAATGTAATTACAATTAGATGGTTGTTGGATCTTTAGTTAGCTATACACTAACATCTAATGACATCACCTACAGTGTCATGTCAGAGGTTGTATTTTCAACAGACCAATCAGTGATGAGCTTACCAGACCCTGAGATATTAAAAACTAAGGTCATGCTGCGATCGACAAAAAAATTCAACAAGCATCTAATTTTAATTAGATTGACTTAGTTATAAATTATCTGAAGTTTCTCTTAAATAGTTCTGTATTTCCAGAGAAATAGATTTTAAAACATTTTCACATTGTGTCCTATAATTTGCGTGCCATTTATGGAAGTAATCTTGGATTTCGGATCAGCACCAAAACGAAAAATTTGTAAAGGACAATCAAAAAAATATCCAAGCCATGATTCTTTTTAAATGATTCAGCGGTTCCAGAGAAATAGATTCTTAAAACATTTTAATTTGCATAGATTAGTCTGTCAGATGTAAAAATTTGTTCTGTTTTGGTGGTCATCTTTGATTCCCAATCTGCATAAAACTACTGACCAAGGGACCATTCAATGATAAATCAAGTACATGTTGTGTTCAGTCATCTTTATAGATTCTGTCATAAAGCCTTTATTCAATTTCCCTGATGTCCTATGTTATATTATGTTCTGGCAGCCATCTTCAATGATGTTATTGAAGACCTCCAAGACTGGACTTCCTGTACTGTAATCAACAGCCCCACTACATTGTACTCTGATATGGCATAGAATAACATTTACAGACAAGCCATATAAACTTGTCCCGTTCAACCCAGATCATCCAGTTTTAATAGATTTATCAACTCAACAGACAGTTGACACCAATTGGTGAACACCCACCGACAGCTGAAACACAAACCAGCCAATCGAGAAGAGGCAAGATAAAATCCACACAAAAGAGTGCCAAACAGTAATTAAATCAATATTACAAAGAGCGCAATAACAGAACATGTTCCAGTTGCTCGTTAAACACCAATAATCAATTAATCAATCAATGGGTTTCAGAAGAAATTGAAATGGGAATGCTTTACAGATCATTGGTCAGACAACAAAGGATGCAAAGTGAAGATAAAAGTCTCCATGACTCATGGTAATGATGTTAGTGTTAAAACAAAACTTGTCAAAACCTTACAGACAGTAAATGTCCAGCATTATCTAACTTATACTTGTCAAAACCTTACAGACAGTAAATGTCCAGCATTATCTAGCTTATACTTGTCAAAACCTTACAGACAGTAAATGTCCAGCATTATCTAACTTATACTTGTCAAAACCTTACAGACAGTAAATGTCCAGCATTATCTAGTTTATACTTGTCAAAACCTTACAGACAGTAAATGTCCAGCATTATCTAGTTTATACTTGTCAAAACCTTACAGACAGTAAATGTCCAGCATTATCTAGTTTATACTTGTCAAAACCTTACAGACAGTAAATGTCCAGCATTATCTAACTTATACTTGTCAAAACCTTACAGACAGTAAATGTCCAGCATTATCTAGTTTATACTTGTCAAAACCTTACAGACAGTAAATGTCCAGCATTATCTAGTTTATACTTGTCAAAACCTTACAGACAGTAAATGTCCAGCATTATCTAGTTTATACTTGTCAAAACCTTACAGACAGTAAATGTCCAGCATTATCTAACTTATACTTGTCAAAACCTTACAGACAGTAAATGTCCAGCATTATCTAGTTTATACTTGTCAAAACCTTACAGACAGTAAATGTCCAGCATTATCTAGTTTATACTTGTCAAAACCTTACAGACAGTAAATGTCCAGCATTATCTAGTTTATACTTGTCAAAACCTTACAGACAGTAAATGTCCAGCATTATCTAACTTATACTTGTCAAAACCTTAGACAGTAAATGTCCAGCATTATCTAGTTTATACTTGTCAAAACCTTACAGACAGTAAATGTCCAGCATTATCTAGTTTATACTTGTCAAAACCTTACAGACAGTAAATGTCCAGCATTATCTAGTTTATACTTGTCAAAACCTTACAGACAGTAAATGTCCAGCATTATCTAGTTTATACTTGTCAAAACCTTAGACAGTAAATGTCCAGCATTATCTAACTTATACTTGTCAAAACCTTACAGACAGTAAATGTCCAGCATTATCTAGTTTATACTTGTCAAAACCTTACAGACAGTAAATGTCCAGCATTATCTAGCTTATACTTGTCCAAACCTTACAGACAGTAAATGTCCAGCATTATCTAGTTTATACTTGTCAAAACCTTACAGACAGTAAATGTCCAGCATTATCTAGTTTATACTTGTCAAAACCTTACAGACAGTAAATGTCCAGCATTATCTAGCTTATACTTGTCAAAACCTTACAGACAGTAAATGTCCAGCATTATCTAGCTTATACTTGTCAAAACCTTACAGACAGTAAATGTCCAGCATTATCTAGCTTATACTTGTCAAAACCTTACAGACAGTAAATGTCCAGCATTATCTAACTTATACTTGTCAAAACCTTACAGACAGTAAATGTCCAGCATTATCTAACTTATACTTGTCAAAACCTTACAGACAGTAAATGTCCAGCATTATCTAGTTTATACTTGTCAAAACCTTACAGACAGTAAATGTCCAGCATTATCTAGCTTATACTTGTCAAAACCTTACAGACAGTAAATGTCCAGCATTATCTAGTTTATACTTGTCAAAACCTTACAGACAGTAAATGTCCAGCATTATCTAACTTATACTTGTCAAAACCTTACAGACAGTAAATGTCCAGCATTATCTAGTTTATACTTGTCAAAACCTTACAGACAGTAAATGTCCAGCATTATCTAACTTATACTTGTCAAAACCTTACAGACAGTAAATGTCCAGCATTATCTAGTTTATACTTGTCAAAACCTTACAGACAGTAAATGTCCAGCATTATCTAGCTTATACTTGTCAAAACCTTACAGACAGTAAATGTCCAGCATTATCTAGTTTATACTTGTCAAAACCTTACAGACAGTAAATGTCCAGCATTATCTAGTTTATACTTGTCTCCTTCTGCACCTCTCATCTTAGCTTTGTATTCTTTGGCAATCCTTTCATAACGATCTTTTTCTGCTTCTGGTAATGTCTGAAGGGATAAAATAAGTTTTTAATTCAAAGAGTTTATTTAATAGATAATTAGGAATTGTTTTGTAATCATTCCATTATCATTGTTTAGTTTTGTTAACATTTCTGTTAAGTATGCACGACATATTTTTCAAATCTTAAAAGAAAAAATGACATCCTAAAAATGCAAGATACAGCTCCAATATTCATATATAAAATACCTATTCAGACAAAATCAATATAAAGTACTGACTAAGTACAGTACTGTATACTTTTATTGTATTATCTATTATTACGGGGTTACGGTGATTAACGCAACTTTCGACAATACATTTTAGATATACTGTGGCTGTTAGTTTTATTGGTGGAGGAAACCGGAGTACCCTGAGAAAACCAATGACCTGTCGCAAGTCTGACAAACTTTATCACATGACGTCTTCCTTAAAACATTTCCACACCTGATCTAATAGTCTACAACATGTTTTTATTGTATCTTGGAAATCTAGTCTTTTGTATCATTAATGTGTACATTGTATCATGATAGTTTAGTTTATGTTTCTATCAGTTTGGAATTTCTATCGACTTTATATGTATTCTTGTTTGCCCCTTGTGGGCCCAAAAATGGCAATAAAATATTCTTCTTCTTCTATAAAAAGAAACATTGTAAAAATGAAAATTAATAAAAATTGTAAAAAAAATGAAAATTAATTAAAAAAAAATTGTCATGCCAGGCATGCGCCGGAAAGTAACCTTCATCAAGTTGAAGATTTTCCGTAGTGAAAGAAGAGAAGAGAGAGGAAATCATAACCTTCCATCGTGGGTGAGCGATAGGCACCACATCTTGTAATCCATGAGGAAATACACGTCCTTCGCGTTTTAACTGTGGTTCGAGATCTTTCATGAAGAAATAGAATGCATTTCTAACTTGTTTCTTTGGCATTTTCGTTTTTGGGGCTAAGAATCGAAAGTGATGTTCTAAGGAAGTCCCGCGAAATTATATTAACGATTTTCAAACGAAACGAGTTATTTGTTTGCATGACATAAAATAAGTCTTGCAATTTCTGATACCTCTTTTATTTGCTAAATATTATCATTAATATTTTTATATAAGAGTTATGTGATGCTGTTTCTCTTAAAAAAAAATCATAAAGGGTAGCCATACGCAATATACAAAAAAAAACATCTCTAATTTAATTAAATAGTGGAATTATATAATTATCATTAATAATATATATTCATTTACCTGCGATTTGTTGTGTTGTTCCTAGTACAGGACTAGCCTCCTAAGGTTAGAGTGTAAAACGTCCCGGACTTAGTGCGCACGTATGCGAACTTTATTAAACACAAAAAAAATATAGTACACAAAAAACGAAAGGTAGAAAATATAAACAACTATTTACAACAATCCATATAAGAATAAGAATATAAGAATATAAGAAAACTTTATTTTGATTCGGCACATAATAAAACAGTACAACATAAGCTCTACAAGGCTTTTTACCTAATATACATTAACAATAAAACAACACAAGTCACATGCAAAGTTACAAACTAAAATAGCTAAGAAATACAGGCAAACAAGGAGGACTGTGTATAGATCTGAACAAGAACCCACGTGGCAAGTGCCTCTTTGGACTCTTGTTCAAGATCCACACACAGATGCTCCAACATAAAGCACGGCAGTTAAAAAAGAAGCAGCAGTTAAAAATTTATACTGAATACTTAAAACTGGCACCAACATGAGATAAGATAAGAAAAATCCATTTTGATTCGGCATAAAATCAAACACACAACACAAGCTCTGAAGAGCCCTTGACCGAATATAAAATCATATACATAACTTAAAACAACACAAGATAACAACATGCATTACTAATTTAAAACATACATAGATCAGCTATAGCATGCAGTAAAAATTTGGCAACAAATTAGAAAGAATTCGAATTCCTTAAAACTATAGCATATGTTTAGGATTATAAAAATTTCGAAAAGAATAAAATAATATCAACTTGTATTGATCACCCAATTACTGGAATGATGTGTAAATAATGCAATTTGAAATTAAAATAAGATTCATGCAGAAATCAAATAAAAAAATACAGCAATAACAGTCCAATAGCAACAAAAAGCATGAAAGTGGCTGAGTGCAAGAACAGCCTGTTTCAGGATATCAAAGGGATAATCATAAGCCGTAAATCAAAGAAGAACAAACAATACAATGGTAAAAAAAAAAAAGGACAAACAATCATATACAAAACACTACACAGAAAGCTAAAGATCTAGCGATACGTGCCTCATTATACTGAAACGGGGGATAACTCGGGTGTGTTGTGTGTTTTATCTTGTCATCGGATTTCAACTAGAGTAACACGACGGGTGCCACTAGTGGAGCAGGAACTGACTACTGTTTCGGAGCTCATGAGTTCACCCCCTTTTCTATGGGGTTCGTTTTGCACAATCCTTAGTTTCCTGTGTGGTATGTTGTGGTAATAAAATGAAAAACAAAAACAAAAAATATCACACTCGGAACAGTTTCAAATTCATTCGCAAAATCGTAGAAACAGGGTAAATTCTATAACCCTAACATACACATACATGACCGCTCATTTTAATTCTATAACCCTAACATACACATACATGACCGCTCATTTTAATTCAATAACCCTAACATACACATACATGACCGCTCATTTTAATTCAATAAGCCTAACATACACATACATGACCGCTCATTTTAATTCGATAACCCTAACATACACATACATGACCGCTCATTTTAATTCAATAAACCTAACATACACATACATGACCGCTCATTTTAATTCTATAACCCTAACATACACATACATGACCGCTCATTTTAATTCAATAACCCTAACATACACATACATGACCGCTCATTTTAATTCAATAAGCCTAACATACACATACATGACCGCTCATTTTAATTCTATAACCCTAACATACACATACATGACCGCTCATTTTAATTCTATAACCCTAACATACACATACATGACCGCTCATTTTAATTCAATAACCCTAACATACACATACATGACCGCTCATTTTAATTCAATAAGCCTAACATACACATACATGACCGCTCATTTTAATTCGATAACCCTAACATACACATACATGACCGCTCATTTTAATTCAATAACCCTAACATACACATACATGACCGCTCATTTTAATTCAATAACCCTAACTTACACATACATGACCGCTCATTTTCATTGTATGTCTATTTGCCCATTTTCATTTGGCCACTATTTCGAATTACGGCTTATTGGTTATCCCTTTAGTATCGTAAAGCTTTTCTTAGACATGTGTCTACGGGAAATCATCACAGAAATGGAACTTGAATGTGATGCCGGTCAAACCATGAAGACATATTTCTTTCAAAAACAGAATAATATATTTCCAGATAATAATAAAAGTTTGAAAATGACAAAGGGGTA
Organism: Bathymodiolus septemdierum; assembly: GCA_963383655.1. Taxonomy (NCBI): domain Eukaryota; kingdom Metazoa; phylum Mollusca; class Bivalvia; order Mytilida; family Modiolidae; genus Bathymodiolus; species Bathymodiolus septemdierum. The sequence goes on from OY726521.1 coordinate 5,312,271, forward strand.
ATCAGAATCCACAAATCGAACAAGGACAGACAATATAATGTCGAAAAGAGACAAAAAGAAAAAAAAAAGACAAATAATAATCTACAAAATACTCCATGTAGAAAACTAAAGATCGAGCAACACGAACCCCATTAAAACCTGTGGTGCACCCGTCGTGTTACTCTTATTACAAATCTGTGATACGTCATGAAAGAGGAAGAGATCGGATATTAATTGCGATAAACGGATCATATCTGCAAGTCGATCATTTAAATTGACATATATCCCGTAACGGTTAACAAGGTCATGGTGGTGACCTTCAAACGTTCAAGGTGATGGCTTCAACGTAACCACCAGGGACCCTAGGTTCAGTAGCTTCCTTGTCAGCAGCAACCCTCTATCGAGGAAATCATGATAGGAACCACAAGCTTTAGAATATCAGATCAACTGAGAGATGTATACTCCATATACAGGTGCTGCTGGAATATTGCTACATATAAATGGAAAGTTTACAATGGGAAAATTGAACTCATCTCTTTTGCCGTGAAGTCTCGTTCTTAACCGGCCCTCACTGTCGATGTCGATGTGTATGTCAAGGTATGAAGCAGAGCTAGATGTCTCTGTGATATCCTTTATTTCGTGCTTAACGGATAGATGTAATCAACAAAATCACCAAACTTAGAATATTGTTTATTGAAAGGACATCATCTGTATATCGGAAAGTGAAAATAAAGGATCGGACTAGCTTCTTTTTGTTCTTATTGAGAAGCCCCTGTATGACGACTGCCTCGTACGAATAAAGGAATAAGTCGGGGCAAATTAAAGGGGAACACAGTTGGTACCCATAGGAATGTAGTCAACATGTCCATTAAACATAACACATATGTTGTCAATCAAAAACTCGAGCAATTTGAAGTTATTAGTTTCGGAGAACGTTTTGGTAGAATCAGAGCGTTTTTTATTACAAAATAAGATTTGTTCCTTCCTAAGAGAAAGTATTTGTATTTACGTTGGCCATTCTTTTTAATGATACCCAGCTGGACTAATTCTTTTAATCTGGTTTTTAGTTTTGAGTGGGAATAGTTGTGTAGAGGGCAGAAAAGTCAAATGTTTTAATGCTATTACATGAGGACAGGGACTGATTTTATGTACATTTGTTGTAGTCTAACAGATCTTTAAAATTTTTCAGAATCCACATCTGATTCACACCACTCCTTGAGGAGCTAGTGTCGCAATAACTCTGAAACCCGGTTTTGACCACTGATAGAATAGGTGTTTTTATTGTGTTCAATAACTTCACTCTGTTCAATAATATGGAATTACTAGTAGCTTCTACATTTCAATTGATATGTTTGTTTCGTTTTATTTAAGAAGTTTAAATTATTACTTTTGTTGGACAATATTACATATACAAAACAAATATCTAACATGACGGGTACCACTAGTGGAGCAGGAACTGCATACCCTTCCAGAGCACATGAGTTCACCACCGGATTTTAGTGGGGTTTGTCTTGCTTAATCTTTAGTATTCTGTGTAGTGTTTTGTAGATCATTGTTTGACCTTTTGTCCTTTTTCTTCTGGCCATTGTATTGTCTGTCCTTCTTTGATCTAAGGCTTCTGATTACCCCTTTGGTATCTTCTGGCCATTGTATTGTCTGTCCATCTTTGACTTACGGCTTCTGATTACCCCTTTGGTATCTTTTGGCCATTGTATTGTCTGTCCTTCTTTGATCTAAGGCTTCTGATTACCCCTTTGGTATCTTCTGGCCATTGTATTGTCTGTCCTTCTTTGACTTACGGCTTCTGATTGCCCCTTTGGTATATTTTGGCCATTGTATTGTCTGTCCTTCTTTGACTTACAGCTTCTGATTGCCCATTTGGTATATTTTGGCCATTGTATTGTCTGTCCTTCTTTGACTTACAGCTTCTGATTGCCCCTTTGGTATATTTTGGCCATTGTATTGTCTGTCCTTCTTTGACTTACAGCTTCTGATTGCCCCTTTGGTATATTTTGGCCATTGTATTGTCTGTCCATCTTTGACTTACAGCTTCTGATTGCCCCTTTGGTATATTTTGGCCATTGTATTGTCTGTCCTTCTTTGACTTACGGCTTCTGATTACCCCTTTGGTATCTTTTGGCCATTGTATTGTCTGTCCATCTTTGACTTACGGCTTCTGATTACCCCTTTGGTATCTTTTGGCCATTGTATTGTCTGTCCTTCTTTGACTTACAGCTTCTGATTACCCCTTTGGTATCTTTTGGCCATTGTATTGTCTGTCCTTCTTTGACTTACAGCTTCTGATTACCCCTTTGGTATCTTTTGGCCATTGTATTGTCTGTCCTTCTTTGACTTACAGCTTCTGATTACTCCTTTGGTATCTTTTGGCCATTGTATTGTCTGTCCTTCTTTGACTTACGGCTTCTGATTACCCCTTTGGTATCTTTTGGCCATTGTATTGTCTGTCCTTCTTTGACTTACAGCTTCTGATTACCCCTTTGGTATCTTTTGGCCATTGTATTGTCTGTCCTTCTTTGACTTACAGCTTCTGATTACCCCTTTGGTATCTTTTGGCCATTGTATTGTCTGTCCTTCTTTGACTTACAGCTTCTGATTACCCCTTTGGTATCTTTTGGCCATTGTATTGTCTGTCCTTCTTTGACTTACAGCTTCTGATTACCCCTTTGGTATCTTTTGGCCATTGTATTGTCTGTCCTTCTTTGACTTACAGCTTCTGATTACCCCTTTGGTATCTTTTGGCCATTGTATTGTCTGTCCTTCTTTGACTTACAGCTTCTGATTACCCCTTTGGTATCTTTTGGCCATTGTATTGTCTGTCCTTCTTTGACTTACAGCTTCTGATTACTCCTTTGGTATCTTTTGGCCATTGTATTGTCTGTCCTTCTTTGACTTACGGCTTCTGATTACTCCTTTGGTATCTTTTGGCCATTGTATTATCTGTCCATCTTTGACTTACGGCTTCTGATTACCCCTTTGGTATCTTTTGGCCATTGTATTGTCTGTCCTTCTTTGACTTACAGCTTCTGATTGCCCCTTTGGTATATTTTGGCCATTGTATTATCTGTCCATCTTTGACTTACGGCTTCTGATTACCCCTTTGGTATCTTTTGGCCATTGTATTGTCTGTCCTTCTTTGACTTACGGCTTCTGATTACCCCTTTGGTATCTTTTGGCCATTGTATTGTCTGTCCTTCTTTGACTTACAGCTTCTGATTACCCCTTTGGTATCTTTTGGCCATTGTATTGTCTGTCCATCTTTGACTTACGGCTTCTGATTACTCCTTTGGTATCTTTTGGCCATTGTATTGTCTGTCCATCTTTGACTTACAGCTTCTGATTACCCCTTTGGTATCTTTTGGCCATTGTATTGTCTGTCCTTCTTTGACTTACAGCTTCTGATTGCCCCTTTGGTATATTTTGGCCATTGTATTGTCTGTCCATCTTTGACTTACAGCTTCTGATTACCCCTTTGGTATATTTTGGCCATTGTATTGTCTGTCCATCTTTGACTTACGGCTTCTGATTGCCCCTTTGGTATCTTTTGGCCATTGTATTATCTGTCCTTCTTTGACTTACAGCTTCTGATTGCCCCTTTGGTATCTTTTGGCCATTGTATTGTCTGTCCATCTTTGACTTACGGCTTCTGATTGCCCCTTTGGTATCTTTTGGCCATTGTATTATCTGTCCTTCTTTGACTTACAGCTTCTGATTGCCCCTTTGGTATATTTTGGCCATTGTATTGTCTGTCCATCTTTGACTTACAGCTTCTGATTACCCCTTTGGTATATTTTGGCCATTGTATTGTCTGTCCATCTTTGACTTACGGCTTCTTATTGCCCCTTTGGTATCTTTTGGCCATTGTATTATCTGTCCTTCTTTGACTTACAGCTTCTGATTGCCCCTTTGGTATCTTTTGGCCATTGTATTGTCTGTCCATATTTGACTTACGGCTTCTGATTGCCCCTTTGGTATCTTTTGGCCATTGTATTGTCTGTCCATCTTTGACTTACGGCTTCTGATTACCCCTTTGGTATCTTTTGGCCATTGTATTGTCTGTCCATATTTGACTTACAGCTTCTGATTACTCCTTTGGTATCTTTTGGCCATTGTATTGTCTGTCCTTTTTTGACTTACAGCTTCTGATTACTCCTTTGGTATCTTTTGGCCATTGTATTGTCTGTCCTTCTTTGATCTAAGGCTTCTGATTACCACTTTGGTATCTTTTGGCCATTGTATTGTCTGTCCTTCTTTGACTTACGGCTTCTGATTACCCCTTTGGTATCTTTTGGCCATTGTATTGTCTGTCCTTCTTTGACTTACAGCTTCTGATTACCCCTTTGGTATCTTTTGGCCATTGTATTGTCTGTCCATCTTTGACTTACGGCTTCTGATTACTCCTTTGGTATCTTTTGGCCATTGTATTGTCTGTCCTTCTTTGACTTACGGCTTCTGATTACCCCTTTGGTATCTTTTGGCCATTGTATTATCTGTCCATCTTTGACTTACGGCTTCTGATTACCCCTTTGGTATCTTTTGGCCATTGTATTGTCTGTCCTTCTTTGACTTACAGCTTCTGATTACCCCTTTGGTATCTTTTGGCCATTGTATTGTCTGTCCTTCTTTGACTTACAGCTTCTGATTACTCCTTTGGTATCTTTTGGCCATTGTATTGTCTGTCCTTCTTTGACTTACAGCTTCTGATTGCCCCTTTGGTATCTTTTGGCCATTGTATTGTCTGTCCTTCTTTGACTTACGGCTTCTGATTACCCCTTTGGTATATTTTGGCCATTGTATTGTCTGTCCATCTTTGACTTACGGCTTCTGATTACTCCTTTGGTATCTTTTGGCCATTGTATTGTCTGTCCTTCTTTGACTTACGGCTTCTGATTACTCCTTTGGTATCTTTTGGCCATTGTATTGTCTGTCCTTCTTTGACTTACAGCTTCTGATTACTCCTTTGGTATCTTTTGGCCATTGTATTGTCTGTCCTTCTTTGACTTACAGCTTCTGATTACCCCTTTGGTATCTTTTGGCCATTGTATTGTCTGTCCTTCTTTGACTTACAGCTTCTGATTACCCCTTTGGTATCTTTTGGCCATTGTATTGTCTGTCCTTCTTTGACTTACAGCTTCTGATTACCCCTTTGGTATCTTTTGGCCATTGTATTGTCTGTCCTTCTTTGACTTACAGCTTCTGATTACCCCTTTGGTATCTTTTGGCCATTGTATTGTCTGTCCTTCTTTGACTTACAGCTTCTGATTACTCCTTTGGTATCTTTTGGCCATTGTATTGTCTGTCCTTCTTTGACTTACGGCTTCTGATTACTCCTTTCGTATCTTTTGGCCATTGTATTATCTGTCCATCTTTGACTTACGGCTTCTGATTACCCCTTTGGTATCTTTTGGCCATTGTATTGTCTGTCCTTCTTTGACTTACCGCTTCTGATTGCCCCTTTGGTATATTTTGGCCATTGTATTATCTGTCCATCTTTGACTTACGGCTTCTGATTACCCCTTTGGTATCTTTTGGCCATTGTATTGTCTGTCCTTCTTTGACTTACGGCTTCTGATTACCCCTTTGGTATCTTTTGGCCATTGTATTGTCTGTCCTTCTTTGACTTACAGCTTCTGATTACCCCTTTGGTATCTTTTGGCCATTGTATTGTCTGTCCATCTTTGACTTACGGCTTCTGATTACTCCTTTGGTATCTTTTGGCCATTGTATTGTCTGTCCATCTTTGACTTACAGCTTCTGATTACCCCTTTGGTATCTTTTGGCCATTGTATTGTCTGTCCTTCTTTGACTTACAGCTTCTGATTGCCCCTTTGGTATATTTTGGCCATTGTATTGTCTGTCCATCTTTGACTTACAGCTTCTGATTACCCCTTTGGTATATTTTGGCCATTGTATTGTCTGTCCATCTTTGACTTACGGCTTCTAATTGCCCCTTTGGTATCTTTTGGCCATTGTATTATCTGTCCTTCTTTGACTTACAGCTTCTGATTGCCCCTTTGGTATCTTTTGGCCATTGTATTGTCTGTCCATCTTTGACTTACGGCTTCTGATTGCCCCTTTGGTATCTTTTGGCCATTGTATTATCTGTCCTTCTTTGACTTACAGCTTCTGATTGCCCCTTTGGTATATTTTGGCCATTGTATTGTCTGTCCATCTTTGACTTACAGCTTCTGATTACCCCTTTGGTATATTTTGGCCATTGTATTGTCTGTCCATCTTTGACTTACGGCTTCTGATTGCCCCTTTGGTATCTTTTGGCCATTGTATTATCTGTCCTTCTTTGACTTACAGCTTCTGATTACCCCTTTGGTATCTTTTGGCCATTGTATTGTCTGTCCATATTTGACTTACAGCTTCTGATTACTCCTTTGGTATCTTTTGGCCATTGTATTGTCTGTCCATCTTTGACTTACAGCTTCTGATTACTCCTTTGGTATCTTTTGGCCATTGTATTGTCTGTCCTTCTTTGATCTAAGGCTTCTGATTACCACTTTGGTATCTTTTGGCCATTGTATTGTCTGTCCTTCTTTGACTTACGGCTTCTGATTACCCCTTTGGTATCTTTTGGCCATTGTATTGTCTGTCCTTCTTTGACTTACAGCTTCTGATTACCCCTTTGGTATCTTTTGGCCATTGTATTGTCTGTCCATCTTTGACTTACGGCTTCTGATTACTCCTTTGGTATCTTTTGGCCATTGTATTGTCTGTCCTTCTTTGACTTACGGCTTCTGATTACCCCTTTGGTATCTTTTGGCCATTGTATTATCTGTCCATCTTTGACTTACGGCTTCTGATTACCCCTTTGGTATCTTTTGGCCATTGTATTGTCTGTCCTTCTTTGACTTACAGCTTCTGATTACCCCTTTGGTATCTTTTGGCCATTGTATTGTCTGTCCTTCTTTGACTTACAGCTTCTGATTACTCCTTTGGTATCTTTTGGCCATTGTATTGTCTGTCCTTCTTTGACTTACAGCTTCTGATTACTCCTTTGGTATCTTTTGGCCATTGTATTGTCTGTCCTTCTTTGACTTACGGCTTCTGATTACCCCTTTGGTATATTTTGGCCATTGTATTGTCTGTCCATCTTTGACTTACGGCTTCTGATTACTCCTTTGGTATCTTTTGGCCATTGTATTGTCTGTCCTTCTTTGACTTACGGCTTCTGATTACTCCTTTGGTATCTTTTGGCCATTGTATTGTCTGTCCTTCTTTGACTTACAGCTTCTGATTACTCCTTTGGTATCTTTTGGCCATTGTATTGTCTGTCCTTCTTTGACTTACGGGTTCTGATTACCCCTTTGGTATATTTTGGCCATTGTATTGTCTGTCCATCTTTGACTTACAGCTTCTGATTACTCCTTTGGTATCTTTTGGCCATTGTATTATCTGTCCATCTTTGACTTACGGCTTCTGATTACCCCTTTGGTATATTTTGGCCATTGTATTGTCTGTCCTTCTTTGACTTACAGCTTCTGATTGCCCCTTTGGTATATTTTGGCCATTGTATTATCTGTCCATCTTTGACTTACGGCTTCTGATTACCCCTTTGGTATCTTTTGGCCATTGTATTGTCTGTCCTTCTTTGACTTACGGCTTCTGATTACCCCTTTGGTATCTTTTGGCCATTGTATTGTCTGTCCTTCTTTGACTTACGGCTTCTGATTACCCCTTTGGTATCTTTTGGCCATTGTATTATCTGTCCATCTTTGACTTACAGCTTCTGATTGCCCCTTTGGTATATTTTGGCCATTGTATTGTCTGTCCATCTTTGACTTACAGCTTCTGATTACCCCTTTGGTATCTTTTGGCCATTGTATTGTCTGTCCTTCTTTGACTTACGGCTTCTGATTACCCCTTTGGTATATTTTGGCCATTGTATTGTCTGTCCTTCTTTGACTTACAGCTTCTGATTACCCCTTTGGTATATTTTGGCCATTGTATTGTCTGTCCTTCTTTGACTTACGGCTTCTGATTACCCCTTTGGTATATTTTGGCCATTGTATTGTCTGTCCTTCTTTGACTTACGGCTTCTGATTACTCCTTTGGTATCTTTTGGCCATTGTATTGTCTGTCCTTCTTTGACTTACGGCTTCTGATTACCCCTTTGGTATATTTTGGCCATTGTATTGTCTGTCCTTCTTTGACTTACGGCTTCTGATTACCCCTTTGGTATCTTTTGGCCATTGTATTGTCTGTCCTTCTTTGACTTACGGCTTCTGATTACCCCTTTGGTATATTTTGGCCATTGTATTGTCTGTCCTTCTTTGACTTACGGCTTCTGATTACTCCTTTGGTATCTTTTGGCCATTGTATTGTCTGTCCTTCTTTGACTTACAGCTTCTGATTGCCCCTTTGGTATCTTTTGGCCATTGTATTGTCTGTCCTTCTTTGACTTACGGCTTCTGATTGCCCCTTTGGTATATTTTGGCCATTGTATTGTCTGTCCATCTTTGACTTACGGCTTCTGATTACTCCTTTGGTATCTTTAAACTTTACTCAAAACATTACACTAACAATATTATTTCTAAACAACAATGCGCTGACATTTTTTTCAGATATTTTGCTTTATTATTTATAAATTATTTACTGCTTACTGTAATAATTTTGATCGTAAAAAAATAATGTTCATTTAATTAATAATTATAAATTTAAATGTTTGATTTGGTCTCTGAATTTCTGAACTGTATCCTTCCCTCTGATCAGATCTGCAGCTTTCTCTCCAATCATAATAACAGGTGCATTGGTATTACCTGAGGTAACATGCCTCATTACAGAGGCGTCTGCTACTCTTAAGCCTTTTATACTCTTAACCCTACAAAGAAGTTTAATATCAAAATAAAGAATTAACCTGTTGAATTCAAGATAAATATTTTAAAAACCCAATACATTTTTCCCAGGAACACACTTCCCGTGACCCTAATCCACTTCCCGTGACAACAGTTATCTATGTCATTATGTTATAGTACATGTGTTATGTGTAAATTGCTTCATTTCCAGGTGTCGTTATGAAAGAAATCAGGTCAATATCCGCATAAAAACTATGTTCGGTTCGTCTTTACCCCTAGTTGTTTGAAGGAGGGCTTATGTCTTAATTATGTTATTTGTGTTTGTTGTGTATAGTGGTGTCCTACACGTCTTGACTATATGAGTAACATGACAGGTGTCTTATAAGAGGCAGGAACTGCTTATCCTTCGCGAGAACCTGGGTTACCCCGGTTTTTGGTGGGGTCCGTATTGCTTATCTTTGTAGTTTTCTGTGGGTTTTTTTTCGTCCTGTGTCGTGTTTACCCAATGTTGCCAGTGTTTCTGGATTGTCAATTATTGATTGCCCATTCGGTTTTCTTTAACGTTCATTTGCTTTATTAACCACAATCAATCGTAAAACTGCCTTTTTGTAGTCAGAATATATACGTTTGTCGTAGTCACGGCGCACCCTTCTTTCCTCGTTCATTATTTATCACCGAATATGACTTGTGACGGGATTGTTAGCATGTGTAACACGTCGTGTGGTATTAGTGGAGCAGGAACTGCTTACGCTTCCGGAACACATGGGTTTTAACCGGGATTTTAGTGGGATTCGTATTTCTCCATCTCCGGTGTAGTGTTTTGTGGACCATTTTGTGGCATGTTTCCTTTTGGCTCATATCTAGTTTGTACTTCGATTTATGGCTTCTGATTATGATTTGGTATCCTAAAACATTTCTGAGACTTGACGGATGCTTAAATATGGAATCGATACTAGTAATACAGTGAAAATGTTAGTTAAGGTTGGACACATAATAGGTACATCAAGTTAGTTCGAGTTACATATAAAGTACCACCAAAATTCATCACCTGAGTTGAGAGTCGACAACAGCAGATGTATCATTAATTGCTCCCATTCGACAAGTAGATGTGGGATGATAGCACGTGACAGCGAAATGACGTAACATGCATTCCCAGTATGCATCAGAATCAAATTCAATATTGGCACATATCCCATCAAAATCTTGTCTGTTTAGTGTGGCCCCTATTCCTTGCAAAGATTTAGAAGCTGCCAATTCTTGTGCTTTTCTTATCCCTGAAATATATGAAGGCAATTCATCTGACTATATCAACATTCTCTGTCTAACACTGACAGTAAGGTGTTAGACGACTCAAGTTGGACTGTTATACAACATTCTCTGTCTAACACTGACAGTAAGGTGTTAGACGACTTAAGTTGGACTGTTATACAACATTCTCTGTCTAACACTGACAGTAAGGTGTTAGACGACTTAAGTTGGACTGTTATACAACATTCTCTGTCTAACACTGACAGTAAGGTGTTAGACGACTTAAGTTGGACTGTTATACAACATTCTCTGTCTAACACTGACAGTGAGGTGTTAGACGACTTAAGTTGGACTGTTATACAACATTCTCTGTCTAACACTGACAGTGAGGTGTTAGACGACTTAAGTTGGACTGTTATACAACATTCTCTGTCTAACACTGACAGTGAGGTGTTAGACGACTTAAGTTGGACTGTTATACAACATTCTCTGTCTAACACTGACAGTGAGGTGTTAGACGACTTAAGTTGGACTGTTATACAACATTCTCTGTCTAACACTGACAGTCAGGTGTTAGACGACTTAAGTTGGACTGTTATACAACATTCTCTGTCTAACACTGACAGTAAGGTGTTAGACGACTTAAGTTGGACTGTTATACAACATTCTCTGTCTAACACTGACAGTAAGGTGTTAGACGACTTAAGTTGGGCTGTTATACAACATTCTCTGTCTGACACTGACAGTAAGGTGTTAGACGACTTAAGTTGGACTGTTATACAACATTCTCTGTCTAACACTGACAGTAAGGTGTTAGACGACTTAAGTTGGACTGTTATACAACATTCTCTGTCTAACACTGACAGTAAGGTGTTAGACGACTTAAGTTGGGCTGTTATACAACATTCTCTGTCTAACACTGACAGTAAGGTGTTAGACGACTTAAGTTGGACTGTTATACAACATTCTCTGTCTAACACTGACAGTAAGGTGTTAGACGACTTAAGTTGGACTGTTATACAACATTCTCTGTCTAACACTGACAGTAAGGTGTTAGACGACTTAAGTTGGGCTGTTATACAACATTCTCTGTCTAACACTGACAGTAAGGTGTTAGACGACTTAAGTTGGACTGTTATACAACATTCTCTGTCTAACACTGACAGTAAGGTGTTAGACGACTTAAGTTGGACTGTTATACAACATTCTCTGTCTAACACTGACAGTAAGGTGTTAGACGACTTAAGTTGGGCTGTTATACAACATTCTCTGTCTAACACTGACAGTAAGGTGTTAGACGACTTAAGTTGGACTGTTATACAACATTCTCTGTCTAACACTGACAGTAAGGTGTTAGACGACTTAAGTTGGACTGTTATACAGTACTAACAATCATCAATGTAGTATAACTCTCTGCTGTGTTCTTTTGCATGGAAACGATCAATTGTGTCAGTTAGCATGTACATATCATTCCCATGCATCATTCTTCCACCATTTGTTTGTTCTGTTGTGTTACGTTTTTGTATGTCGTATGTTGAACCATAAAAACAGGCGAAGATTCAGCCGAGGTCGCGCCACTAAAACTATCACAAGTATTATTAACAATGAAATATAAACGTTGTATAATACTGGCATAATGTTGTTTTCAATTCCACCCGGGACTATGCTCTATGTTTGTTTAGAGGACGACTGCAAGAGGCACTACATATAGAATTACATTCCAGATATGTTTTTATTAACAATCATTGCCACCAGCTATACCACATAGTTTTGAAAGTACAATCTTGTCCGATAACTAGAACAATTAAGAACCCACTCAAAAGTATCATAGGACAGATCGATTACATAACGTTTTGATGCTATTAATAGATGTTGACGTTGATAAATAAAATGAAAAACAAATAATACCACACTGTCCGAACAGTACACAATTCAATCGTACAATCTTAGAAGCCGAGGCAAAATCAATCGAACAATCTTAGAAACAGGAGCAAAATCAATCGAACAATCTTAGAAGCCGAGGCAAAATCAATCGAACAATCTTAGAAGCAGAGGAAAAATCAATCGAACAATCTTAGAAGCAAGGGTAAAATCAATCGAACAATCTTAGAAGCAAGGGTAAAATCAATCGAACAATCTTAGAAACAGGGGCAAAATCAATCGAACAATCTTAGAAGCAGAGGAAAAATCAATCGAACAATCTTAGAAGCAAGGGCAAAATCAATCGAACAATCTTAGAAGCAAGGGTAAAATCAATCGAACAATCTTAGAAACAGGGGCAAAATCAATCGAACAATCTTAGAAGCAGAGGAAAAATCAATCGAACAATCTTAGAAGCAAGGGCAAAATCAATCGAACAATCTTAGAAGCAGGGACAAAATCAATCGAACAATCTTAGAAGCAGGGACAAAATCGATACCCCTAACTCATATACATGACAGATCACTTTCTTAGCTTGGTACGTGCATTTCTATAAAACAAAAAGGTTGTTTTTAACTAGTTTTATGGTCCCAAACCTCAGTGAAATGATGCAGCCAGGCACCTGATTTAGTACTATAAAGTGTACCAGGCTTTAAATGAAATACAGTCACGCACCTGCTATCATACTTTTAAAATCGTCCGGATGTTGAAAGTAATTTGGTTGAATCAATGAGTAGTCGAAGGGATCAGCAGTCTCCAGACGGATGCTACCAATACTTTTGGGACGCAGCTGTATAACTACTGATGTGTATTCGGTTTTGGACGTTCTGGTTTTTATTAAATGTATTACCTATAAACATGCTTAATATGTTACTAAAGCATCAATTATAAAGATATGAACAGATCAAATATATTCTGTGTAGGCAAAGCAGGAACTGCTTACCCTTCCGGAATAACTGAATTCAGCCCCGGTTTTTGTGGGTGTTAAGTTTTCTGTGTAGTGATTTGTAGATCCTTATTTTTCCATTAGTACTTTTTTGATCATTGTATTGCCTGTTCTTCGATATACGGTTTCTGACTATCCCTTTGTTATCTTCAAACTTTTCGTGTCATTATAATTATTAAGACGAATGCAGAATTCCACAAAGTAACACAAAACAGTAAACAATACAAATCAAGTGCGGTCAGTTTTATTGGTGGAGGAAACCGGCATAGTCGGTGAAAACCACCGACATGCTGTAAGTCACTAACAGACTTTATGACATAATGTTGTATCGAGTACATCTCACCATGAACGGGGTTCGAACTCGCAGCGTTAATGGTGATAGGTAGTTGTAAAGTCAACTACCTTGTACGATCACGACTGCCCCTTCTCTTCATTTGTCAAATACCGACCTGTTGAAATGGGTTTGGAGCCATAAAAGTAGATTAACCTGCAGTCACTTTGATTATTGAAGTGTCTGTATCTATGGAGGCAGGAGAGGGGGTGGTCATGTATACCAGAGTGGTTTGGTATTGTTCAGTTTATTATTTTTATTACCGACTCCTTAAGATTAAGCAATTGTCCATGATCATAGAAATGATCGTCCCGTGCCACACTCATGAGTAGAATTTGATAATCAGGATGGTCTAGAAGATTTTTATCCCTGTTGGGCATCTTATCAAAGATATGTGCTTCTAACCCCGTGCCCGATAGAACACCTGCAAATAGAAAATCGGTAACAAGGAAGTTTGCATCTGTATCAGATAGAACACATACACATTAAATCAGTTACAAGGCAATGTATTGTAACTATGTTTCGTATCAGATAGAATACACTCGAAATAAAATCAGAAACAAGGCGATGTATTGTAGCTATGTATCGTATCAGATAGAATACACTCGAAATAAAATCAGAAACAAGGCGATGTATTGTAGTTATGTTTCCATGTCAGATAGATCACATCAAAAACAAAATCTGTTGGAATTTTGTTACTGATGAAAGGGAAGATGACTATTGGAAAAGTGAAGTCATCATGTTTTGTTATTAGTATTGCTTACAAACTTACGATCCAATAAAAAACAATATATATCTCACCTGATCTTGTTAAGGTATATTGAGAGTTTACTAAACAAATTACTAGACTGTCCAGACAAGCTGTAGGTTATATATCTCACCTGATCTTGTAAAGGTATACTGAAGTTTACTAAACAAGTTACTAGACTGTCCAGACAAGCTGTAGGTTATATATCTCACCTGATCTTGTTGAATTATACTGAAGTTTATTAACAAGTTACTAGACTGTCCAGACAAGCTGTAGGATATATATCTCACCTGCTCTTGTTAAAGTATACTGAAGTTTACTACATAAGTTACTAGACTGTCCATACAAGCTGTAGGATATATATCTCACCTGCTCTTGCTAAAGTATACTGAAGTTTACTAAGCAAGTTACTAGACTGTCCAGACAAGCTGTAGGATATATATCTCACCTGCTCTTGTTAAAGTATACTGAAGTTTACTAAACAAGTTACTAGACTGTCCAGACAAGCTGTAGGATATATATCTCACCTGATCTTGTTGAATTATACTGAAGTTTATTAACAAGTTACTAGAGTAGACTGTCCATACAAGCTGTAGGATATATATCTCACCTGCTCTTGTTAAAGTATACTGAAGTTTACTAAACAAGTTACTAGACTGTCCAGAGAAGCTGTAGGATATATATCTCACCTGCTCTTGTTAAAGTATACTGAAGTTTACTAAACAAGTTACTAGACTGTCCAGACAAGCTGTAGGATAAATATCTCACCTGCTCTTGTTAAAGTATACTGAAGTTTACTAAACAAGTTACTAGACTGTCCAGACAAGCTGTAGGATATATATCTCACCTGATCTTATTGAATTATACTGAAGTTTATTAACAAGTTACTAGAGTAGACTGTCCATACAAGCTGTAGGATATATATCTCACCTGCTCTTGTTAAAGTATACTGAAGTTTACTGAACAAGTTACTAGACTGTCCAGACAAGCTGTAGGATATATATCTCACCTGCTCTTGTTAAAGTATACTGAAGTTTACTAAACAAGTTACTAGACTGTCCAGACAAGCTGTAGGATATATATCTCACCTGATCTTGTTGAATTATACTGAAGTTTATTAACAAGTTACTAGAGTAGACTGTCCATACAAGCTGTAGGATATATATCTCACCTGCTCTTGTTAAAGTATACTGAAGTTTACCAAATAAGTTACTAGACTGTCCAGACAAGCTGTAGGATATATATCTCACCTGCTCTTGTTAAAGTATACTGAAGTTTACTAAACAAGTTACTAGACTGTCCAGACAAGCTGTAGGATATATATCTCACCTGATCTTGTTGAATTATACTGAAGTTTATTAACAAGTTACTAGAGTAGACTGTCCATACAAGCTGTAGGATATATATCTCACCTGCTCTTGTTAAAGTATACTGAAGTTTACTAAATAAGTTACTAGACTGTCCAGACAAGCTGTAGGATATATATCTCACCTGCTCTTGTTAAAGTATACTGAAGTTTACTAAGCAAGTTACTAGACTGTCCAGACAAGCTGTAGGATATATATCTCACCTGATCTTGTTGAATTATACTGAAGTTTATTAACAAGTTACTAGAGTAGACTGTCCATACAAGCTGTAGGATATATATCTCACCTGCTCTTGTTAAAGTATACTGAAGTTTACTAAATAAGTTACTAGACTGTCCAGACAAGCTGTAGGATATATATCTCACCTGCTCTTGTTAAAGTATACTGAAGTTTACTAAACAAGTTACTAGACTGTCCAGACAAGCTGTAGGATATATATCTCACCTGATCTTGTTGAATTATACTGAAGTTTATTAACAAGTTACTAGAGTAGACTGTCCATACAAGCTGTAGGATATATATCTCACCTGCTCTTGTTAAAGTATACTGAAGTTTACTGAACAAGTTACTAGACTGTCCAGACAAGCTGTAGGATAAATATCTCACCTGCTCTTGTTAAAGTATACTGAAGTTTACTAAACAAGTTACTAGACTGTCCAGACAAGCTGTAGGATATATATCTCACCTGATCTTGTAAAGGTATACTGAAGTTTACTGAACAAGTTACTAGACTGTCAAGACAAGCTGTAGGATAAATATCTCACCTGCTCTTGTTGAATTATACTGAAGTTTACTAAATACGTTACTAGACTGTCCAGACAAGCTGTAGGATATATATCTCACCTGATCTTGTTAAAGTATACTGAAGTTTACTAAACAAGTTACTAGACTGTCCAGACAAGCTGTAGGATATATATCTCACCTGATCTTGTTGAATTATACTGAAGTTTATTAACAAGTTACTAGAGTAGACTGTCCATACAAGCTGTAGGATATATATCTCACCTGCTCTTGTTAAAGTATACTGAAGTTTACTGAACAAGTTACTAGACTGTCCAGACAAGCTGTAGGATATATATCTCACCTGCTCTTGTTAAAGTATACTGAAGTTTACTAAACAAGTTACTAGACTGTCCAGACAAGCTGTAGGATATATATCTCACCTGATCTTATTGAATTATACTGAAGTTTATTAACAAGTTACTAGAGTAGACTGTCCATACAAGCTGTAGGATATATATCTCACCTGCTCTTGTTAAAGTATACTGAAGTTTACTGAACAAGTTACTAGACTGTCCAGACAAGCTGTAGGATATATATCTCACCTGCTCTTGTTAAAGTATACTGAAGTTTACTAAACAAGTTACTAGACTGTCCAGACAAGCTGTAGGATATATATCTCACCTGATCTTGTTGAATTATACTGAAGTTTATTAACAAGTTACTAGAGTAGACTGTCCATACAAGCTGTAGGATATATATCTCACCTGCTCTTGTTAAAGTATACTGAAGTTTACCAAATAAGTTACTAGACTGTCCAGACAAGCTGTAGGATATATATCTCACCTGCTCTTGTTAAAGTATACTGAAGTTTACTGAACAAGTTACTAGACTGTCCAGACAAGCTGTAGGATATATATCTCACCTGATCTTATTGAATTATACTGAAGTTTATTAACAAGTTACTAGAGTAGACTATCCATACAAGCTGTAGGATATATATCTCACCTGCTCTTGTTAAAGTATACTGAAGTTTACTAAATAAGTTACTAGACTGTCCAGACAAGCTGTAGGATATATATCTCACCTGCTCTTGTTAAAGTATACTGAAGTTTACTAAACAAGTTACTAGACTGTCCAGACAAGCTGTAGGATATATATCTCACCTGATCTTGTTGAATTATACTGAAGTTTATTAACAAGTTACTAGAGTAGACTGTCCATACAAGCTGTAGGATATATATCTCACCTGCTCTTGCTAAAGTATACTGAAGTTTACTAAATAAGTTACTAGACTGTCCAGACAAGCTGTAGGATATATATCTCACCTGCTCTTGTTAAAGTATACTGAAGTTTACTAAACAAGTTACTAGACTGTCCAGACAAGATGTAGGATATATATCTCACCTGATCTTGTTGAATTATACTGAAGTTTATTAACAAGTTACTAGAGTAGACTGTCCATACAAGCTGTAGGATATATATCTCACCTGCTCTTGTTAAAGTATACTGAAGTTTACTGAACAAGTTACTAGACTGTCCAGACAAGCTGTAGGATAAATATCTCACCTGCTCTGGTTAAAGTATACTGAAGTTTACTAAACAAGTTACTAGACTGTCCAGACAAGCTGTAGGATATATATCTCACCTGATCTTGTAAAGGTATACTGAAGTTTACTGAACAAGTTACTAGACTGTCAAGACAAGCTGTAG
The DNA here is from genome assembly GCA_963383655.1 of Bathymodiolus septemdierum. NCBI lineage: Eukaryota > Metazoa > Mollusca > Bivalvia > Mytilida > Modiolidae > Bathymodiolus > Bathymodiolus septemdierum. The sequence continues at coordinate 5,330,065 of OY726521.1, forward strand.
GATAAATATCTCACCTGCTCTTGTTGAATTATACTGAAGTTTACTAAATACGTTACTAGACTGTCCAGACAAGCTGTAGGATATATATCTCACCTGATCTTGTAAAGGTATACTGAAGTTTACTGAACAAGTTACTAGACTGTCCAGACAAGCTGTAGGATAAATATCTCACCTGCTCTTGTTGAATTATACTGAAGTTTACTAAATACGTTACTAGACTGTCCAGACAAGCTGTAGGATATATATCTCACCTGATCTTGTAAAGGTATACTGAAGTTTACTGAACAAGTTACTAGACTGTCCAGACAAGCTGTAGGATATATATCTCACCTGATCTTGTTGAATTATACTGAAGTTTATTAACAAGTTACTAGAGTAGACTGTCCATACAAGCTGTAGGATATATATCTCACCTGCTCTTGTTAAAGTATACTGAAGTTTACTAAATAAGTTACTAGACTGTCCAGACAAGCTGTATGATATATATCTCACCTGCTCTTGTTAAAGTATACTGAAGTTTACTAAACAAGTTACTAGACTGTCCAGACAAGCTGTAGGATATATATCTCACCTGATCTTGTTGAATTATACTGAAGTTTATTAACAAGTTACTAGAGTAGACTGTCCATACAAGCTGTAGGATATATATCTCACCTGCTCTTGTTAAAGTATACTGAAGTTTACTGAACAAGTTACTAGACTGTCCAGACAAGCTGTAGGATAAATATCTCACCTGCTCTTGTTAAAGTATACTGAAGTTTACTAAACAAGTTACTAGACTGTCCAGACAAGCTGTAGGATATATATCTCACCTGATCTTGTAAAGGTATACTGAAGTTTACTGAACAAGTTACTAGACTGTCAAGACAAGCTGTAGGATAAATATCTCACCTGCTCTTGTTGAATTATACTGAAGTTTACTAAATACGTTACTAGACTGTCCAGACAAGCTGTAGGATATATATCTCACCTGATCTTGTAAAGGTATACTGAAGTTTACTGAACAAGTTACTAGACTGTCCAGACAAGCTGTAGGATAAATATCTCACCTGCTCTTGTTGAATTATACTGAAGTTTACTAAATACGTTACTAGACTGTCCAGACAAGCTGTAGGATATATATCTCACCTGATCTTGTAAAGGTATACTGAAGTTTACTGAACAAGTTACTAGACTGTCCAGACAAGCTGTAGGATATATATCTCACCTGATCTTGTTGAATTATACTGAAGTTTATTAACAAGTTACTAGAGTAGACTATCCATACAAGCTGTAGGATATATATCTCACCTACTCTTGTTAAAGTATACTGAAGTTTACTAAACAAGTTACTAGACTGTCCAGACAAGCTGTAGGATATATATCTCACCTGCTCTTGTTAAATTATACTGAAGTTTACTAAACAAGTTACTAGACTGTCCAGACAAGCTGTAGGATATATATCTCACCTGCTCTTGTTAAAGTATACTGAAGTTTACTAAACAAGTTACTAGACTGTCCAGACAAGCTGTAGGATATATATCTCACCTGCTCTTGTTAAAGTATACTGAAGTTTACTAAACAAGTTACTAGACTGTCCAGACAAGCTGTAGGATATATATCTCACCTGATCTTGTAAAGGTATACTGAAGTTTACTGAACAAGTTACTAGACTGTCCAGACAAGCTGTAGGATAAATATCTCACCTGCTCTTGTTAAAGTATACTGAATTTTACTAAATACGTTACTAGATTGTCCAGAGAAGCTGTAGGATATATCTCTCACCTGATCTTGTAAAGGTATACTGAAGTTTACTGAACAAGTTACTAGACTGTCCAGACAAGCTGTAGGATATATATCTCACCTGATCTTGTTGAATTATACTGAAGTTTATTAACAAGTTAATAGAGTAGACTGTCCAGACAAGCTGTAGGATATATATCTCACCTGCTCTTGTTAAAGTATACTGAAGTTTACTAAATACGTTACTAGATTGTCCAGAGAAGCTGTAGGATATATCTCTCACCTGATCTTGTAAAGGTATACTGAAGTTTACTGAACAGGTTACTAGACTGTCCAGACAAGCTTTAGGATATATATCTCACCTGATCTTGTAAAGGTATACTGAAGTTTACTGAACAAGTTACTAGACTGTCCAGACAAGCTGTAGGATAAATATCTCACCTGCTCTTGTTGAATTATACTGAAGTTTACTAAATACGTTACTAGACTGTCCAGACAAGCTGTAGGATATATATCTCACCTGATCTTGTAAAGGTATACTGAAGTTTACTGAACAAGTTACTAGACTGTCCAGACAAGCTGTAGGATATATATCTCACCTGATCTTGTTGAATTATACTGAAGTTTATTAACAAGTTACTAGAGTAGACTGTCCATACAAGCTGAAGGATATATATCTCACCTGCTCTTGTTAAAGTATACTGCAGTTTACTAAACAAGTTACTAGACTGTCCAGACAAGCTGTAGGATATATATCTCACCTGCTCTTGTTAAATTATACTGAAGTTTACTAAACAAGTTACTAGACTGTCCAGACAAGCTGTAGGATATATATCTCACCTGCTCTTGTTAAAGTATACTGAAGTTTACTAAACAAGTTACTAGACTGTCCAGACAAGCTGTAGGATATATATCTCACCTGCTCTTGTTAAAGTATACTGAAGTTTACTAAACAAGTTACTAGACTGTCCAGACAAGCTGTAGGATATATATCTCACCTGATCTTGTAAAGGTATACTGAAGTTTACTGAACAAGTTACTAGACTGTCCAGACAAGCTGTAGGATAAATATCTCACCTGCTCTTGTTAAAGTATACTGAATTTTACTAAATACGTTACTAGATTGTCCAGAGAAGCTGTAGGATATATCTCTCACCTGATCTTGTAAAGGTATACTGAAGTTTACTGAACAAGTTACTAGACTGTCCAGACAAGCTGTAGGATATATATCTCACCTGATCTTGTTGAATTATACTGAAGTTTATTAACAAGTTACTAGAGTAGACTGTCCAGACAAGCTGTAGGATATATATCTCACCTGCTCTTGTTAAAGTATACTGAAGTTTACTAAATACGTTACTAGATTGTCCAGAGAAGCTGTAGGATATATCTCTCACCTGATCTTGTAAAGGTATACTGAAGTTTACTGAACAGGTTACTAGACTGTCCAGACAAGCTGTAGGATATATATCTCACCTGATCTTGTAAAGGTATACTGAAGTTTACTGAACAAGTTACTAGACTGTCCAGACAAGCTGTAGGATAAATATCTCACCTGCTCTTGTTAAAGTATACTGAAGTTTACTGAACAAGTTACTAGACTGTCCAGACAAGCTGTAGGATATATATCTCACCTGATCTTGTAAAGGTATACTGAAGTTTACTGAACAAGTTACTAGACTGTCCATACAAGCTGTAGGATATATATCTCACCTGATCTTGTTGAAGTATACTGAAGTTTATTAACAAGTTACTAGAGTAGACTGTCCATACAAGCTGTAGGATATATATCTCACCTGATCTTGTAAAGGTATACTGAAGTTTACTGAACAAGTTACTAGACTGTCCAGACAAGCTGTAGGATATATATCTCACCTGATCTTGTAAAGGTATACTGAAGTTTACTGAACAAGTTACTAGACTGTCCAGACAAGCTGTAGGATAAATATCTCACCTGCTCTTGTTAAAGTATACTGAAGTTTACTAAACAAGTTACTAGACTGTCCAGACAAGCTGTAGGATATATATCTCACCTGATCTTGTTAAGGTATACTGAAGTTTACTGAACAAGTTACTAGACTGTCCAGACAAGCTGTAGGATATATATCTCACCTGATCTTGTTAAAGTATACTGAAGTTTACTGAACAAGTTACTAGACTGTCCAGACAAGCTGTAGGATATATATCTCACCTGATCTTGTTAAAGTATACTGAAGTTTACTGAACAAGTTACTAGACTGTCCAGACAAGCTGTAGGATATATATCTCACCTGATCTTGTAAAGGTATACTGAAGTTTACTGAACAAGTTACTAGACTGTCCAGACAAGCTGTAGGATATATATCTCACCTGATCTTGTTAAAGTATACTGAAGTTTATTGAACAAGTTACTAGACTGTCCAGACTAGCTGTAGGATATATATCTCACCTGCTCTTGTTAAAGTATACTGAAGTTTACTGAACAAGTTACTAGACTGTCCAGACAAGCTGTAGGATATATATCTCACCTGCTCTTGTTAAAGTATACTGAAGTTTACTGAACAAGTTACTAGACTGTCCAGACAAGCTGTAGGATATATATCTCACCTGATCTTGTTAAAGTATACTGAAGTTTACTGAACAAGTTACTAGACTGTCCAGACAAGCTGTAGGATATATATCTCACCTGATCTTGTAAAGGTATACTGAATTTTACTGAACAAGTTACTAGACTGTCCAGACAAGCTGTAGGATATATATCTCACCTGCTCTTGTTAAAGTATACTGAAGTTTACTGAAAAAGTTACTAGACTGTCCAGACAAGCTGTAGGATATATATCTCACCTGATCTTGTAAAGGTATACTGAAGTTTACTGAACAAGTTACTAGACTGTCCAGACAAGCTGTAGGATATATATCTCACCTGATCTTGTAAAGGTATACTGAAGTTTACTGAACAAGTTACTAGACTGTCCAGACAAGCTGTAGGATATATATCTCACCTGATCTTGTAAAGGTATACTGAAGTTTACTAAACAAGTTACTAGACTGTCCAGACAAGCTGTAGGATATATATCTCACCTGATCTTGTAAAGGTATACTGAAGTTTACTAAACAAGTTACTAGACTGTCCATACAAGCTGTAGGTTATATATCTCACCTGATCTTGTTAAATTATACTGAAGTTTACTAAACAAGTTACTAGACTGTCCATACAAGCTGTAGGATATATATCTCACCTGATCTTGTTAAATTATACTGAAGTTTTCTAAACAAGTTACTAGACTGTCCATACAAGCTGTAGGTTATATATCTCACCTGATCTTGTTAAATTATACTGAAGTTTACTAAACAAGTTACTAGACTGTCCATACAAGCTGTAGGTTATATATCTCACCTGATCTTGTTAAATTATACTGAAGTTTACTAAACAAGTTACTAGACTGTCCATACAAGCTGTAGGATATATATCTCACCTGATCTTGTTAAATTATACTGAAGTTTACTAAACAAGTTACTAGACTGTCCATACAAGCTGTAGGTTATATATCTCACCTGATCTTGTTAAATTATACTGAAGTTTACTGGACAAGTTACTAGACTGTCCATACAAGCTGTAGGTTATATATCTCACCTGATCTTGTTAAATTATACTGAAGTTTACTAAACAAGTTACTAGACTGTCCATACAAGCTGTAGGATATATATCTCACCTGATCTTGTTGAATTATACTGAAGTTTATTAACAAGTTACTAGAGTAGATTGTTCAGACAAGCTGTAGGATAAATATCTCACCTGCTCTTGTTAAAGTATACTGAAGTTTACTAAATAAGTTACTAGATTGTCCAGAGAAGCTGTAGGATATATCTCTCACCTGATCTTGTAAAGGTATACTGAAGTTTACTAAATACGTTACTAGATTGTCCAGAGAAGCTGTAGGATATATATCTCACCTGATCTTGTAAAGGTATACTGAAGTTTACTAAATACGTTACTAGACTGTCCAGAGAAGCTGTAGGATATATCTCTCACCTGATCTTGTAAAGGTATACTGAAGTTTACTGAACAAGTTACTAGACTGTCCAGACAAGCTGTAGGATATATATCTCACCTGATCTTGTTAAAGTATACTGAAGTTTACTGAACAAGTTACTAGACTGTCCAGACAAGCTGTAGGATATATCTCTCACCTGATCTTGTAAAGGTATACTGAAGTTTACTGAACAAGTTACTAGACTGTCCAGACAAGCTGTAGGATATATATCTCACCTGATCTTGTAAAGGTATACTGAAGTTTACTGAACAAGTTACTAGACTGTCCAGACAAGCTGTAGGATAAATATCTCACCTGCTCTTGTTAAAGTATACTGAAGTTTACTAAACAAGTTACTAGACTGTCCAGACAAGCTGTAGGATATATATCTCACCTGATCTTGTTAAGGTATACTGAAGTTTACTGAACAAGTTACTAGACTGTCCAGACAAGCTGTAGGATATATATCTCACCTGATCTTGTTAAAGTATACTGAAGTTTACTGAACAAGTTACTAGACTGTCCAGACAAGCTGTAGGATATATATCTCACCTGATCTTGTTAAAGTATACTGAAGTTTACTGAACAAGTTACTAGACTGTCCAGACAAGCTGTAGGATATATATCTCACCTGATCTTGTAAAGGTATACTGAAGTTTACTGAACAAGTTACTAGACTGTCCAGACAAGCTGTAGGATATATATCTCACCTGATCTTGTTAAAGTATACTGCAGTTTATTGAACAAGTTACTAGACTGTCCAGACTAGCTGTAGGATATATATCTCACCTGCTCTTGTTAAAGTATACTGAAGTTTACTGAACAAGTTACTAGACTGTCCAGACAAGCTGTAGGATATATATCTCACCTGCTCTTGTTAAAGTATACTGAAGTTTACTGAACAAGTTACTAGACTGTCCAGACAAGCTGTAGGATATATATCTCACCTGATCTTGTAAAGGTATACTGAAGTTTACTGAACAAGTTACTAGACTGTCCAGACAAGCTGTATGATATATATCTCACCTGCTCTTGTTAAAGTATACTGAAGTTTACTGAAAAAGTTACTAGACTGTCCAGACAAGCTGTAGGATATATATCTCACCTGATCTTGTAAAGGTATACTGAAGTTTACTGAACAAGTTACTAGACTGTCCAGACAAGCTGTAGGATATATATCTCACCTGATCTTGTAAAGGTATACTGAAGTTTACTGAACAAGTTACTAGACTGTCCAGACAAGCTGTAGGATATATATCTCACCTGATCTTGTAAAGGTATACTGAAGTTTACTAAACAAGTTACTAGACTGTCCAGACAAGCTGTAGGATATATATCTCACCTGATCTTGTAAAGGTATACTGAAGTTTACTAAACAAGTTACTAGACTGTCCATACAAGCTGTAGGTTATATATCTCACCTGATCTTGTTAAATTATACTGAAGTTTACCAAACAAGCTACTAGACTGTCCATACAAGCTGTAGGATATATATCTCACCTGATCTTGTTAAATTATACTGAAGTTTTCTAAACAAGTTACTAGACTGTCCAGACAAGCTGTAGGTTATATATCTCACCTGATCTTGTTAAATTATACTGAAGTTTACTAAACAAGTTAATAGACTGTCCATACAAGCTGTAGGTTATATATCTGACCTGATCTTGTTAAATTATACTGAAGTTTACTAAACAAGTTACTAGACTGTCCATACAAGCTGTAGGATATATATCTCACCTGATCTTGTTAAATTATACTGAAGTTTACTAAACAAGTTACTAGACTGTCCATACAAGCTGTAGGTTATATATCTCACCTGATCTTGTTAAATTATACTGAAGTTTACTAAACAAGTTACTAGACTGTCCATACAAGCTGTAGGTTATATATCTCACCTGATCTTGTTAAATTATACTGAAGTTTACTAAACAAGTTACTAGACTGTCCATACAAGCTGTAGGATATATATCTCACCTGATCTTGTTGAATTATACTGAAGTTTATTAACAAGTTACTAGAGTAGATTGTCCAGACAAGCTGTAGGATAAATATCTCACCTGCTCTTGTTAAAGTATACTGAAGTTTACTAAATAAGTTACTAGATTGTCCAGAGAAGCTGTAGGATATATCTCTCACCTGATCTTGTAAAGGTATACTGAAGTTTACTAAATACGTTACTAGATTGTCCAGAGAAGCTGTAGGATATATATCTCACCTGATCTTGTAAAGGTATACTGAAGTTTACTAAATACGTTACTAGACTGTCCAGAGAAGCTGTAGGATATATCTCTCACCTGATCTTGTAAAGGTATACTGAAGTTTACTGAACAAGTTACTAGACTGTCCAGACAAGCTGTAGGATATATATCTCACCTGATCTTGTTAAAGTATACTGAAGTTTACTGAACAAGTTACTAGACTGTCCAGACAAGCTGTAGGATATATCTCTCACCTGATCTTGTAAAGGTATACTGAAGTTTACTAAATACGTTACTAGACTGTCCAGAGAAGCTGTAGGATATATATCTCACCTGCTCTTGTTAAAGTATACTGAAGTTTACTAAATACGTTACTAGATTGTCCAGAGAAGCTGTAGGATATATCTCTCACCTGATCTTGTAAAGGTATACTGAAGTTTACTGAACAAGTTACTAGACTGTCCAGACAAGCTGTAGGATATATATCTCACCTGATCTTGTAAAGGTATACTGAAGTTTACTGAACAAGTTACTAGACTGTCCAGACAAGCTGTAGGATATATATCTCATCTGATCTTGTTAAGGTATACTGAAGTTTACTAAACAAGTTACTAGATTGTCCAGACAAGCTGTAGGATATATATCTCACCTGATCTTGTAAAGGTATACTGAAGTTTACTAAACAAGTTAATAGACTGTCCAGACAAGCTGTAGGATATATATCTCATCTGATCTTGTTAAGGTATACTGAAGTTTACTAAACAAGTTACTAGACTGTCCAGACAAGCTGTAGGATATATATCTCACCTGATCTTGTAAAGGTATACTGAAGTTTACTGAACAAGTTACTAGACTGTCCAGACAAGCTGTAGGTTATATATCTCACCTGATCTTGTTAAATTATACTGAAGTTTACTAAACAAGTTACTAGACTGTCCATACAAGCTGTAGGTTATATATCTCACCTGATCTTGTAAAGGTATACTGAAGTTTACTGAACAAGTTACTAGACTGTCCAGAGAAGCTGTAGGATATATATCTCACCTGCTCTTGTTGAATTATACTGAAGTTTACTAAATAAGTTACTAGACTGTCCATACAAGCTGTAGGTTATATATCTCACCTGATCTTGTTAAATTATACTGAAGTTTACTAAATAAGTTACTAGACTGTCCATACAAGCTGTAGGTTATATATCTCACCTGATCTTGTTAAATTATACTGAAGTTTACTGAACAAGTTACTAGACTGTCCATACAAGCTGTAGGTTATATATCTCACCTGATCTTGTAAAGGTATACTGAAGCTTACTGAACAAGTTACTAGACTGTCCAGACAAGCTGTAGGATATATATCTCACCTGATCTTGTTAAATTATACTGAAGTTTACTGAACAAGTTACTAGACTGTCCAGACAAGCTGTAGGATATATATCTCACCTGATCTTGTTAAATTATACTGAAGTTTACTGAACAAGTTACTAGACTGTCCAGATAAGCTGTAGGATATATATCTCACCTGATCTTGTTAAAGTATACTGAAGTTTATTGAACAGTTACTAGACTGTCCAGACTAGCTGTAGGATATATATCTCACCTGCTCTTGTTAAAGTATACTGAAGTGTACTGAACAAGTTACTAGACTGTCCAGACAAGCTGTAGGATATATATCTCACCTGATCTTGTTAAAGTATACTGAAGTTTACTGAACAAGTTACTAGACTGTCCAGACAAGCTGTAGGATATATATATCACCTGATCTTGTAAAGGTATACTGAAGTTTACTGAACAAGTTACTAGACTGTCCAGACAAGCTGTAGGATATATATCTCACCTGATCTTGTTAAAGTATACTGAAGTTTACTGAACAAGTTACTAGACTGTCCAGACAAGCTGTAGGATATATATCTCACCTGCTCTTGTTAAAGTATACTGAAGTTTACTGAAAAAGTTACTAGACTGTCCAGACAAGCTGTAGGATATATATCTCACCTGATCTTGTAAAGGTATACTGAAGTTTACTGAACAAGTTACTAGACTGTCCAGACAAGCTGTAGGATATATATCTCACCTGATCTTGTAAAGGTATACTGAAGTTTACTGAACAAGTTACTAGACTGTCCAGACAAGCTGTAGGATATATATCTCACCTGATCTTGTAAAGGTATACTGAAGTTTACTAAACAAGTTACTAGACTGTCCAGACAAGCTGTAGGATATATATCTCACCTGATCTTGTAAAGGTATACTGAAGTTTACTAAACAAGTTACTAGACTGTCCATACAAGCTGTAGGTTATATATCTCACCTGATCTTGTTAAATTATACTGAAGTTTACTAAACAAGTTACTAGACTGTCCATACAAGCTGTAGGATATATATCTCACCTGATCTTGTTAAATTATACTGAAGTTTTCTAAACAAGTTACTAGACTGTCCATACAAGCTGTAGGTTATATATCTCACCTGATCTTGTTAAATTATACTGAAGTTTACTAAACAAGTTACTAGACTGTCCATACAAGCTGTAGGTTATATATCTCACCTGATCTTGTTAAATTATACTGAAGTTTACTAAACAAGTTACTAGACTGTCCATACAAGCTGTAGGATATATATCTCACCTGATCTTGTAAAGGTATACTGAAGTTTACTGAACAAGTTACTAGACTGTCCAGACAAGCTGTAGGATATATATCTCACCTGATCTTGTTAAAGTATACTGAAGTTTATTGAACAAGTTACTAGACTGTCCAGACTAGCTGTAGGATATATATCTCACCTGCTCTTGTTAAAGTATACTGAAGTTTACTGAACAAGTTACTAGACTGTCCAGACAAGCTGTAGGATATATATCTCACATGCTCTTGTTAAAGTATACTGAAGTTTACTGAACAAGTTACTAGACTGTCCAGACAAGCTGTAGGATATATATCTCACCTGATCTTGTTAAAGTATACTGAAGTTTACTGAACAAGTTACTAGACTGTCCAGACAAGCTGTAGGATATTTATCTCACCTGATCTTGTAAAGGTATACTGAAGTTTACTGAACAAGTTACTAGACTGTCCAGACAAGCTGTAGGATATATATCTCACCTGATCTTGTTAAAGTATACTGAAGTTTACTGAACAAGTTACTAGACTGTCCAGACAAGCTGTAGGATATATATCTCACCTGCTCTTGTTAAAGTATATTGAAGTTTACTGAAAAAGTTACTAGACTGTCCAGACAAGCTGTAGGATATATATCTCACCTGATCTTGTAAAGGTATACTGAAGTTTACTGAACAAGTTACTAGACTGTCCAGACAAGCTGTAGGATATATATCTCACCTGATCTTCTAAAGGTATACTGAAGTTTACTGAACAAGTTACTAGACTGTCCAGACAAGCTGTAGGATATATATCTCACCTGATCTTGTAAAGGTATACTGAAGTTTACTGAACAAGTTACTAGACTGTCCAGACAAGCTGTAGGATATATATCTCACCTGATCTTGTAAAGGTATACTGAAGTTTACTAAACAAGTTACTAGACTGTCCAGACAAGCTGTAGGATAAATATCTCACCTGCTCTTGTTAAAGTATACTGAAGTTTACTAAACAAGTTACTAGACTGTCAAGACAAGCTGTAGGATATATATCTCACCTGATCTTGTAAAGGTATACTGAAGTTTACTGAACAAGTTACTAGACTGTCAAGACAAGCTGTAGGATAAATATCTCACCTGCTCTTGTTGAATTATACTGAAGTTTACTAAATACGTTACTAGACTGTCCAGACAAGCTGTAGGATATATATCTCACCTGATCTTGTAAAGGTATACTGAAGTTTACTGAACAAGTTACTAGACTGTCCAGACAAGCTGTAGGATAAATATCTCACCTGCTCTTGTTGAATTATACTGAAGTTTACTAAATACGTTACTAGACTGTCCAGACAAGCTGTAGGATATATATCTCACCTGATCTTGTAAAGGTATACTGAAGTTTACTGAACAAGTTACTAGACTGTCCAGACAAGCTGTAGGATATATATCTCACCTGATCTTGTTGAATTATACTGAAGTTTATTAACAAGTTACTAGAGTAGACTGTCCATACAAGCTGTAGGATATATATCTCACCTGCTCTTGTTAAAGTATACTGAAGTTTACTAAACAAGTTACTAGACTGTCCAGACAAGCTGTAGGATATATATCTCACCTGCTCTTGTTAAATTATACTGAAGTTTACTAAACAAGTTACTAGACTGTCCAGACAAGCTGTAGGATATATATCTCACCTGCTCTTGTTAAAGTATACTGAAGTTTACTAAACAAGTTACTAGACTGTCCAGACAAGCTGTAGGATATATATCTCACCTGCTCTTGTTAAAGTATACTGAAGTTTACTAAACAAGTTACTAGACTGTCCAGACAAGCTGTAGGATATATATCTCACCTGATCTTGTAAAGGTATACTGAAGTTTACTGAACAAGTTACTAGACTGTCCAGACAAGCTGTAGGATAAATATCTCACCTGCTCTTGTTAAAGTATACTGAATTTTACTAAATACGTTACTAGATTGTCCAGAGAAGCTGTAGGATATATCTCTCACCTGATCTTGTAAAGGTATACTGAAGTTTACTGAACAAGTTACTAGACTGTCCAGACAAGCTGTAGGATATATATCTCACCTGATCTTGTTGAATTATACTGAAGTTTATTAACAAGTTAATAGAGTAGACTGTCCAGACAAGCTGTAGGATATATATCTCACCTGCTCTTGTTAAAGTATACTGAAATTTACTAAATACGTTACTAGATTGTCCAGAGAAGCTGTAGGATATATCTCTCACCTGATCTTGTAAAGGTATACTGAAGTTTACTGAACAGGTTACTAGACTGTCCAGACAAGCTGTAGAATATATATCTCACTTGATCTTGTAAAGGTATACTGAAGTTTACTGAACAAGTTACTAGACTGTCCAGACAAGCTGTAGGATAAATATCTCACCTGCTCTTGTTGAATTATACTGAAGTTTACTAAATACGTTACTAGACTGTCCAGACAAGCTGTAGGATATATATCTCACCTGATCTTGTAACGGTATACTGAAGTTTACTGAACAAGTTACTAGACTGTCCAGACAAGCTGTAGGATATATATCTCACCTGATCTTGTTGAATTATACTGAAGTTTATTAACAAGTTACTAGAGTAGACTGTCCATACAAGCTGAAGGATATATATCTCACCTGCTCTTGTTAAAGTATACTGAAGTTTACTAAACAAGTTACTAGACTGTCCAGACAAGCTGTAGGATATATATCTCACCTGCTCTTGTTAAATTATACTGAAGTTTACTAAACAAGTTACTAGACTGTCCAGACAAGCTGTAGGATATATATCTCACCTGCTCTTGTTAAAGTATACTGAAGTTTACTAAACAAGTTACTAGACTGTCCAGACAAGCTGTAGGATATATATCTCACCTGCTCTTGTTAAAGTATACTGAAGTTTACTAAATACGTTACTAGATTGTCCAGAGAAGCTGTAGGATATATCTCTCACCTGATCTTGTAAAGGTATACTGAAGTTTACTGAACAAGTTACTAGACTGTCCAGACAAGCTGTAGGATATATATCTCACCTGATCTTGTTGAATTATACTGAAGTTTATTAACAAGTTACTAGAGTAGACTGTCCAGACAAGCTGTAGGATATATATCTCACCTGCTCTTGTTAAAGTATACTGAAGTTTACTAAATACGTTACTAGATTGTCCAGAGAAGCTGTAGGATATATCTCTCACCTGATCTTGTAAAGGTATACTGAAGTTTACTGAACAGGTTACTAGACTGTCCAGACAAGCTGTAGGATATATATCTCACCTGATCTTGTAAAGGTATACTGAAGTTTACTGAACAAGTTACTAGACTGTCCAGACAAGCTGTAGGATAAATATCTCACCTGCTCTTGTTAAAGTATACTGAAGTTTACTGAACAAGTTACAAGACTGTCCAGACAAGCTGTAGGATATATATCTCACCTGATCTTGTAAAGGTATACTGAAGTTTACTAAACAAGTTACTAGACTGTCCATACAAACTGTAGGATATATATCTCACCTGATCTTGTTGAAGTATACTGAAGTTTAATAATAAGTTACTAGAGTAGACTGTCCATACAAGCTGTAGGATATATATCTCACCTGATCTTGTAAAGGTATACTGAAGTTTACTGAACAAGTTACTAGACTGTCCATACAAGCTGTAGGATATATATCTCACCTGATCTTGTAAAGGTATACTGAAGTTTACTGAACAAGTTACTAGACTGTCCAGACAAGCTGTAGGATAAATATCTCACCTGCTCTTGTTAAAGTATACTGAAGTTTACTAAACAAGTTACTAGACTGTCCAGACAAGCTGTAGGATATATATCTCACCTGATCTTGTTAAGGTATACTGAAGTTTACTGAACAAGTTACTAGACTGTCCAGACAAGCTGTAGGATATATATCTCACCTGATCTTGTAAAGGTATACTGAAGTTTACTGAACAAGTTACTAGACTGTCCAGACAAGCTGTAGGATATATATCTCACCTGATCTTGTTAAAGTATACTGAAGTTTACTGAACAAGTTACTAGACTGTCCAGACAAGCTGTAGGATATATATCTCACCTGATCTTGTTAAAGTATACTGAAGTTTACTAAACAAGTTACTAGACTGTCCAGACAAGCTGTAGGATATATATCTCACCTGATCTTGTAAAGGTATACTGAAGTTTACTGAACAAGTTACTAGACTGTCCAGACAAGCTGTAGGATATATATCTCACCTGATCTTGTTAAAGTATACTGAAGTTTATTGAACAAGTTACTAGACTGTCCAGACTAGCTGTAGGATATATATCTCACCTGCTCTTGTTAAAGTATACTGAAGTTTACTGAACAAGTTACTAGACTGTCCAGACAAGCTGTAGGATATATATCTCACCTGCTCTTGTTAAAGTATACTGAAGTTTACTGAACAAGTTACTAGACTGTCCAGACAAGCTGTAGGATATATATCTCACCTGATCTTGTTAAAGTATACTGAAGTTTACTGAACAAGTTACTAGACTGTCCAGACAAGCTGTAGGATATATATCTCACCTGATCTTGTAAAGGTATACTGAAGTTTACTGAACAAGTTACTAGACTGTCCAGACAAGCTGTAGGATATATATCTCACCTGCTCTTGTTAAAGTATACTGAAGTTTACTGAAAAAGTTACTAGACTGTCCAGACAAGCTGTAGGATATATATCTCACCTGATCTTGTAAAGGTATACTGAAGTTTACTGAACAAGTTACTAGACTGTCCAGACAAGCTGTAGGATATATATCTCACCTGATCTTGTAAAGGTATACTGAAGTTTACTGAACAAGTTACTAGACTGTCCAGACAAGCTGTAGGATATATATCTCACCTGATCTTGTAAAGGTATACTGAAGTTTACTGAACAAGTTACTAGACTGTCCAGACAAGCTGTAGGATAAATATCTCACCTGCTCTTGTTAAAGTATACTGAAGTTTACTAAACAAGTTACTAGACTGTCCAGACAAGCTGTAGGATATATATCTCACCTGATCTTGTTAAGGTATACTGAAGTTTACTGAACAAGTTACTAGACTGTCCAGACAAGCTGTAGGATATATATCTCACCTGATCTTGTAAAGGTATACTGAAGTTTACTGAACAAGTTACTAGACTGTCCAGACAAGCTGTAGGATATATATCTCACCTGCTCTTGTTAAAGTATACTGAAGTTTACTGAACAAGTTACTAGACTGTCCAGACTAGCTGTAGGATATATATCTCACCTGCTCTTGTTAAAGTATACTGAAGTTTACTGAACAAGTTACTAGACTGTCCAGACAAGCTGTAGGATATATATCTCACCTGCTCTTGTTAAAGTATACTGAAGTTTACTGAACAAGTTACTAGACTGTCCAGACAAGCTGTAGGATATATATCTCACCTGATCTTGTTAAAGTATACTGAAGTTTACTGAACAAGTTACTAGACTGTCCAGACAAGCTGTAGGATATATATCTCACCTGATCTTGTAAAGGTATACTGAAGTTTACTGAACAAGTTACTAGACTGTCCAGACAAGCTGTAGGATATATATCTCACCTGCTCTTGTTAAAGTATACTGAAGTTTACTGAAAAAGTTACTAGACTGTCCAGACAAGCTGTAGGATATATATCTCACCTGATCTTGTAAAGGTATACTGAAGTTTACTGAACAAGTTACTAGACTGTCCAGACAAGCTGTAGGATATATATCTCACCTGATCTTGTAAAGGTATACTGAAGTTTACTGAACAAGTTACTAGACTGTCCAGACAAGCTGTAGGATATATATCTCACCTGATCTTGTAAAGGTATACTGAATTTTACTAAACAAGTTACTAGACTGTCCAGACAAGCTGTAGGATATATATCTCACCTGATCTTGTAAAGGTATACTGAAGTTTACTAAACAAGTTACTAGACTGTCCATACAAGCTGTAGGTTATATATCTCACCTGATCTTGTTAAATTATACTGAAGTTTACTAAACAAGTTACTAGACTGTCCATACAAGCTGTAGGATATATATCTCACCTGATCTTGTTAAATTATACTGAAGTTTTCTAAACAAGTTACTAGACTGTCCATACAAGCTGTAGGTTATATATCTCACCTGATCTTGTTAAATTATACTGAAGTTTACTAAACAAGTTACTAGACTGTCCATACAAGCTGTAGGTTATATATCTCACCTGATCTTGTTAAATTATACTGAAGTTTACTAAACAAGTTACTAGACTGTCCAGACAAGCTGTAGGATATATATCTCACCTGATCTTGTTAAATTATACTGAAGTTTACTAAACAAGTTACTAGACTGTCCATACAAGCTGTAGGTTATATATCTCACCTGATCTTGTTAAATTATACTGAAGTTTACTAAACAAGTTACTAGACTGTCCATACAAGCTGTAGGTTATATATCTCACCTGATCTTGTTAAATTATACTGAAGTTTACTAAACAAGTTACTAGACTGTCCATACAAGCTGTAGGATATATATCTCACCTGATCTTGTTGAATTATACTGAAGTTTATTAACAAGTTACTAGAGTAGATTGTCCAGACAAGCTGTAGGATAAATATCTCACCTGCTCTTGTTAAAGTATACTGAAGTTTACTAAATAAGTTACTAGATTGTCCAGAGAAACTGTAGGATATATCTCTCACCTGATCTTGTAAAGGTATACTAAAGTTTACTAAATACGTTACTAGATTGTCCAGAGAAGCCGTAGGATATATCTCTCACCTGATCTTGTAAAGGTATACTGAAGTTTACTGAACAAGTTACTAGACTGTCCAGACAAGCTGTAGGATATATATCTCACCTGATCTTGTTAAAGTATACTGAAGTTTACTGAACAAGTTACTAGACTGTCCAGACAAGCTGTAGGATATATCTCTCACCTGATCTTGTAAAGATATACTGAAGTTTACTAAATACGTTACTAGACTGTCCAGAGAAGCTGTAGGATATATATCTCACCTGCTCTTGTTAAAGTATACTGAAGTTTACTAAATACGTTACTAGATTGTCCAGAGAAGCTGTAGGATATATCTCTCACCTGATCTTGTAAAGGTATACTGAAGTTTACTGAACAAGTTACTAGACTGTCCAGACAAGCTGTAGGATATATATCTCACCTGATCTTGTAAAGGTATACTGAAGTTTACTGAACAAGTTACTAGACTGTCCAGACAAGCTGTAGGATATATATCTCATCTGATCTTGTTAAGGTATACTGAAGTTTACTAAACAAGTTACTAGACTGTCCAGACAAGCTGTAGGATATATATCTCACCTGATCTTGTAAAGGTATACTGAAGTTTACTAAACAAGTTAATAGACTGTCCAGACAAGCTGTAGGATATATATCTCACCTGATCTTGTTAAGGTATACTGAAGTTTACTAAACAAGTTACTAGACTGTCCAGACAAGCTGTAGGATATATATCTCACCTGATCTTGTAAAGGTATACTGAAGTTTACTGAACAAGTTACTAGACTGTCCAGACAAGCTGTAGGTTATATATCTCACCTGATCTTGTTAAATTATACTGAAGTTTACTAAACAAGTTACTAGACTGTCCATACAAGCTGTAGGTTATATATCTCACCTGATCTTGTTAAATTATACTGAAGTTTACTGAACAAGTTACTAGACTGTCCATACAAGCTGTAGGTTATATATCTCACCTGATCTTGTAAAGGTATACTGAAGTTTACTAAACAAGTTAGTAGACTGTCCATACAAGCTGTAGGTTATATATCTCACCTGATCTTGTTAAATTATACTGAAGTTTACTGAACAAGTTACTAGACTGTCCATACAAGCTGTAGGTTATATATCTCACCTGATCTTGTAAAGGTATACTGAAGTTTACTGAACAAGTTACTAGACTGTCCAGAGAAGCTGTAGGATATATATCTCACCTGCTCTTGTTGAATTATACTGAAGTTTACTAAATAAGTTACTAGACTGTCCATACAAGCTGTAGGTTATATATCTCACCTGATCTTGTTAAATTATACTGAAGTTTACTAAATAAGTTACTAGACTGTCCATACAAGCTGTAGGTTATATATCTCACCTGATCTTGTTAAATTATACTGAAGTTTACTGAACAAGTTACTAGACTGTCCATACAAGCTGTAGGTTATATATCTCACCTGATCTTGTAAAGGTATACTGAAGCTTACTGAACAAGTTACTAGACTGTCCAGACAAGCTGTAGGATATATATCTCACCTGATCTTGTTAAATTATACTGAAGTTTACTGAACAAGTTACTAGACTGTCCAGACAAGCTGTAGGATATATATCTCACCTGATCTTGTTAAATTATACTGAAGTTTACTGAACAAGTTACTAGACTGTCCAGACAAGCTGTAGGATATATATCTCACCTGATCTTGTTAAAGTATACTGAAGTTTATTGAACAAGTTACTAGACTGTCCAGACTAGCTGTAGGATATATATCTCACCTGCTCTTGTTAAAGTATACTGAAGTGTACTGAACAAGTTACTAGACTGTCCAGACAAGCTGTAGGATATATATCTCACCTGATCTTGTTAAAGTATACTGAAGTTTACTGAACAAGTTACTAGACTGTCCAGACAAGCTGTAGGATATATATCTCACCTGATCTTGTAAAGGTATACTGAAGTTTACTGAACAAGTTACTAGACTGTCCAGACAAGCTGTAGGATATATATCTCACCTGCTCTTGTTAAAGTATACTGAAGTTTACTGAACAAGTTACTAGACTGTCCAGACAAGCTATAGGATATATATCTCACCTGATCTTGTAAAGGTATACTGAAGTTTACTGAACAAGTTACTAGACTGTCCAGACAAGCTGTAGGATATATATCTCACCTGATCTTGTAAAGGTATACTGAAGTTTACTAAACAAGTTACTAGACTGTCCAGACAAGCTGTAGGATATATATCTCACCTGATCTTGTAAAGGTATACTGAAGTTTACTAAACAAGTTACTAGACTGTCCATACAAGCTGTAGGTTATATATCTCACCTGATCTTGTTAAATTATACTGAAGTTTACTAAACAAGTTACTAGACTGTCCATACAAGCTGTAGGATATATATCTCACCTGATCTTGTTAAATTATACTGAAGTTTTCTAAACAAGTTACTAGACTGTCCATACAAGCTGTAGGTTATATATCTCACCTGATCTTGTTAAATTATACTGAAGTTTACTAAACAAGTTACTAGACTGTCCATACAAGCTGTAGGTTATATATCTCACCTGATCTTGTTAAATTATACTGAAGTTTACTAAACAAGTTACTAGACTGTCCATACAAGCTGTAGGATATATATCTCACCTGATCTTGTAAAGGTATACTGAAGTTTACTGAACAAGTTACTAGACTGTCCAGACAAGCTGTAGGATATATATCTCACCTGATCTTGTTAAAGTATACTGAAGTTTATTGAACAAGTTACTAGACTGTCCAGACTAGCTGTAGGATATATATCTCACCTGCTCTTGTTAAAGTATACTGAAGTTTACTGAACAAGTTACTAGACTGTCCAGACAAGCTGTAGGATATATATCTCACATGCTCTTGTTAAAGTATACTGAAGTTTACTGAACAAGTTACTAGACTGTCCAGACAAGCTGTAGGATATATATCTCACCTGATCTTGTTAAAGTATACTGAAGTTTACTGAACAAGTTACTAGACTGTCCAGACAAGCTGTAGGATATATATCTCACCTGATCTTGTAAAGGTATACTGAAGTTTACTGAACAAGTTACTAGACTGTCCAGACAAGCTGTAGGATATATATCTCACCTGATCTTGTTAAAGTATACTGAAGTTTACTGAACAAGTTACTAGACTGTCCAGACAAGCTGTAGGATATATATCTCACCTGCTCTTGTTAAAGTATACTGAAGTTTACTGAAAAAGTTACTAGACTGTCCAGACAAGCTGTAGGATATATATCTCACCTGATCTTGTAAAGGTATACTGAAGTTTACTGAACAAGTTACTAGACTGTCCAGACAAGCTGTAGGATATATATCTCACCTGATCTTGTAAAGGTATACTGAAGTTTACTGAACAAGTTACTAGACTGTCCAGACAAGCTGTAGGATATATATCTCACCTGATCTTGTAAAGGTATACTGAAGTTTACTGAACAAGTTACTAGACTGTCCAGACAAGCTGTAGGATATATATCTCACCTGATCTTGTAAAGGTATACTGAAGTTTACTAAACAAGTTACTAGACTGTCCATACAAGCTGTAGGTTATATATCTCACCTGATCTTGTTAAATTATACTGAAGTTTACTAAACAAGTTACTAGACTGTCCATACAAGCTGTAGGATATATATCTCACCTGATCTTGTTAAATTATACTGAAGTTTTCTAAACAAGTTACTAGACTGTCCATACAAGCTGTAGGTTATATATCTCACCTGATCTTGTTAAATTATACTGAAGTTTACTAAACAAGTTACTAGACTGTCCATACAAGCTGTAGGATATATATCTCACCTGATCTTGTTAAATTATACTGAAGTTTACTAAACAAGTTACTAGACTGTCCATACAAGCTGTAGGTTATATATCTCTCCTGATCTTGTTAAATTATACTGAAGTTTACTAAACAAGTTACTAGACTGTCCATACAAGCTGTAGGTTATATATCTCACCTGATCTTGTTAAATTATACTGAAGTTTACTAAACAAGTTACTAGACTGTCCATACAAGCTGTAGGATATATATCTCACCTGATCTTGTTAAATTATACTGAAGTTTATTAACAGGTTACTAGAGTAGATTGTCCAGACAAGCTGTAGGATAAATATCTCACCTGCTCTTGTTAAAGTATACTGAAGTTTACTAAATAAGTTACTAGATTGTCCAGAGAAGCTGTAGGATATATCTCTCACCTGATCTTGTAAAGGTATACTGAAGTTTACTAAATACGTTACTAGATTGTCCAGAGAAGCTGTAGGATATATATCTCACCTGATCTTGTAAAGGTATACTGAAGTTTACTAAATACGTTACTAGACTGTCCAGAGAAGCTGTAGGATATATCTCTCACCTGATCTTGTAAAGGTATACTGAAGTTTACTGAACAAGTTACTAGACTGTCCAGACAAGCTGTAGGATATATATCTCACCTGATCTTGTAAAGGTATACTGAAGTTTACTGAACAAGTTACTAGACTGTCCAGACAAGCTGTAGGATAAATATCTCACCTGCTCTTGTTAAAGTATACTGAATTTTACTAAATACGTTACTAGATTGTCCAGAGAAGCTGTAGGATATATCTCTCACCTGATCTTGTAAAGGTATACTGAAGTTTACTGAACAAGTTACTAGACTGTCCAGACAAGCTGTAGGATATATATCTCACCTGATCTTGTTGAATTATACTGAAGTTTATTAACAAGTTACTAGAGTAGACTGTCCAGACAAGCTGTAGGATATATATCTCACCTGCTCTTGTTAAAGTATACTGAAGTTTACTAAATACGTTACTAGATTGTCCAGAGAAGCTGTAGGATATATCTCTCACCTGATCTTGTAAAGGTATACTGAAGTTTACTGAACAGGTTACTAGACTGTCCAGACAAGCTGTAGGATATATATCTCACCTGATCTTGTTAAGGTATACTGAAGTTTACTGAACAAGTTACTAGACTGTCCAGACAAGCTGTAGGATAAATATCTCACCTGCTCTTGTTAAAGTATACTGAAGTTTACTGAACAAGTTACAAGACTGTCCAGACAAGCTGTAGGATATATATCTCACCTGATCTTGTAAAGGTATACTGAAGTTTATTGAACAAGTTACTAGACTGTCCATACAAGCTGTAGGATATATATCTCACCTGATCTTGTTGAAGTATACTGAAGTTTAATAATAAGTTACTAGAGTAGACTGTCCATACAAGCTGTAGGATATATATCTCACCTGATCTTGTAAAGGTATACTGAAGTTTACTGAACAAGTTACTAGACTGTCCATACAAGCTGTAGGATATATATCTCACCTGATCTTGTAAAGGTATACTGAAGTTTACTGAACAAGTTACTAGACTGTCCAGACAAGCTGTAGGATAAATATCTCACCTGCTCTTGTTAAAGTATACTGAAGTTTACTAAACAAGTTACTAGACTGTCCAGACAAGCTGTAGGATATATATCTCACCTGATCTTGTTAAGGTATACTGAAGTTTACTGAACAAGTTACTAGACTGTCCAGACAAGCTGTAGGATATATATCTCACCTGATCTTGTAAAGGTATACTGAAGTTTACTGAACAAGTTACTAGACTGTCCAGACAAGCTGTAGGATATATATCTCACCTGATCTTGTTAAAGTATACTGAAGTTTACTGAACAAGTTACTAGACTGTCCAGAGAAGCTGTAGGATATATATCTCACCTGATCTTGTTAAAGTATACTGAAGTTTACTGAACAAGTTACTAGACTGTCCAGACAAGCTGTAGGATATATATCTCACCTGATCTTGTAAAGGTATACTGAAGTTTACTGAACAAGTTACTAGACTGTCCAGACAAGCTGTAGGATATATATCTCACCTGATCTTGTTAAAGTATACTGAAGTTTATTGAACAAGTTACTAGACTGTCCAGACTAGCTGTAGGATATATATCTCACCTGCTCTTGTTAAAGTATAC
The DNA here is from genome assembly GCA_963383655.1 of Bathymodiolus septemdierum. Classification (NCBI taxonomy): domain Eukaryota; kingdom Metazoa; phylum Mollusca; class Bivalvia; order Mytilida; family Modiolidae; genus Bathymodiolus; species Bathymodiolus septemdierum. The sequence continues at coordinate 5,353,317 of OY726521.1, forward strand.
TGAAGTTTACTGAACAAGTTACTAGACTGTCCAGACAAGCTGTAGGATATATATCTCACCTGCTCTTGTTAAAGTATACTGAAGTTTACTGAACAAGTTACTAGACTGTCCAGACAAGCTGTAGGATATATATCTCACCTGATCTTGTTAAAGTATACTGAAGTTTACTGAACAAGTTACTAGACTGTCCAGACAAGCTGTAGGATATATATCTCACCTGATCTTGTAAAGGTATACTGAAGTTTACTGAACAAGTTACTAGACTGTCCAGACAAGCTGTAGGATATATATCTCACCTGCTCTTGTTAAAGTATACTGAAGTTTACTGAAAAAGTTACTAGACTGTCCAGACAAGCTGTAGGATATATATCTCACCTGATCTTGTAAAGGTATACTGAAGTTTACTGAACAAGTTACTAGACTGTCCAGACAAGCTGTAGGATATATATCTCACCTGATCTTGTAAAGGTATACTGAAGTTTACTGAACAAGTTACTAGACTGTCCAGACAAGCTGTAGGATATATATCTCACCTGATCTTGTAAAGGTATACTGAAGTTTACTGAACAAGTTACTAGACTGTCCAGACAAGCTGTAGGATATATATCTCACCTGCTCTTGTTAAAGTATACTGAAGTTTACTGAACAAGTTACTAGACTGTCCAGACTAGCTGTAGGATATATATCTCACCTGCTCTTGTTAAAGTATACTGAAGTTTACTGAACAAGTTACTAGACTGTCCAGACAAGCTGTAGGATATATATCTCACCTGCTCTTGTTAAAGTATACTGAAGTTTACTGAACAAGTTACTAGACTGTCCAGACAAGCTGTAGGATATATATCTCACCTGATCTTGTTAAAGTATACTGAAGTTTACTGAACAAGTTACTAGACTGTCCAGACAAGCTGTAGGATATATATCTCACCTGATCTTGTAAAGGTATACTGAAGTTTACTGAACAAGTTACTAGACTGTCCAGACAAGCTGTAGGATATATATCTCACCTGCTCTTGTTAAAGTATACTGAAGTTTACTGAAAAAGTTACTAGACTGTCCAGACAAGCTGTAGGATATATATCTCACCTGATCTTGTAAAGGTATACTGAAGTTTACTGAACAAGTTACTAGACTGTCCAGACAAGCTGTAGGATATATATCTCACCTGATCTTGTAAAGGTATACTGAAGTTTACTGAACAAGTTACTAGACTGTCCAGACAAGCTGTAGGATATATATCTCACCTGATCTTGTAAAGGTATACTGAAGTTTACTAAACAAGTTACTAGACTGTCCAGACAAGCTGTAGGATATATATCTCACCTGATCTTGTAAAGGTATACTGAAGTTTACTAAACAAGTTACTAGACTGTCCATACAAGCTGTAGGTTATATATCTCACCTGATCTTGTTAAATTATACTGAAGTTTACTAAACAAGTTACTAGACTGTCCATACAAGCTGTAGGATATATATCTCACCTGATCTTGTTAAATTATACTGAAGTTTTCTAAACAAGTTACTAGACTGTCCATACAAGCTGTAGGTTATATATCTCACCTGATCTTGTTAAATTATACTGAAGTTTACTAAACAAGTTACTAGACTGTCCATACAAGCTGTAGGTTATATATCTCACCTGATCTTGTTAAATTATACTGAAGTTTACTAAACAAGTTACTAGACTGTCCATACAAGCTGTAGGATATATATCTCACCTGATCTTGTTAAATTATACTGAAGTTTACTAAACAAGTTACTAGACTGTCCATACAAGCTGTAGGTTATATATCTCACCTGATCTTGTTAAATTATACTGAAGTTTACTAAACAAGTTACTAGACTGTCCATACAAGCTGTAGGTTATATATCTCACCTGATCTTGTTAAATTATACTGAAGTTTACTAAACAAGTTACTAGACTGTCCATACAAGCTGTAGGATATATATCTCACCTGATCTTGTTGAATTATACTGAAGTTTATTAACAAGTTACTAGAGTAGATTGTCCAGACAAGCTGTAGGATAAATATCTCACCTGCTCTTGTTAAAGTATACTGAAGTTTACTAAATAAGTTACTAGATTGTCCAGAGAAGCTGTAGGATATATCTCTCACCTGATCTTGTAAAGGTATACTGAAGTTTACTAAATACGTTACTAGATTGTCCAGAGAAGCTGTAGGATATATATCTCACCTGATCTTGTAAAGGTATACTGAAGTTTACTAAATACGTTACTAGACTGTCCAGAGAAGCTGTAGGATATATCTCTCACCTGATCTTGTAAAGGTATACTGAAGTTTACTGAACAAGTTACTAGACTGTCCAGACAAGCTGTAGGATATATATCTCACCTGATCTTGTTAAAGTATACTGAAGTTTACTGAACAAGTTACTAGACTGTCCAGACAAGCTGTAGGATATATCTCTCACCTGATCTTGTAAAGATATACTGAAGTTTACTGAATACGTTACTAGACTGTCCAGAGAAGCTGTAGGATATATATCTCACCTGCTCTTGTTAAAGTATACTGAAGTTTACTAAATACGTTACTAGATTGTCCAGAGAAGCTGTAGGATATATCTCTCACCTGATCTTGTAAAGGTATACTGAAGTTTACTGAACAAGTTACTAGACTGTCCAGACAAGCTGTAGGATATATATCTCACCTGATCTTGTAAAGGTATACTGAAGTTTACTGAACAAGTTACTAGACTGTCCAGACAAGCTGTAGGATATATATCTCATCTGATCTTGTTAAGGTATACTGAAGTTTACTGAACAAGTTACTAGACTGTCCAGACAAGCTGTAGGATATATATCTCACCTGATCTTGTAAAGGTATACTGAAGTTTACTAAACAAGTTAATAGACTGTCCAGACAAGCTGTAGGATATATATCTCATCTGATCTTGTTAAGGTATACTGAAGTTTACTAAACAAGTTACTAGACTGTCCAGACAAGCTGTAGGATATATATCTCACCTGATCTTGTAAAGGTATACTGAAGTTTACTGAACAAGTTACTAGACTGTCCAGACAAGCTGTAGGTTATATATCTCACCTGATCTTGTTAAATTATACTGAAGTTTACTAACAAGTTACTAGACTGTCCATACAAGCTGTAGGTTATATATCTCACCTGATCTTGTTAAATTATACTGAAGTTTACTGAACAAGTTACTAGACTGTCCATACAAGCTGTAGGTTATATATCTCACCTGATCTTGTAAAGGTATACTGAAGTTTACTAAACAAGTTAGTAGACTGTCCATACAAGCTGTAGGTTATATATCTCACCTGATCTTGTTAAATTATACTGAAGTTTACTGAACAAGTTACTAGACTGTCCATACAAGCTGTAGGTTATATATCTCACCTGATCTTGTAAAGGTATACTGAAGTTTACTGAACAAGTTACTAGACTGTCCAGAGAAGCTGTAGGATATATATCTCACCTGCTCTTGTTGAATTATACTGAAGTTTACTAAATAAGTTACTAGACTGTCCATACAAGCTGTAGGTTATATATCTCACCTGATCTTGTTAAATTATACTGAAGTTTACTAAATAAGTTACTAGACTGTCCATACAAGCTGTAGGTTATATATCTCACCTGATCTTGTTAAATTATACTGAAGTTTACTGAACAAGTTACTAGACTGTCCATACAAGCTGTAGGTTATATATCTCACCTGATCTTGTAAAGGTATACTGAAGCTTACTGAACAAGTTACTAGACTGTCCAGACAAGCTGTAGGATATATATCTCACCTGATCTTGTTAAATTATACTGAAGTTTACTGAACAAGTTACTAGACTGTCCAGACAAGCTGTAGGATATATATCTCACCTGATCTTGTTAAATTATACTGAAGTTTACTGAACAAGTTACTAGACTGTCCAGACAAGCTGTAGGATATATATCTCACCTGATCTTGTTAAAGTATACTGAAGTTTATTGAACAAGTTACTAGACTGTCCAGACTAGCTGTAGGATATATATCTCACCTGCTCTTGTTAAAGTATACTGAAGTGTACTGAACAAGTTACTAGACTGTCCAGACAAGCTGTAGGATATATATCTCACCTGATCTTGTTAAAGTATACTGAAGTTTACTGAACAAGTTACTAGACTGTCCAGACAAGCTGTAGGATATATATCTCACCTGATCTTGTAAAGGTATACTGAAGTTTACTGAACAAGTTACTAGACTGTCCAGACAAGCTGTAGGATATATATCTCACCTGCTCTTGTTAAAGTATACTGAAGTTTACTGAACAAGTTACTAGACTGTCCAGACAAGCTATAGGATATATATCTCACCTGATCTTGTAAAGGTATACTGAAGTTTACTGAACAAGTTACTAGACTGTCCAGACAAGCTGTAGGATATATATCTCACCTGATCTTGTAAAGGTATACTGAAGTTTACTAAACAAGTTACTAGACTGTCCAGACAAGCTGTAGGATATATATCTCACCTGATCTTGTAAAGGTATACTGAAGTTTACTAAACAAGTTACTAGACTGTCCATACAAGCTGTAGGTTATATATCTCACCTGATCTTGTTAAATTATACTGAAGTTTACTAAACAAGTTACTAGACTGTCCATACAAGCTGTAGGATATATATCTCACCTGATCTTGTTAAATTATACTGAAGTTTTCTAAACAAGTTACTAGACTGTCCATACAAGCTGTAGGTTATATATCTCACCTGATCTTGTTAAATTATACTGAAGTTTACTAAACAAGTTACTAGACTGTCCATACAAGCTGTAGGTTATATATCTCACCTGATCTTGTTAAATTATACTGAAGTTTACTAAACAAGTTACTAGACTGTCCATACAAGCTGTAGGATATATATCTCACCTGATCTTGTAAAGGTATACTGAAGTTTACTGAACAAGTTACTAGACTGTCCAGACAAGCTGTAGGATATATATCTCACCTGATCTTGTTAAAGTATACTGAAGTTTATTGAACAAGTTACTAGACTGTCCAGACTAGCTGTAGGATATATATCTCACCTGCTCTTGTTAAAGTATACTGAAGTTTACTGAACAAGTTACTAGACTGTCCAGACAAGCTGTAGGATATATATCTCACATGCTCTTGTTAAAGTATACTGAAGTTTACTGAACAAGTTACTAGACTGTCCAGACAAGCTGTAGGATATATATCTCACCTGATCTTGTTAAAGTATACTGAAGTTTACTGAACAAGTTACTAGACTGTCCAGACAAGCTGTAGGATATATATCTCACCTGATCTTGTAAAGGTATACTGAAGTTTACTGAACAAGTTACTAGACTGTCCAGACAAGCTGTAGGATATATATCTCACCTGATCTTGTTAAAGTATACTGAAGTTTACTGAACAAGTTACTAGACTGTCCAGACAAGCTGTAGGATATATATCTCACCTGCTCTTGTTAAAGTATACTGAAGTTTACTGAAAAAGTTACTAGACTGTCCAGACAAGCTGTAGGATATATATCTCACCTGATCTTGTAAAGGTATACTGAAGTTTACTGAACAAGTTACTAGACTGTCCAGACAAGCTGTAGGATATATATCTCACCTGATCTTGTAAAGGTATACTGAAGTTTACTGAACAAGTTACTAGACTGTCCAGACAAGCTGTAGGATATATATCTCACCTGATCTTGTAAAGGTATACTGAAGTTTACTGAACAAGTTACTAGACTGTCCAGACAAGCTGTAGGATATATATCTCACCTGATCTTGTAAAGGTATACTGAAGTTTACTAAACAAGTTACTAGACTGTCCATACAAGCTGTAGGTTATATATCTCACCTGATCTTGTTAAATTATACTGAAGTTTACTAAACAAGTTACTAGACTGTCCATACAAGCTGTAGGTTATATATCTCACCTGATCTTGTTAAATTATACTGAAGTTTACTAAACAAGTTACTAGACTGTCCATACAAGCTGTAGGATATATATCTCACCTGATCTTGTTAAATTATACTGAAGTTTACTAAACAAGTTACTAGACTGTCCATACAAGCTGTAGGTTATATATCTCTCCTGATCTTGTTAAATTATACTGAAGTTTACTAAACAAGTTACTAGACTGTCCATACAAGCTGTAGGTTATATATCTCACCTGATCTTGTTAAATTATACTGAAGTTTACTAAACAAGTTACTAGACTGTCCATACAAGCTGTAGGATATATATCTCACCTGATCTTGTTAAATTATACTGAAGTTTATTAACAGGTTACTAGAGTAGATTGTCCAGACAAGCTGTAGGATAAATATCTCACCTGCTCTTGTTAAAGTATACTGAAGTTTACTAAATAAGTTACTAGATTGTCCAGAGAAGCTGTAGGATATATCTCTCACCTGATCTTGTAAAGGTATACTGAAGTTTACTAAATACGTTACTAGATTGTCCAGAGAAGCTGTAGGATATATATCTCACCTGATCTTGTAAAGGTATACTGAAGTTTACTAAATACGTTACTAGACTGTCCAGAGAAGCTGTAGGATATATCTCTCACCTGATCTTGTAAAGGTATACTGAAGTTTACTGAACAAGTTACTAGACTGTCCAGACAAGCTGTAGGATATATATCTCACCTGATCTTGTTAAAGTATACTGAAGTTTACTGAACAAGTTACTAGACTGTCCAGACAAGCTGTAGGATATATCTCTCACCTGATCTAGTAAAGGTATACTGAAGTTTACTAAATACGTTACTAGACTGTCCAGAGAAGCTGTAGGATATATATCTCACCTGCTCTTGTTAAAGTATACTGAAGTTTACTAAATACGTTACTAGATTGTCCAGAGAAGCTGTAGGATATATCTCTCACCTGATCTTGTAAAGGTATACTGAAGTTTACTGAATACGTTACTAGACTGTCCAGAGAAGCTGTAGGATATATATCTCACCTGATCTTGTAAAGGTATACTGAAGTTTACTAAATACGTTACTAGACTGTCCAGATAAGCTGTAGGATATATATCTCACCTGCTCTTGTTAAAGTATACTGAAGTTTACTAAATACGTTACTAGACTGTCCAGAGAAGCTGTAGGATATATATCTCATCTGATCTTGTAAAGGTATACTGAAGTTTACTGAACAAGTTACTAGAATGTCCAGACAAGCTGTAGGATATATATCTCACCTGATCTTGTAAAGGTATACTGAAGTTTACTGAACAAGTTACTAGACTGTCCAGACAAGCTGTAGGATATATATCTCATCTGATCTTGTTAAGGTATACTGAAGTTTACTAAACAAGTTACTAGACTGTCCAGACAAGCTGTAGGATATATATCTCACCTGATCTTGTAAAGGTATACTGAAGTTTACTAAACAAGTTAATAGACTGTCCAGACAAGCTGTAGGATATATATCTCATCTGATCTTGTTAAGGTATACTGAAGTTTACTAAACAAGTTACTAGACTGTCCATACAAGCTGTAGGATATATATCTCACCTGATCTTGTAAAGGTATACTGAAGTTTACTGAACAAGTTACTAGACTGCCCAGACAAGCTGTAGGTTATATATCTCACCTGATCTTGTTAAATTATACTGAAGTTTACTAAACAAGTTACTAGACTGTCCATACAAGCTGTAGGTTATATATCTCACCTGATCTTGTTAGATTATACTGAAGTTTACTGAACAAGTTACTAGACTGTCCATACAAGCTGTAGGTTATATATCTCACCTGATCTTGTAAAGGTATACTGAAGTTTACTAAACAAGTTACTAGACTGTCCATACAAGCTGTAGGTTATATATCTCACCTGATCTTGTTAAATTATACTGAAGTTTACTGAACAAGTTACTAGACTGTCCATACAAGCTGTAGGTTATATATCTCACCTGATCTTGTAAAGGTATACTGAAGTTTACTGAACAAGTTACTAGACTGTCCAGAGAAGCTGTAGGATATATATCTCACCTGCTCTTGTTGAATTATACTGAAGTTTACTAAATAAGTTATTAGACTGTCCATACAAGCTGTAGGTTATATATCTCACCTGATCTTGTTAAATTATACTGAAGTTTACTAAATAAGTTACTAGACTGTCCATACAAGCTGTAGGTTATATATCTCACCTGATCTTGTTAAATTATACTGAAGTTTACTGAACAAGTTACTAGACTGTCCATACAAGCTGTAGGTTATATATCTCACCTGATCTTGTAAAGGTATACTGAAGTTTACTGAACAAGTTACTAGACTGTCCAGACAAGCTGTAGGATATATATCTCACCTGATCTTGTTAAATTATACTGAAGTTTACTGAACAAGTTACTAGACTGTCCAGACAAGCTGTAGGATATATATCTCACCTGATCTTGTTAAATTATACTGAAGTTTACTGAACAAGTTACTAGACTGTCCAGACAAGCTGTAGGATAAATATCTCACCTGATCTTGTAAAGGTATACTGAAGTTTACTGAACAAGTTACTAGACTGTCCAGACAAGCTGTAGGTTATATATCTCACCTGATCTTGTTAAATTATACTGAAGTTTACTAAACAAGTTACTAGACTGTCCAGACAAGCTGTAGGATATATATCTCACCTGATCTTGTGAAATTATACTGAAGTTTACTAAACAAGTTACTAGACTGTCCAGACAAGCTGTAGGTTATATATCTCACCTGATCTTGTAAAGGTATACTGAAGTTTATTAACAAGTTACTAGACTGTCCATACAAGCTGTAGGATATATCTCTCACCTGGTCTTGTTAAATTATACAGAAGTTTACTGAACAAGTTACTAGACTGTCCAGACAAGCTGTAGGATATATATCTCACCTGATCTTGTAAAGGTATACTGAAGTTTACTAAACAAGTTACTAGACTGTCCAGACAAGCTGTAGGATATATATCTCACCTGATCTTGTAAAGGTATACTGAAGTTTACTGAACAAGTTACTAGACTGTCCAGACAAGCTGTAGGTTTGGTTAATTGTGTGCTTCACAAAAAATTGTAGATGATCTTCTAAATTGTTTCCAACGGGTAAATCAGCTTTAACTGGAATCTGAAATATAAACACATCCAACGGGTAAGTCAGATATAACTGGAATCTGAAATATAAACACATTCAACGGGTAAGTCAGTTATAGTTGGTATCTGAAATATTAACGCCCCTAACGGATAAGTCAGATATAACTGGTATCTGAAATATAGACGCCCCCAACGGGTAATTTCAGTTATAACTTTTATCTAACATATAAATACATGAATGATACAGTTAAATATAACCGTTCTAGATTCCCAGGAAATATTTTTATATCAAGTACTGAGCCCCTCTCATACGTTTGGGTTCAATCTCCATATCAAATAAATAGTAATCAATTGATATTTAAAACATTATCATTTACAATTAAACTGGTGTAGTTCAACAATGTCTTCATAAATGTTTTAACAGTTACCAACATAATAACATTGGAAGTTACATTGGGGACGGATTGTACATTTAAATTAAAAGCTTTTTCCACAAATCATACGATAATGCATAATCGATGGAAAATGCTATTACCATTTTACAGAATCTAATTTATCACAGATTTTTCCACATTAGCAACACGACGGGTGTCACTAGTGGAGCAAGAACTGCTTGCCCTTCCGAAGCACCTGATCTCACCACCGGTTTTACTGATGCTCTTGTAGATTATTCTTTAGTTTTCTGTGTAGTGTTTTGTCTAGTTTTTTTTAAGGCATTATATTGTCTATCCTATTAAATCTATGGCTTCTGATTACCCCTTATGTATCTTCAATCTTATGTCTTAATTCAAATCAGGATAAATAATCGATTTTATTTGAATTTATGAAACAAGCAACATGTTTGCAGTTATATGAAACACGAACCCTCGTAATTTTCAACCATTTAATGGCGATGATCACATACAACTTTAGACTCAACTTTTAGTAATCATCCGGCATGATGAAAAATATAATTCAGAAAATACCTAGCAAAATATCTAGCAAAATCAACAGATATACCTTAAGCTTTGTTAGATGTTCCTTTGGTCCTACACCAGATAACATCAACAATGTAGGACTACCAACAGAACCGCCAGATACAATTATTTCTTTGTTGACAAATAACTGAAGTTTTCTGTTGTCTTTTATCATTTCAACACCAACAGCAACCTTATTCTTGATGATGACCTAAAAAAATAAAAATGGCTCGTTTAAGACTTGTCAATTATTTGGCACATATTTTTGTACATATTTATATATCAATTATTAGCTTAGTTATCACTTTTGAGTATATTTATATTTCTATATGATTCTATGATTTACTCTGGTTTTCTCCGGTTTCTTTCATCAATAAAACTGACCGCAACGATATAACTGAAATATTATTAAAAGTGGCGTTAAACACTATAACTCCTATGATTTACTGATTATAGAAGAATACATCTCAAATCATAGAACACAAAAAGACTGACATTTTCCGATGAAAAATTCAATTCCTGGCTTGGGACAGTTACAAAGAAGTGGCGGGTTAGTAAGTTAATAAGATGCTAACCCTCCTCTCTTGATAATTGGACCTCTAGTCTAACGTCAATACAGATATAAACAAACACTACAAAATCTGTATATTCCGTTGTATGTTTAAATCCCAGAAGGACAACCACTTACAGAACAAAAATGACAAATTGTTCATCAAAATACATATATTAAGAGAAGAGAATGAAATAAGTTGCTATATACTTGTTATATTAACTACCTTGGTTACAAATGAATTAACACTGATATGTAAATTAGGCCTGTTTATTATTGGTCGGAGATAACAACTAGCCGTACTACATCGTTCGCCGTTATTCACAGATGATTGTACAAAAGAGAAACCTGTAATAAAACAGAATCATGGGTTAGATTAGATTTTGAAAACAAAATAATCTATCCAAATTTAAAGTCTTATTTCAATGTTCCTGACAACATTGGAAGGATGATCTAAGGTGCTCCGGAAGGGTAAACAGTTCTTGCTTCACAAGTAGCATTGTCGTGTTACTCCTATTAAAAATGTTGTGATAAGTTCCGAACGAGGAACGAAGCACGAGATTTTCACTGCGACGAAGAGAACGTATCTAATAACCGTTAGAGAAAACCGAAGAGGCAATCATGAATGGACAATCCAGAGAAACTGGTACCATGGGGTACACAAGACACAGGACGAAGACAAACAAACTACAAAAACAAAACACAGAAAAAAAAAGATCAACAACACGGATCCCACCAAAAATCGGGGGTAAACCCAGGTGCTCGCGAAAAACATACTTAAACCAATTATGCTGAGGATAACTAAACGTTGGAAAGTCAAATCAAAACTAACAAAATATGTTAAACTAAGGTTGTCTAAGAAAGACACCAATGGGCCAATCAGAAGCCGTAAATCGAAGGACAGACAATACAATAGCCAAAAAGGACGAGCAACGATCTACAAAACATTACACAAATAATATTGGAAACCAACCAAAAACGAACCAAAGGATGCTTAGCCTCATTAGTTAGAAAGTAAACCAAAACAACCAAAACACTTTTATTTAAATAAGGACGATTCTACAACTAGACGAATCATTAAGCTTAAATATCTGAATAGTTATAATATCTGTGCATTTTCAATATACTTACCTATTTGATCTTCTCCATTCACATCTACAGTTTTATATCCAATTTCCTCTGAAGCTTTCCTGTAAATATCAGCTAGTGGTGTCAAGATGCTGTCGGTCAAGGTCATATAGCCTCCTTTATTGTGATAAGCTTAAATTTAAAATCAAATAAAAGTCTTCTATTATTTCCTGTAGTACATTTAAAAGGTTCTCGGAAAGGCTTAAACCGGATGCAACGAACATAGAACGTTTTTTAAAATAACAGTATATGCTTATGAATGATCATCTTCGCTAGCCAAGGGCTACAATCCGTTCTACTCGTAGATGAGTAGAACGGATCGTAATCCTTGGCTAGTGAGGATGATGAATGATAAAATGATAACAAAACAAACAAAAAACACAAAAAAACCACCGTCAGAACAGTTCCAAAATCTAATAAGAAAATCGCAAAGACGGCAAAATGGATAGATTTGTAATATTCTGTCATGTTATTCTGCATTAATGTTTATTTGTCAATTTGTACATCTGCTTTATTATATTAGAACAATGGGGACGTATAAAGACTTATTTATTTTCATCATTTGTTGTCATTAACTACCAGTGTGTCATGTACATATGAAGAGCTTGAAGACACCAAAGGGGTAATCAGAATACGTAAATCGATAATCAGAATACGAAAATCGATAATCAGAATACCAAAATCGAAGAAGAACAGATAACACAATGGCCAAAAGAAAAAGAACAAAATGAGGATCAACGATCTATAAAACACTACACAGAAAACTAAGGATCGAGCAGCACAAACCCCATTAAAACTGGAGGTGAACGCAGGTACTCCGGAGGGATAAACAGTTCCTGCTCCACTAGTAGCACCCGTCGTGTTACTATAATATGCATAGGCTAATATCTATATAGTATGGTGTTGCTGTACAATTAAGTTCGCACGGTTCGCATGGATAATTTTGATCTGAATATGTCATATTGTCAAATACGATGTTTTATTTTGCGAGTTATTATATTTGTTCATCATTCCAAACATAAAAAAAATCCTCAATGTGTCTTTTCCTCTGGTTTTATATTATCTATTTGTATAAACAAACCAGTGTCGTACTCCTTTGTCATGTGGTAACTTTCTGTTTTTATGAAGTATGGTAATACATCTTTATAACTCCATCCTTCACATCCCTCTGTCTCCCACTGATCAAAATCATGACGGCTACCTCGTACATACACCAGAGTATTAATACTACTAGACCCACCAAGTACACGTCCCCGGGGCCAGTAACTCATCTGAAATACAACAAGAAAAGTTTGATGATGCTAAAATGGGAAACCGTATTTAACCGGTCATTTCTGCGGCTATCTAATTTCTGCGGTATTCTGCGGCCAACTCCGGACCGCAGAAATTAAAATCGCAAAATATTATGTAAAATATATTTTAATGTCCCGTAATAATAAATCAGTACAGATTACCTGGGTAATCAGATGTCATGATTTGAAGAATAAAAATCGACCATAATCTCTCGTAGCTTATTTACATGATTATATATAGGTAATTTAGATATACATTCAGTCACACCTGTTTATAAAGGGCGCTGAAAGGAACCTGAAAATGTGCCCTTTATGAGCACTTGCCCTTTAAATACAGATTAAAGTTATATGCACTATTCATTAATGAGGATAGTGGGACTGCTCTAGACAGTGGTATATTGGGGGGGGGGGGGGGGGGGGGGGGGGGGGGGATCTTTAAGTAAGGTTTGACTAGTCATTTGTATGGGGAGTAAATATACAATCACATAAATTGACAGTGCACGCTGATATATCACGATCAAACATTACTTAATGCATGGATACAATATTCTGAGGTGTTCTTCTACATGATTTCTATGAGAGACTACTTATATTTCCTATGGTGAATATAATATAAACGTAGATATTCAATCTGATCATGTACACTAAAACATACACTTTAATAAACAAACTGATCAATAGCTTAAACAACCACAATTGTTGATAAATCGATTGTACAGAGACAGCAAGTTACATATGAGAACATTATTACAAAGGTCCATTTTCAATCTATAATAGATTTTAAAAATGTAGAATTTGATCCCAAGAGAAAACACAACCATGTAATGCTTATGTCTACTTTAAAACTATAATAACCCGATCATTCATTGCAAGATGGCTGTTCTTCTGTGGTAGTGTGTGGTAATTCCAATCCACTGATGCTTTTTGTGTGGCGCCTGACTTTTGTGGAATTCTTATGTCATCATTTCCAAATTCTGATTCACCGGCTTCTAACAACAACACTGATACATCTTCGTCTTCTGAAAGTCTATTGGCTATTACCGCGCCTGCGGAGCCTGCACCAACTTCAAAATGGTAAAAATTGAAACTTCATTTTTTTTATATATAAAAATTGCATTATAGAAAATACAAACAGTTCTTTGCACTCACCAAATATGTTTACAGTTTTAATTATGATTGATAAATAAAGTGAGGTGTGTCTTTACGTTCTGAGTTCCGTGCTGTGATGTCCGTTTTGATGTCCACATAAAAACGGTGGTCTGTTCTTCTTTGCCTCCAGTTGTTTATAGGAGGGCGCATTTCCTGCTCGCGTTGTTTGTGTTTGTATGCGCATAGCGGTGTCCAACACGGATGGTGTCGTGTTTCTGTTTTGTTTTCCTTCGTTGTGTGTGTCCTGTGTTGCCAGTTTCTCTGGATTGTCCATTTTTGATTGCCCCCTCAGTATTCTCTAACGTCTATATAAGCAAAGGACAAAATGTTATTTTCTGTATTATGACTTATCATTTGTTGGACTATCTTTGTTTTCAAGTGAACTACATATAAACTTACCAATAATATAATCATATGTGGTATTAAGACGTACAGTTAATAGTTCATCGTTCCCATCATAATTATAGAGTAACGTCAACCCTACACCAATAATAGGAACCAGTATCATTAGTGGTAAACTTGTCATGGTTGTGGCTGTTCTACTGAAATCTCTTATGTGTACTGGAAGATCGGGATCTATCAAAGATTATTATACTTCGTGTAAGTTTCTGTAGTGATATTTGGTACTGTAATATTTTGATATGTTACCTGGGTAATATTTTGGCATATTACCTGGACAATTAGACACTCAGTATAATAATGATATTACTGTGGTCTTGTCCAGGTAATATGCCAAAATATTACCCAGGTCTGAGAGACATATTACCCTTCGGTCGGGTAATATGTCTCTCAGACCTGGGTAATATTTTGTTACATACTTAGTTCAAATAAAGGCATTTTTGTATGACCAATATGACCGGAAGTAAACTGTCCATATTTTCACACCCCGGGAAAATAACCGGTTATTGGATTACTACAAGATCATTTCCATATCGAGGCCCATATTGGCCCGGGCCAATATGGGCCTCGACTTCGCCTCAGGCCAATATGGGTGTGTCTTTTCTAGATGTCGGAAGTATGTAATAAATAGTTTAATACATGGGCATTTCCATATTGGCCTGGTTATCATCCCTCGACCCATATTGGCCCTCGACACAGGCCAATATGGAAATGCCCATGTATTAATCTGTAAATATTACCTGGACAAGACCACATTATTATATAAATACATGTATTATTAAAACCAGTCAGACCTTCCTATATAACCATGTGTGTGCTGCGTTGTTATTGCTATTGTCTATGAAGTACAATGTTATTGCTATTGTCTATGAAGTACAATGTTATTGCTATTGTCTATCAAGTACAATGTTATTGCTATTGTCTATCAAGTACAATGTTATTGCTATTGTCTATCAAGTACAATGTTATTGCTATTGTCTATCAAGTACAATGTTATTGCTATTGTCTATCAAGTACAATGTTATTGCCTTGAGTTTTAGATCTGTATTTCTTTATTGATTTTTAAATTGAAGAGCAATATTATACTGAACAAAGAACAGCAACATGTAAGGAAACACTGTTTTGGCACTGCATATGTATACACATTCTATACACATACAAGTTCATGTAAGATGAGAGGTAATTGTTGGTTTTGTTGATGTTGGTGGAATTGATGACCATCACTGTTTAACCTTTCTTTTATAAACTTCTTGCTTAAATATGAATACAATAAAAACGTAGATATCTAATTTAGTTCGCACAACTCGTTTCTGGAACAACCTTTATTAGGTAAACTCACCATCAACAGATTTGAACGCCAAATAATGCTTAATATTTAGGAAGCATGAACAATCTTGAGTTTTGCATCAATGTAATAACGATGATTATATGTACATAGATTTGTGTACTTATGTAATTTTGTTATCTGTATGACAACAATTCGCTTACGTACATAGTTACAATTGTTCCTTTTTCAAGGAATCGTTGATCTGCTGTACGGATATTGGCTACAGTTGTTTCGTTTTTTGTCTACCGGGATTTAGATTCAATTGTACTATTTCCCATAAATTGATTATTTTGTGTTTCTCTGTCGTCTATTTGGATTGTGATACGTTGTAATGTTCTGTCTGATTATTTATGTTTCACTGTCGTTGCTTCGTCTATCTGGATTGTGATATTTTATTATTTCCTTCAAATCTGCATTCAATGTTGCACTAATGTTGATTTCTCTCTCCGGTCGGTGCTTTAAAAAATGTGTTTGTCTGACAGTACTAAATTATCTTTGTAAATGACATCAGATACTTACATGTATAAGACCTGTTATTATTTGATAAAATTTGCCTACATTTATTTTATCTATGTGACCTTAAGTGACCTAGAGTATAATTTCTTAATAGTATTTTATATCACTCCTATCTATCTTTTACTTTGTATATACATGTATACTAGTAGTAGAAGCGTATTCACTATAATACACACGTATATACATGTATACTAGTAGTAGAAGCGTATTCACTATAATACACACGTATATACATGTATACTAGTAGTAGAAGCGTATTCACTATAATACACACGTATATACATGTATACTAGTAGTAGAAGCGTATTCACTATAATACACACGTATATACATGTATACTAGTAGTAGAAGCGTATTCACTATAATACACACGTATATACATGTATACTAGTAGTAGAAGCGTATTCACTATAATACACACGTATATACATGTATACTAGTAGTAGAAGCGTATTCACTATAATACACACGTATGTATCAAAATGTAGTCGACGTTTCTAGAATAACCTTCACCAGATATGGTCAAAGTCATAAGTTTAGAACGCCAAATAATGTAAAAACAAACTCTTTTCGAGCAAGAAAACCAAAAGGGTTTAAATAGCAATATACGACTGAGAAAAATTTGAAGATATCAAATGGGTAATCAGAAGTCGTAAATCGAAGGACAGACAATACAATGCCTGAATATTTGTTGCCAACGTGTATGTATATTGTCTTGTGTATACTCTGTATGATATATAACCAAAATGTGTCAATACAGTCTAGATATACTCTACATGTAATATATCCATCAAGTATTATAAAAGATTGCTTGTACCCAACTGTACTCCAGAACTTGTTGTACCTATCAAGATTTCCTTGATAAAGGGTTGTTACTAACGAGAAGGCTACGTAAACTGAGCCAAGTGTTCCCAGTGATTAAGATGAAGTCATCACGAAAGCTTTACGGTCGCCATGATGAAATGGGTACAATGACGAAAAATCTGTATCACGAATATTTTTGAAGGGATTCGTACTGCTCAGTGTTGTGTTTTGTGAATGATTATTTGTCGTTTATCTTATTTCTTTTCGCCATCCTTCTTCTTCTATTTCCGTTTTCCCTCCAGTCTAGGAGCACTCTTTTTTTCCACCACCAATTTTGAGTTGACCATGAATTTCCTCCACCAATTTGTATGAATCAGGTATATGTACACTGGAATTATATACAGAGATATTTGCGGAACCCGCACGGGCAGATAACGTAGCGATAGGTTTTTTGTTTCGTTCAGAATTTTTTTTTCGGACAACACGAGAGTTAGAATATTTATTTTTTTTCTGTCGCGCAAAGCGCGAAATTTTTTTCCAAAATTCAACATTAGGTTATATGACAAAAACTCTGAATCAGATTTTTTTTCCCCACCACCAAAATCAGAATATTTTTTTCAGCAACATTGGGAATCAGAATATTTTTTTTAGAAAAAAAACCATAACCCCCCCCTTTCAAGTTAAATGGTCGTTCCCTTATAACGGTTCCCTT
Organism: Bathymodiolus septemdierum; assembly: GCA_963383655.1. NCBI lineage: Eukaryota > Metazoa > Mollusca > Bivalvia > Mytilida > Modiolidae > Bathymodiolus > Bathymodiolus septemdierum. The sequence goes on from OY726521.1 coordinate 5,371,177, forward strand.
GATTTTTACAAAGTGTTCTTTCCTGATCTCATTATATACTGGGCAGCTTGTGATAACGTGAGTCATGGTTTCTGTTTCCAGTCTGCATATTGGGCAGGTCGGATCCACCTTGGCCTGGTTGAACTTGCTCTTGAGTGTTTGTACCATGTATGTCCCTGTTAGCATTCTTGCCTTTGTAATGGCCTTTCTTACATCCCGGACTGAATTGTTGATCGAGTCCCAAACAATATGAGTTTTCCCCATCTCTAGCGATGTAATGCTGATCAGGCTCAAGGATGATTTGCTCTGGCAGTCCTGTTGTAACTTTGTATTCCAGTAGGTGTTGATTGACTTTTTTACAATACCTTTCCATTCAAATTTTTTGAAGTGTCCACACATTACCTCAGTAAAGGCTGGCAGTTCGTACAGGTCTAGTATGTCAACTATTCTGATGAAAAAGCTAGCAGGTCTGCCCACATTGTACTGTCTCCAGGCGATTTCTCTAATTGAAACATTTTCACTCATCGCTATTTGGTGGAGCAGGCTCAGTTGTCTTTTGTGCAGTTCGGCGGATATTGGTAATATTCCCAACAACAGGTATACAGCGGAATTTGCTGTTCTGATTGGTAGAGATTGTAGACGTTTTAGTGTACTTAGATGGAAGCTGGAGAGAGTTGCCATATCCTTATTTTTTAGATTTAGTGTTTCAAGGCCATATAGTAATCTTGGGATCACGTAGACTTGGTAGATTTTGCATGATGTTCTTGGGTTCAGCCCATTTGTACCATGAACTCCAGTTTTTATTAATGAGTAAAGCGTTCTCCTAGCTAAAGCTATTCCTTCCTCTATGTTAATTCTATTTTCATCTGAGCTTGATCTTGTTAAACCAAGATGTGGAGTTTCCGATTTGAAGTGCAGTGTATTATCTCCAAGTTTAAGTTCATTTTCATTTTCTGCTACCCTGTCTATCTTTCTTTTTCCTACAGTTTTTATAATGGCATTGCTCTTGACTGGGTGTATTTGAAATCTATGGTCTCCTGCATAATCGAGTACTATGTCTAACATTTCCTGCATTTCGTTGTTGTTAAGCGGCTTGACGTGTTCTGTTGTAATACCATACTCGTCAGCCGCTTTTGTATGGCCTTTTTTACTTCTTCGATGGTTACAATTATTTTCTTTTTCTCTTCAGATTTTGATATTTCTTTAATTAGCTTGAACCGTCTTTCGCTTTCTTTCAAGTGTTGGTTATTGAAATTAGGTGCATCCTTTGGAGTTGCTAGTTCTTCGAAATATTCAGCAAAGAGATCTCGTTGTTCTTTTGGCGTACACGCAGTTTTCTCTCCCTTTTTAATGCAGTCTGGTATTTTTGATCTGACTTCTGCATGATTTCTCCGGATTAATTAGAACAACGTCTTTTGGTCTGGTTTACTTTCTAACTTTTTCATAAAGAGCTCTCTCTCTCTATTGCTCTTTATTTTCGTTGCTGTTTTCTAAGAGCCTTGTTGGCCTCTTTTTGTCCAGAAATAGTTCATGTCCATCTCTGTGTCTGCCAGCTTGATCCCACAGTCTATGTTTGTGCTTACTTGTTCCGATTAGCTCTCGGACATTTGGGGAAGCCTTCCATTTAAATCCATCTAGGCGAATTAGGCGTTTTGGTACGATTTGTTCAGCAGTTTCGCACATTACTCGTGTCAGATAGTCCAGTTTTTTTGTCAATTGAATCTTCTTCCCACTTATCCATATTTTGTATTAGAATACAGTTAAAGGTGTTTTTGTATTCCTGGCTATCAGTTTTGTCCCAGAGCAACCTATATGCTGTACAACTTAGTCTCGTTTTTATCTTCATAGTTGCCATTCTGCTAGATAAAAAAATATAACTTAGCCTTGACTGGGATATATATGCGTAGATGAGTTTAGATGGTCTTGATCGAAAAATGTGATAGATTCTATTACATCGTCATTTGAAATGATGTAGTCGATTTGACATTTTGACTTTCCGTCATGATGATAGAAAGTTGATTGGTTTCTGACATCTGTGTGCAGGTGGAATTTATTTAGTTTCATAAATGATTTTAACTTGGCATCATGACTGTTGTTTCTTTCAATACTGAGGCTACCATTCATATCCCCGCAAATGATGATGGTGTGACTATCTACGTACTTGTCGATCATAGTCTGTAGTATGTCTAGATTTTCTTGATATTGGTTATCAGAATTCGCCATTTTGGTTGGAAGGTATACATTAATCAGACAGATTAGTTTATTTTTGGTTTGTATTTCAGCTGCAATTATTCTTTCATTTCCATCGGTTAATTTCTTGATGTACTTGTCCCTTTCGCTTGGCCACCCCACCTCTTCCTCTTGGTTTCTGGAAGTTTGAAATCGGTTCATTGTATCGCGATCATCTATCCAATATACGACTTCTGATTACCTATATGATTTCTTCAAACCTTTTTTTCCAAGAGACATATAGCGCATTCAAAGACATTTACGACACAGGACAACACATAATTCATGCAATACATTGAAATTGACCTTTAAGGTACAAATGTCATCCTGACGTTTCACATCACATTGGAAATATCCACTTCGGAGGTCAAGAATTTCCCTCAAGTACACCTAAGAGTCTCACATATCTGTGGTAAAGGATAGGAGTCTTTCATAATAGCATATGTAAGTTTTTTCTATAATCGATCAACAGTCCAATAATTATCTTTAAGCTGCACAATTCGACATGGTGGATAAAGTTATTGCACATCATTTTATTAATTTCTTCTTACTTTCGTTGAACTAAATGTATTCTTCTGTGTGTTTCTTCTACTATGCAGGTTAAACCTATGTCACTTTTGTAATTGCAAATCTTCTGTTTCAGTAATCAAAATTGTTCTACTTTTAGAATAAGTCAGGGATTAAATTGCTCTAAGGGACCGACCATTTAACTTGAAAGGGAGGGGGAGGGTATGGTTTTTTGTTTCGTTCAGAATGTTTTTTTCGGACATCACGAGAGTTAGAATATTTATTTTTTTGTCGCTTTTTTCCAGAGTACAACATTAGATTATATGACAAAAACTCTGAATCAGATTATTTTATTTTTCCTCCATCAAAATCAGAATATTTTTTTCAGCAACATTGGGAATCAGAATATTTTTTTAGAAAAAAACTATAACTCCCCCCCCTTCAAGTTAAATGGTCGTTCCCTAACACCTACACAAGATATCTTAATATTGAGGACATCCATCATTTGAGGCATAGATAGGTGTGTTACTTAATTTTATTTTGATAAGATATATGTTCAGCGATGGCAGCAAGGTATTCTAATTATATATGGTTAGAGGTTGTTGGTCACTATTCTCTGGGGACATATGGACTTCTGTATTGTACAAGACACCTTCGGATTTGGTACCCTTTTGGTGCATTTTCCGAAAGATTTGACATTTTCTAACAAGATTATAAAAAGTGAGTTAATTCAAGAAGACTTTTCAACTGACATTCAACTATAAGGAAAAGTCAGCTACAATTATAGCCCAAAATTGCAGGTATAACGGCAGGAGTTTCATATGACCAACAAGAGTGAATACAATATCGAACATATTTTACAGGTTATGATAAAAACCTGAACATGGTTGGTATCTTGGCGTCCATACTGTCAACAAGGCTGAAAACAATATTGTTTGTATCTTGGCGTCCATACTGTCAACAAGGCTGAAAATAATATTGTTTGTATCTTGGCGTCCATACTATCAACAAGGCTGAAAACAATATTGTTTGTATCTTGGCGTCCATACTGTCAACAAGGCTGAAAACAATATTGTTTGCATCTTGCAGGGGATATGGACAGATAATTTGAATACTAGCTCTTTCAGCTAATTGGAGTTCTATATATATATGTACATGGCCTTGTTCTACCTTCATGTCCAATGGTACATTTGTATTTCTTTTGTTTCAAAGTGCATTCACAAGCAGCTACCTTATAGCTATTCTTGGTTACTTTGGAAGTCATAGAACACACAAATACATGACCGTTCATTATCCTGGCTTGGTAGACACTTCAATAAACTAGAGGTTCAGTGGGCTGAGCCTGTGTCGCTCACCTTTCATTCTGCTTTGAGGAAACTTAATACAGAACCTTCCATAGGTGCTTCCCACCAAATTTCGTTTCATTTGGCTAAGTAATTTCAGAGAAGATTTATAGAAATCGACCAACCAGAAACAAGAATTGCCTATGGCAGCCATGTTTGTTAATGGATCGGCACAAAATTAGCCAACTTTATAGAGTACCTTCCATATATGTTTCCTACAAAGTTTCGATTCATTTGGCTAAGCAGTTTCAGAGAAGATTTTCAGAAATTGACCAATCAGAAACAAGCATTGCCTATGGTGGCCATGTTTGTCTATGGATCAAAACGAAATGAGCAATACCTATAGAGGACCTTCTATAGATGCTTCCTATCAAGTTTCGGTTCATTTGGCAAAGCAGTTTCAGAGAAAAATTTTAGAAATCGACCAATCAGAAACAAGAACTGCCTGTGGTGGCCATGTTTGTTAATGGATAGGGACGAAATGAGCAATATATATAGAGGACCTTCCAAAGATGCTTCCTACCAAGTTTCGGTTTATTTGGCTAAGCAGTTTCAGAGGAGAAGATTTTTAGAAATTGACCAATCAGAAACAAGAACTGCCTGTGGTGGCCATGTTTGTTAATGGATCAGGACAAATTGAGCAAGCTTCACAGAGGACCTGCCATAGATGCTTCCCATCAAGTTTCAGTTCATTTGGCCAAACAGTTTCAAAGGAGATTTTTTAGAAATCAACCAATCATAAACGATAATTATCTCGGGCCGCCATGTTTGTTAATGGATCGGGATGAAATGAGCAATCTTTAGAGGACCTTCCAAAAATGCTTCCTACCAAGTTACGGTTCATTTGGCCAAACAGTTTCAGAGGAGAAGAATTTTAAAAATCAGTCAATCAGGAACAAGAATCGTCTGTGGTGGCCATGTTTGTTAACGGATCGGGACAAAATGAGCAATATTTACAGAGGACCTTCCATAGATGCTTCCTACCAAGTTTCAGTTCATTTGGCCAAGCGGTTTCAGAGAAGATTTAAAAAAATCGACCAATCAGAAACAAGAATTGCATGTGGTGGCCATGTTTGTTAATGCAACAGGACGAAATGAGCAAACTTTATAAAGGACCTTTCATAGATGCTTCCTACCAAGTTTCAGTTCATTTGGCTGAGGAGTTTCAGAGGAGAAGATTAAAATGTGAAAAGCTAACGGACGACAGACGCCAAGTGATGGCAAAAGCTCACATTGCCTTTGGCAAGGTGAGCTAAAAAGTGACAGGGTTAAACCAGTTTTATGAGCCCAAACCTCCACTCTTAATAAAATGATGGGGGAAGTGATATAATAATAAAAAAATAAAAAACTTGTGTGACAATGTATTTAATGTGTTGACAATACAACAGCCAAAATTTCACAGTATGATTCTACAGAAATACTGTCAATATAAAGTTTTGCTAGAATACATCTGAAACCCTAATCATGTTGTTAATAAATCAAGTATTCATTCAAAGAAAAAAGTTCCAACTGCCATGTAGATAATCAGGTTAAAATATGCAATAAAAACAAAGCTAAAAAGGAAAAATAACTCTTCATAGATACTATTGTTATCTCCTGATAATAATCTCAATAAAGACACCCTAATTACATAAAGTCAAAGATAGAAATACAATAATCTCAATAAAGACACCCTAATTACAATAATCTCAAATAAATATATATACATGAAGCCATATGAAAATGAAATGCAAAGATAGTATCCATATGATTTTATATTTAACATCTCCAAAATGGCATATTTTGTATACATAATATATTTGGCACAGAATTATTTGTATGTCATATGTAATATTTTTACCTGATAATAATTGTTCAAGGCTTTAGTATAAAAATATATAATACTTTCACAAGGTAAAATAAATTAAATGTTCTGTTTCTCAGATCTTTTATATTTATTAAAAAAAAAAAAGATTTACATTGCTGTAAAATTTTGAATGTATGTATAATTTTCATTACAATATCCAGTATATTGCTATGCAACTTCTTTGTCCTTGTCAATCTATTCTAACAGGGCAGAGGCAAAATGATTTATGTTTGGGGTTACTCTAAGTCTTGAGAAAACAATGTGACTGGTAGCTGTAACCTCTTGAGAAAACAATGTGACTGGTAGTTGTAACCTCTTGAGAAAACAATGTGACTGATAGTTGTAACCTCTTGGGAAAACAATGTGACTGGTAGTTGTAACCTCTCTTGATTTTTTGCTGTTGCTTTATATAGGGTAGAAAAAAACATGACCACTTATTAAAGAGCAAAAACAAAATTTAACAAGATGGAAAAAAAAGATTACAATGAAAACCATGATTTCCAACTAAAATATTATACATGATTTATTTTCTCTTTGGTTCTTCATTTTAAGGCACATTATTTTTAAATCTCATAGCCAAGGAAATATTACCAGTCTTCGACGTAACCCACTTGCCCGAAGCCCTGAACAAGTAATTCGTCCGTCGGACAAGAGAAATTTCATAGGCACAAGCCCCAATGGTCAAGTAAACTTTTTACTTCTTGATTTGTATTTACATGATCATCAGAATGTTTTTTCAAAAGAATTCAATTTTATAATGACAATTTCGAACATTTTTGACAATGTATTTTCCAAAACATGTCACATATTTGTATAAGATGTATTGACACATAAAGTGACGTAAGCACATATTTTCGTACAAACACATGTTCTGTATTTTACCCAAATGCTAACCATTTAAATAGAAACGTTCCGAAAGTTAAAAGTTGAGTTTGAAAATTCAAAATGTTTCTGAAATATCAAAGATGCCATACCTGGCAAAAAACGGAAAATAAAAGATGACACGAAGACTGTTGATTGTAAAAAAAATATATAAAGAAACGCGGAAGAGGTCGTTCCAGTTCAGCTGGATGCAGGGCCGACTGTGGCTGAAATATACAGACAGGCTCATGTTCTGTACGGCATGTAAGGAAGATGGGGTGACAGAAAAAGATTCTGTTTTTGCAAAAGGCAGTGCCATGATAAGACAAGACGGTATAAAAAAAAATCACTATACATGTTTTTTATTGTTGTTTGGAGATTTCAATTCAGCTGCTAAGTAATACCATAAAAAAAAAAAAATCTTTTCGGGCTAGTACAATATGGTTCGGACAAGTAGGCTATTAATATCACTTGCATTAGCGTGAAGACTGTATTATGATAGCTTCCAATAATTGAAACACCATATTTTTGTCATACATGTGTGGCTAATAAGTTGCTAAAAGTATAGGTAGATACTAGTGCTATTATATGATACCACAAATCATTGTTCAAGGGTAGGTGGCCTTTACGGAACCGAAAAAGTCATGGACAACCATTTTGTTCCCAGAATGCTGTGTTCAGTAATGTACAAATAAACCAGTTATCATTACAGCAATGCTTAAATTTCAAATAAATTAGAAAACAATAACTTTGTAGAAGACATAGTGTACCCTTTTGTTTGGTTTAGTGACAAAGCTTAAAGAAAGACAAATTTAGACACAGAACAGATGTTGACAAAGTTCCCCTAATCAAAATGAGATGTTTGTTAGATCTTTTGGGCTTTTTTCAAAAATCCACCAACATTTTACAATATCAAGTATTAGGTCACATCATGTCCACCAGCCTTCAGAATATTTAGGTATTGAATAACATGTTAGGTGACTTGATGTTACCCATCAGAGGATTGTGTTAGATGGTTAGAAGATAGCCAGATAAAACATTTATTATTAATTAGATTGTAAGGCTCTGGAAGACGAGTTCAAAATAAACAGGACTTTAGCATTTAACTATTTTTATCCTCTTTCACATGTCAAGCTCAAGAGTAGGACCAGGCAGCATATAGCTAAACCTTTTGAATCCTCTGTTGAAATTTGGGAGTTATTCTAAAACCGACAGTGCAAGAAGAAGTAATTTTTATTGGAATAGACTTTCAGGCTTCTTTACAACTCTTACACAGTTACACATCCAGTTTTAAATGATTATTGAAGGTCGTTTGTTTAAGAGAGGTGTCACTGTTGCAGGTCACTTTGTTTAAGAGAGGTGTCACTGTAGGTGCCACGATGGTTTCAAAATGTATATTCATATTCTAAACACTTGACTACTGTTAGTCTGATTCTTCTAAACACTTGACTACTGTTAGTCTGATTCTTCTAAACACTTGACTACAGTTAGTCTGATTCAATAACAAACAAAAAAAGAAGAAAAAATAAATACAACAAAAGCTCAATATATATAGAGTAAATAATCTCACGCAATACAGATTACAAGGCTTTGTGAAAATAAACCACATTATATAGCACTAGTGAATATATATGACAAAAATAAAACCTTACAAGAATAGTACCAATTTTTATAAGTTCATGAACAGTTCATCTTAGAACAGTAAAGTTTAGTATATACATTTGTAGGTGACAGTCTATGAAGGATATAAAATGTATTCTAACATAGCGTGCTACTTTTGCTTTGAAAACAATAGAGGGCTCTAAATAGCACAGAACACCCTAAGCACATGCGCAGAAGGCATATCTAATCGACAGCGTATTTTACATATTTGTACTTTATGTATGTTAAATTAAAAGAATAAAAATACTAGATATACAAAAAAAATCAGATGAAACTAATTTTTATAACGTTTCTGTAGCGTTATATATTCTTGTAAATAACCAGAGGCTCTCAAGAGCCTGTATCGTTCACCTGGTAATAAAAAAAACCAATTGGTCCTATGTAAAAACTATGTCCTGCAGTGGTAGTCATCTTGGAATTACGATCAACATAAAAAACACAAAGTTTGTAAAGGACCTTCCAATGATTGATGCACAGTTTAGGTTCAATCAGTGCAATAGCTTCAGAGAAGAATATATTTCTGTATTTTCCCCATATGGTCCTGTGTTAATACTATGACCTGTGGTGGCAGCCATCTTGGATTTCCGATCGGCATAAAAAACAGAGGACCTTCCAATGATCATTCCTGGGCAGTTTGGTTTCAACTGTCCAAGTGGTTTCAGAGAAGAAGCATTTTGAAACATTTTTCCCATAGGGTCCAATGTTAAACTAAGTCCTGCCGTAGCCGCCATTTTGAATTTCATATCAGAACAAAAAACGTACAGTTTGTAGAGGACCATCCAATGAACATTCATGTACAGTTTGGCTTTAATCATATTTGTAGTTTCTGAGAAGAAGGCATTTGAACATTTTTCCATAGGGTCCAATGTTAATCTATGTCCTGCAGTGGTGGCCATCTTGGATTTCCGATCGGCATAAAAAACACACACCTTGTAGAGGACCTTCCAATGATCATTCCTGGGCAGTTTGGTTTCAATTATCCAAGTGGTTTCAGAGAAGAAGCGATTTGAAACATTTTCCCCATAGGGTCCAATGTTAAACTAAGTCCTGCCGTAGCCGCCATTTTGAATTTCATATCAGAACAAAAAACCTAACGTTTGTAGAGGACCATCTAATGAACATTCATGTACAGTTTGGCTTTAATCATATTTGTAGTTTCTGAGAAGAAGGCATTTGAATATTTTCCCATAGGGTCCAATGTTAATCTATGTCCTGCGGTGGTGGCCATCTTGGATTTCCGATCGGCATAGAAAACAGAAATTTTGTAGAGGACCTTCCAATGATCATTCCTGGGCAGTTTGGTCTCAATTGTCCAAGTGGTTTCAGAGAATAAGCATTTTGAAACATTTTTCCCATAGGGTCCAATGTTAAACTAAGTCCTGCCGTAGCCACCATTTTGAATTTCATATCGGAACAAAAAACCTTAAGATTGTAGAGGACCATCCAATGAACATTCATGTACAGTTTGGCTTTAATCATATTTGTAGTTTCTGATAAGAAGGCATTTGAACATTTTCCCATAGGGTCCAATGTTAATCTATGTCCTACGGTGGTGGCCATCTTGAATTTTCGATCGGCATAAAAAAACATAAACTTTGTAGAGGACCTTCCAATGATCATTGCTGGGCAGTTTGGTTTCAACTGTCCAAGTGGTTTCAGAGAAGAAGCATTTTGAAACATTTTCCCCATAGGGTCCAATGTTAAACTAAGTCCTGCCGTAGCCGCCATTTTGAATTTCATATCGGAACAAAAAACCTAAAGTTTGTAGAGGACCATCCAATGAACATTCATGTACAGTTTGGCTTTAATAATATTTGTAGTTTCTGAGAAGAAGGCATTTGAACATTTTCCCATAGGGTCCAATGTTAATCTATGTATTGCGGTGGCGACCATCTTGGATTTCCGATCGGCATAAAAAACATATATTTGTAGAGGACCTTCCAATGATCATTCCTGGGCAGTTTGGTTTCAACTGTCCTAGTGGTTTCAGAGAAGAAGCATTTTGAAACATTTTCCCCATAGGGTCCAATGTTAAACTAAGTCCTGCCGTTGCCGCCATTTTGAATTTCATATCGGAACAAAAAACCTTAAGATTGTAGAGGGCCATCCAATGAACATTCAAGTACAGTTTGGCTTTAATCATATTTGTAGTTTCTGAGAAGAAGGCATTTGAACATTTTCCCATAGGGTCCAATGTTAATCTATGTCCTGCGATGGCGGCCATCTTGGATTTCCGATCGGCATAAAAAACAGTAACTTGGTAAAGGACATTCCAATGATCATTCATTTACAGTTTGGGTTCAGTCAGTTCATTAGTTTCAGAGAAGAAGATCTTTGAAATTTCAGCCAATCAGAGCATATTATTGGCCCTGGCAGCCATATTGAATATCCGACTGGAACGAAAAACAGTAACTTTGTAGAGGACCATCCAAGGAACATTCCTGCTAAGTTCGGTTCCAATCGGCCAAGTGGTTTCGGAGAAGAAGCTTGAAATGTGAAAAGTTTACAGACGACAGACGCCAAGTGATGGCAATAGTTCACATGGACCTTTGGCCCAGGTGAACTAATAATGGGAGGTAATTGGAACAGGCCCAAAAATAACCTCTGTCTAGGTACGCTTGAATGCATAAAATTACCGTAAATGCCCTGTTAGAATCGAAATAATTCTCGGATGCCGGGCTCTATGCTTATTTTAACATGGGTAGGCATTATATTTGTCAAGATTTTACACCTCGCTTTCGCTCGGTGTAAAATAATGACAAATGTGTATTATATCAAATCTGATACTCTGTAGTAATATGTATAACATACCTGACAACCAATGAGATATATGAATGAATTGGTGATTCTAATATGAATATTATTTCCCACATTACATCAGTGGTGTTTACAAAATGTGGGTACTTAAGAGGAGAATGTATGTAGTTAATGTGAAATCTGTGGCATTTACAAAGTATAGGTTATTATAGTACAATTTATGTTATTATCACTACTGGTAGTTATAGGTTTTATGGTTTATGGTGCTTAATGCCACTTTCAACAATATTTCAGTTATATCGTGGCAGTTAGTTTTATTGGTGGAGGAAACCGGAGTACCCGGAGATAACCATCAATCTGCCTCAGGTCACTGACAAATTTTATCACATATTGTTGTATTGAGTACACCTTGTCTGAACGGAATTTAAGTGGTGATAGGCACCGATTCCAGAGGTAGTTATAAATCCAACTACCATACGATCATGACCATGACAGCCCCTCGTTATAGGTAATATGCTAAAACCCTATATTTATATCCTTTATTAATGAATCAATAAAAATTGGTACTAAAATAGAAGAAAGTGTATAAGTTTATGGCACAAGATGTATCAGAACATTTTTGTTAATACACACACACACACACAAAATAAAATCAAAAAAAATTCTACTTTAACAAATTCACAAAACCGGGTTGATATTTCTAATAAATTATATATATCTTACATCAATAAAGTTTAAAATACATGTCAATAGCGAGATCCTTGTTAATTACCCTAAATACATATACAGTTATGTGACAAAAGTATTTCACGTTTATGACGTCACGTTAAGTTAAGCGATTGCAGTTTGTTGATGTTTGAGAAGCTATAACTTCATAATAAATAAAACTAGGAAGATCTGTTTTAGATACCTAAAACATATGTCTCCCCTTAATGCAGCCATCTGTACAACAATAAGTTACACATGAATTGAATGATACTATTTAAAAAACAATTATTTGACCTTGAGGTCAAAGTCCCACGAAGGTCATTATGGCACGCGACACACCGCCTTATGGTCATGCACACACATACCAAATATCATTGACCTATCTCGAAAGACAAAAATGTTATGGCCCGGACAAGAAAATACTATTTAAGATACAATTATTTGACCTTGAAGTCAAAGGTCAAGGTCCCATGAAGGTCATTACGGTATGCGACACACCGCCTTATGGTCATGCACCCACATACCAAATATAATTGACCTATCTGGAAAGACAAAAAAGTTATGGTCCGGACAAGCTTCGCTGAGAAAAATATTATTGTATTCCATTGTTCTTGTATTGTCCAGTTTAGTCTATTTCGGCACAATCGCACACGATTTTTTTTCTATTATAACGAAATCGCCAAGTGTTTTCGCAAAAAATTCTCTGGTGAAAGCCATAAATTACTCAATCGTCTTTGAATTAACCTTTTACAAATCGGAACTGGAACTGACTAAATTCATTCATCAAAACGCATAAGCTTCTTTTACGATCCTGTTTTACAAGCCTTATCAATGTACGCTCACCTTGCTTGCTCGTAGATCTGGGTTGGCCTGTTCACGGCTTGTTTTCTATATTTTCCCATCGATCAAATCTTTTTAAAAATTTTGACACTGCAGATCGACTGAATCCAATGATCTTTCCGATTTCTGTTTTTTTTTAAATCCATCCTGATGAAACTCCTTTTTTGTATCGTTTACGTTTTATGTATGCCCATGGAAATTACGTCACTAACACGTCATGTTTTGGAAATAATGGTGTCTAAATTTAGTAACATAATGATAAATATCAATAAAGTTATAGGCAACGGAAGTACATTCTTATCAGGTGGCATGACGTTGTGTACACAAAACGTGAAATACTTTTGTCATCTAAGGCCAAAAAAAAATATATGTGTGTTTACTGTCACATGTCAAAAAAAATTTAGGGTCGGTCGGTCGGGATTAATTTTTTTTTATTATCGACAAAACCGGAAATAGTCGTTCCCGGTTCCGGAATCCGATTCCGGTATTTAATTTTCGAAAATTCCGGTAAAATGACGAATTATGCAGTTTTTCTACCTTCTTTGCTCTCAATTTCGACAAAAAGCTAGCAGTTGAATAAATAAAACATTGCTGCTGGTTAAACAACAATAATGGTTATCCGAATTCTGTGTAAAAATGCATAGGGTCGCTAGCAAAAATTAGGGTAGGTCGGGTGACCGTAAACACACATAATTTTTTTTTGGGCCTAAGTGTATTATATTGTTCAACCTTATTTTTCAAATCAAATTTCCCCTATATGTTTAGGCATCAGGTTACTGGGGTATCTTAAAGTTTGTAGACACAGTGTGATAGATAAACATATGGTGTACAATAATCTGGGGAATAATATAAAATCTACCTGGATGTAAATGACTAGATGTAACTTAATTTGACTAATAAACCAGTACTGGTGGCTATAAAAATATCTGCCACAGATAGCTTTATACTTATATACCAGTAATCGTGGCTTTAAAAATAAGTGTCACAATAATTCTAATAACTAATATACCATTAGTTGTGGCCTTAAAATAGCTGCCACACATATCCTAAATAACTAAATTACCTATAAAAACGGTTTTAAAGACCAGCCAAAGATATTGTTATGGCTAATACACCTGCTATCATGATCTTAAAAACTACCAGCGACACATTTGTTTCTTAATATAGAGTGAGTGATGTTATGTACTTGTCAAAAAAAATATAACAGAAGAAATTGATGAAATTAAAATCTTGTTTCATTCCATAATGTCATTCTTACTTATTACAAACACAAAGTCCTACAATCTGTTTCAGTAATCCTTAGTTATTACAAACACAAAGTCCTACAATCTGTTTAAGTAATCCTTAGTTATTACAAACACAAAGTCCTACAATCTGTTTCAGTAATCCTTAGTTATTACAAACACAAAGTCCTACAATCTGTTTAAGTGAAGCAAATATTTATACAGCAAGACATAATATGATTAAAATAATAATGTGTTAATAATCTGTAATATTTTATTGGAGAATTGAAGTGTTATGGTTCAATGCTACAAGGAAAACAAATAAAAGTAAGTTGTTATGGTATGATTCTGAATCCCTTTGATAAAGATTGACGTATATGTTGTAATGTTGGTTGGTGTTTAACGCCAACCGTAGCAATATTTCAGCCATATCGTGGCATGGTTGTAATGTATGTAGTTATCAATTAATTCATTCATAAAATATGTTTAAACTTATGATACATTCATAATATGTAATCTTTACACAAAATTCAAATTGTCATGGTTTCTGATAAAATAGTAAGACCATAAAATATTTGGAAGAAATTAAAATAAATTTTACTTAGATGCTTATTTAAGATCATATAAATAAAAACAGTCAAATTCCAGTAAAAATTAATTTGTTCAAATACTAGCTAAAACAAAAACTAAAATTCAGTACATCAGAATAAAATACTTGTTTTGTCATTATATTTTGACTTTTAAGATAAATTCATCCCAAACTATTTTGTGGGACTTTATCTACTGAAATTTCAGTTGAATATATATATATATAAATTGTCTGAATGTATAGAAGTCTATCAATCAACAGTTTTGTTCTTTAGCCTGTAGTATTGATATAGAGTTAATATCTTTGGTATAAGGGAGTATTTCAAAGTATTATTAGCACCTACCAAAGGCACAATTTTGATCCAAATTTTATAATAATCACCAATTCATTTTACCACCTACACACAAACCATTTTTATAATTAAGTATAAGTGCTTTTCAACACTAAAACAATAAATCTTGGAACACATCATATAATGCTGGGAAGTGTATATATAGTATATATTTTGGTTTCATATTATACCATAAAAATTATTGCATAAAAGTTTTCAATAAAGAAATAAAGACAATCCCATCATATCTGAATAAAAATATCAATAATCTCTTAATATACAATAAAATACAGGGTAATTGTTTCATTCCTATACAGTTGTTTATATAATACGTCTTTTGATTAGACAGTACCAAATATTTGCTAGCATCAATTATATGATTGAAGCCGTCAAACAGATTTACACATACACAAATAATAGTTAATAAAAAAATGTGTTGTTTTTGTATCAATAGCATTAGAATAGAGAAAACTTTATTGTATTTGAAGATTTACCAGCATTAATACAGAATCTGCTAACACTTAAATAACGTCCATAAACTGAGTGAGCAACAATTGAGACTAGTAACTCTTCAAATACTATACTAATTATTCAGCAAAATGTCTAAAACTAAGATTTAAATTTTAAGATTTTAACCTCCAAATAAAAACATAATATATGTACAACTGTATATTAATACATTTAAAAAAAAAAAAGTGTGAAAAATGAATAAAATTCTGAACTTAGTATATATACAGACAAATAAAAATGTACAGAGGTATTTCAGTTGTACATCCATAATATTTAAATCTTACATAATTCAAAACATCAAAACACTATACATAACTCAACACTTCTTCATCAACCAACACAATAAATGACAAAAACAATGGCTGACATGAGCCTATATCTCTCACCTAGTCATAAATAATAATTAGTAAATAAATTACATTGAAGCAAATTTTATAGAATCTCTTGCTGGTTTACAAGATTTTTAAATATGACTGACTTTCTCTCTTGAGAAATTAATCTTATTTTTATTTGTCAGTCTCCATACAAGGATTGTTCATGCAAAGTATGGTAGAGTAATTCCTCAAGTAAAGACTAAAATGTGACAGACAGACAGACAATGAATGTCAAGTGATGACAAAAGATCACATGACCTTTGGCCAGGTAGGCTAAAACACATGTCAAAAATCAAACCCTTTTTTTTTATTAACCCTTTGACTGCGACGTTTCGTGTATAATCGCAACATCGTATGCTGTATTATTCCAGACGTTATGACTCTTTCAGCAGAATGACGTCATTTTACCAGCGTTGCGACGTTACTTACTATTTCTTTTTAATTTTAAAGAGGTTCTATATGTGCAATATCTGTATCTGACTTCAAATTGAGCAATATAATAACATATTTGGGCAACTTATTCTTAAAGAAAATAAATGTAAATTTCTCTCTCAAGGGACATATATGTCCCTTTACCGACAAGGGACATATATGTCCCTAGTGCAGTCAAAGGGATAAATCTAAATAATTGCATTGTCAATGTTTCATGAGGTTACATATCAATATATCGCTTGTATAAATCTTATTTAAAACTTTACCAATGAAACAGTTTATGTTAGTTAGTTAAACTTTTGATACTGAGAAGGTTGTTTGACCAGTCTGGGCGAGTATTCCATACGAAAATTCAGATATATATTTGTATTACAATCATACTATAAACAACCAACTAAATCAACTGACATTACAAATCTTATTTTAATAATGCACGTTAATTCTGACTTTAAACCTGACTCTTCAAGAGTCTACGATGTCTCCCTGATCTACAGTGGCTCAAACATTGCACATTGGTTTCAAAGAAACTTTTTTATAGGTATAAATTTGTCTCACTATCGTGTCACCACAGTCCAACTCTGCTCCAATTTTTACTTTTTGTACAAATAGACCTGCAATGATTTGATATCAACTCATTTAAAGGACATTTGTTTATATAGCTTCTGATGTACGTACCATACATGTGATAAACAGGTAAAAATCTATGAAAAAAATACAGGTAAAACACAGCAAAACTGAGCTCTTCTGAATTTGAATTTTGGTGTTTAACGCTACTTTCAGCAATATTTCAGCTATATCATGGCAACGAGCTCTTCTGAGGATAACCTTTCCATTCAAATGTAAAACTTTTTAAGACCAAAATCAGTTCAAATGTTGTGGGTTCAATCATCAAATAAACCAATCATTAACAGCAATAGTTCTAACGGAAGCTTAATGATTTTTATCTGGGCTTGTATAACTCGCCTAGTTATTCATTTTATACAGAATAACATAATTAAAGTCAGTAGTTTCTATGACTTTTTTTTTTTTTATAATTTAAGCCAACGAAAAGCATATTTGACCCTGGGAGCCATGTTGAATTTCCAAATGGAACGTAAATTACAGTTAATTTTGATATTTATTAGTCCATTGATTAAAATATTGAAATATCAAGTTTATAGAAAGAAGACGCCAGACAACAACAGATGCCAAGTGATGACAGCAGTATTAGCTCATACTAGGTAAAAATATATTATAATTAACTTAATTACCATAATCTTAAACATTCTTACTTCTAATAACACAAACATCTTTGTAAGCATCATAACACCCGTTTTATGAATATCACTAAGATAAACAAACATAAATATAGCAATACTGTCAGGTATAACAATAATTATGTTGTCTTTTGTAGAAACATTAATATAACATTATAACATAAAAGTTTTGGTCTAGGGTTTGGAGGCATCTAATCACATTATAACATAAAAGTTTTGGTCTGGGGTAGCTTTGGTCAAGGGTTTGGAGAAAAAGGAGCATTATCACATTTAATATCTCTAATTCAATTCTCAACTTTCCTATAGGTCATTGTAAGCTTGGAACAAGTCTCTAAACAACAAAACAAATCTTACAAAGTAGAATTGATATAAATATTGTGTTTTCTGTACTACAGGTCTATGTGGATAGTAGGTTTATTAACTGATTGTTGCTTAACCTCTAGTGAGCAATACTTCAGCTGTGTTCTGTACTACAGGTCTATGTAGATAGTAGGTTTATTAACTGATTGTTGTTTAACCTCTAGTGAGCAATACTTCAGCTGTGTTCTGTACTACAGGTCTATGTGGATAGTAGGTTTATTAACTGATTGTTGTTTAACCTCTAGTGAGCAATACTTCAGCTGTGTTCTGTACTACAGGTCTATGTGGATAGTAGGTTTATTAACTGATTGTTGTTTAACCTCTAGTGAGCAATACTTCAGCTGTGTTCTGTACTACAGGTCTATGTGGATAGTAGGTTTATTAACTGATTGTTGTTTAACCTCTAGTGAGCAATACTTCAGCTGTGTTCTGTACTACATGTCTATGTGGATAGTAGGTTTATTAACTGATTGTTGTTTAACCTCTAGTGAGCAATACTTCAGCTGTGTTCTGTACTACAGGTCTATGTGGATAGTAGGTTTATTAACGGATTGTTGTTTAACCTCTAGTGAGCAATACTTCAGCTGTGTTCTGTACTACAGGTCTATGTAGATAGTAGGTTTATTAACTGATTGTTGTTTAACCTCTAGTGAGCAATACTTCAGCTGTGTTCTGTACTACAGGTCTATGTAGATAGTAGGTTTATTAACTGATTGTTGTTTAACCTCTAGTGAGCAATACTTCAGCTGTGTTCTGTACTACAGGTCTATGTGGATAGTAGGTTTATTAACTGATTGTTGTTTAACCTCTAGTGAGCAATACTTCAGCTGTGTTCTGTACTACAGGTCTATGTAGATAGTAGGTTTATTAACTGATTGTTGTTTAACCTCTAGTGAGCAATACTTCAGCTGTGTTCTGTACTACAGGTCTATGTGGATAGTAGGTTTATTAACTGATTGTTGTTTAACCTCTAGTGAGCAATACTTCAGCTGTGTTCTGTACTACAGGTCTATGTGGATAGTAGGTTTATTAACTGATTGTTGTTTAACCTCTAGTGAGCAATACTTCAGCTGTGTTCTGTACTACAGGTCTATGTAGATAGTAGGTTTATTAACTGATTGTTGTTTAACCTCTAGTGAGCAATACTTCAGCTGTGTTCTGTACTACAGGTCTATGTGGATAGTAGGTTTATTAACTGATTGTTGTTTAACCTCTAGTGAGCAATACTTCAGCTGTGTTCTGTACTACAGGTCTATGTAGATAGTAGGTTTATTAACTGATTGTTGTTTAACCTCTAGTGAGCAATACTTCAGCTGTGTTCTGTACTACAGGTCTATGTGGATAGTAGGTTTATTAACGGATTGTTGTTTAACCTCTAGTGAGCAATACTTCAGCTGTGTTCTGTACTACAGGTCTATGTGGATAGTAGGTTTATTAACGGATTGTTGTTTAACCTCTAGTGAGCAATACTTCAGCTGTGTTCTGTACTACAGGTCTATGTGGATAGTAGGTTTATTAACTGATTGTTGTTTAACCTCTAGTGAGCAATACTTCAGCTGTGTTCTGTACTACAGGTCTATGTGGATAGTAGGTTTATTAACTGATTGTTGTTTAACCTCTAGTGAGCAATACTTCAGCTGTGTTCTGTACTACAGGTCTATGTAGATAGTAGGTTTATTAACGGATTGTTGTTTAACCTCTAGTGAGCAATACTTCAGCTGTGTTCTGTACTACAGGTCTATGTGGATAGTAGGTTTATTAACTGATTGTTGTTTAACCTCTAGTGAGCAATACTTCAGCTGTGTTCTGTACTACAGGTCTATGTGGATAGTAGGTTTATTAACTGATTGTTGTTTAACCTCTAGTGAGCAATACTTCAGCTGTGTTCTGTACTACAGGTCTATGTGGATAGTAGGTTTATTAACTGATTGTTGCTTAACCTCTAGTGAGCAATACTTCAACTGTGTTCTGTACTACAGGTCTATGTAGATAGTAGGTTTATTAACTGATTGTTGTTTAACCTCTAGTGAGCAATACTTCAGCTGTGTTCTGTACTACAGGTCTATGTGGATAGTAGGTTTATTAACTGATTGTTGTTTAACCTCTAGTGAGCAATACTTCAGCTGTGTTCTGTACTACAGGTCTATGTGGATAGTAGGTTTATTAACTGATTGTTGTTTAACCTCTAGTGAGCAATACTTCAGTTGTGTTCTGTACTACAGGTCTATGTAGATAGTAGGTTTATTAACTGATTGTTGTTTAACCTCTAGTGAGCAATACTTCAGCTGTGTTCTGTACTACATGTCTATGTGGATAGTAGGTTTATTAACTGATTGTTGTTTAACCTCTAGTGAGCAATACTTCAGCTGTGTTCTGTACTACATGTCTATGTGGATAGTAGGTTTATTAACTGATTGTTGTTTAACCTCTAGTGAGCAATACTTCAGCTGTGTTCTGTACTACAGGTCTATGTGGATAGTAGGTTTATTAACGGATTGTTGTTTAACCTCTAGTGAGCAATACTTCAGCTGTGTTCTGTACTACAGGTCTATGTGGATAGTAGGTTTATTAACTGATTGTTGTTTAACCTCTAGTGAGCAATACTTCAGCTGTGTTCTGTACTACAGGTCTATGTAGATAGTAGGTTTATTAACTGATTGTTGTTTAACCTCTAGTGAGCAATACTTCAGCTGTGTTCTGTACTACAGGTCTATGTAGATAGTAGGTTTATTAACTGATTGTTGTTTAACCTCTAGTGAGCAATACTTCAGCTGTGTTCTGTACTACAGGTCTATGTGGATAGTAGGTTTATTAACTGATTGTTGTTTAACCTCTAGTGAGCAATACTTCAGCTGTGTTCTGTACTACAGGTCTATGTAGATAGTAGGTTTATTAACTGATTGTTGTTTAACCTCTAGTGAGCAATACTTCAGCTGTGTTCTGTACTACAGGTCTATGTAGATAGTAGGTTTATTAACTGATTGTTGTTTAACCTCTAGTGAGCAATACTTCAGCTGTGTTCTGTACTACAGGTCTATGTGGATAGTAGGTTTATTAACTGATTGTTGTTTAACCTCTAGTGAGCAATACTTCAGCTGTGTTCTGTACTACAGGTCTATGTGGATAGTAGGTTTATTAACTGATTGTTGTTTAACCTCTAGTGAGCAATACTTCAGCTGTGTTCTGTACTACAGGTCTATGTGGATAGTAGGTTTATTAACTGATTGTTGTTTAACCTCTAGTGAGCAATACTTCAGCTGTGTTCTGTACTACATGTCTATGTGGATAGTAGGTTTATTAACTGATTGTTGCTTAACCTCTAGTGAGCAATACTTCAGCTGTGTTCTGTACTACAGGTCTATGTGGATAGTAGGTTTATTAACTGATTGTTGCTTAACCTCTAGTGAGCAATACTTCAGCTGTGTTCTGTACTACAGGTCTATGTAGATAGTAGGTTTATTAACTGATTGTTGTTTAACCTCTAGTGAGCAATACTTCAGCTGTGTTCTGTACTACAGGTCTATGTGGATAGTAGGTTTATTAACTGATTGTTGCTTAACCTCTAGTGAGCAATACTTCAGCTGTGTTCTGTACTACAGGTCTATGTGGATAGTAGGTTTATTAACTGATTGTTGTTTAACCTCTAGTGAGCAATACTTCAGCTGTGTTCTGTACTACAGGTCTATGTGGATAGTAGGTTTATTAACTGATTGTTGTTTAACCTCTAGTGAGCAATACTTCAGCTGTGTTCTGTACTACAGGTCTATGTGGATAGTAGGTTTATTAACTGATTGTTGTTTAACCTCTAGTGAGCAATACTTCAGCTGTGTTCTGTACTACATGTCTATGTGGATAGTAGGTTTATTAACTGATTGTTGTTTAACCTCTAGTGAGCAATACTTCAGCTGTGTTCTGTACTACAGGTCTATGTAGATAGTAGGTTTATTAACTGATTGTTGTTTAACCTCTAGTGAGCAATACTTCAGCTGTGTTCTGTACTACAGGTCTATGTGGATAGTAGGTTTATTAACTGATTGTTGTTTAACCTCTAGTGAGCAATACTTCAGCTGTGTTCTGTACTACAGGTCTATGTGGATAGTAGGTTTATTAACGGATTGTTGTTTAACCTCTAGTGAGCAATACTTCAGCTGTGTTCTGTACTACAGGTCTATGTAGATAGTAGGTTTATTAACTGATTGTTGCTTAACCTCTAGTGAGCAATACTTCAGCTGTGTTCTGTACTACATGTCTATGTGGATAGTAGGTTTATTAACTGATTGTTGCTTAACCTCTAGTGAGCAATACTTCAGCTGTGTTCTGTACTACAGGTCTATGTGGATAGTAGGTTTATTAACTGATTGTTGTTTAACCTCTAGTGAGCAATACTTCAGCTGTGTTCTGTACTACAGGTCTATGTGGATAGTAGGTTTATTAACTGATTGTTGTTTAACCTCTAGTGAGCAATACTTCAGCTGTGTTCTGTACTACAGGTCTATGTGGATAGTAGGTTTATTAACTGATTGTTGTTTAACCTCTAGTGAGCAATACTTCAGCTGTGTTCTGTACTACAGGTCTATGTGGATAGTAGGTTTATTAACTGATTGTTGTTTAACCTCTAGTGAGCAATACTTCAGCTGTGTTCTGTACTACAGGTCTATGTAGATAGTAGGTTTATTAACTGATTGTTGTTTAACCTCTAGTGAGCAATACTTCAGCTGTGTTCTGTACTACAGGTCTATGTGGATAGTAGGTTTATTAACTGATTGTTGTTTAACCTCTAGTGAGCAATACTTCAGCTGTGTTCTGTACTACAGGTCTATGTAGATAGTAGGTTTATTAACTGATTGTTGTTTAACCTCTAGTGAGCAATACTTCAGCTGTGTTCTGTACTACAGGTCTATGTGGATAGTAGGTTTATTAACGGATTGTTGTTTAACCTCTAGTGAGCAATACTTCAGCTGTGTTCTGTACTACAGGTCTATGTGGATAGTAGGTTTATTAACGGATTGTTGTTTAACCTCTAGTGAGCAATACTTCAGCTGTGTTCTGTACTACAGGTCTATGTGGATAGTAGGTTTATTAACGGATTGTTGTTTAACCTCTAGTGAGCAATACTTCAGCTGTGTTCTGTACTACAGGTCTATGTGGATAGTAGGTTTATTAACGGATTGTTGTTTAACCTCTAGTGAGCAATACTTCAGCTGTGTTGATGATGAGAACATGTCTACAAACAATATATCATGTAGGTAAAAAGGTGGCACTTGAAAGTTCCATGGGGGATGCTTAGATAGTCACAGGAAACAGGATAAAATGGAAATGGGTGAACAATTTTGCCTTGTGACAAGTCACCAATGACTATTCCCAACATATTGTTGCTATGGGTTATCAACAACCACCCCTAACAACAAGTCACTAATGATGTCTTCTAACTACAGGCCACCAGACTCCTAATAAACTGTTGTACATCCTGAAGAGCTTCTGTAAGTTGTCTATTATATGCACAGAGCGTGACATTATCCACATACGAAGCATTCAATGACATCCAATCTTCAGGGAGAGTTGTCTATTTTATTTGTTCCAGCACAACTTATTTCTATACCCCTGGGTTCCCTTACGGAGATGACTTCTATACAAAATTGTCTTTTTTGTTACATAGACCTCAACATTTTAAAGAAACAAATATGGTCCTAAAACAAAAGAAATTTATGGAGTTTTTGTAAAAGACATGCGACACCTGTCTCCCATTAGCTGAAAAAGCTACCAGGTTTAACTAGCTTAACTTGGGTTGGCATGAAGAGACTTAAAAAGAAAAAATAATCAATTTTACAGAAAACTAATATAGGAGGTGTACACCAGCAGACTATAGATAGGAGTGTGGTATAGAAAGTTAGAGGAGTTTAATGTTAGTGATCTCTACATGTCATAGCTGAAGACAGATAGTGATCTCTACATGTCGTAGCTGAAGACAGATAGTGATCTCTACATGTCGTAGCTGAAGACAGATAGTGATCTCTACGTGTCGTAGCTGAAGACAGATAGTGATCTCTACGTGTCGTAGCTGAAGACAGATAGTGATCTCTACGTGTCGTAGCTGAAGACAGATAGTGATCTCTACGTGTCGTAGCTGAAGACAGATAGTGATCTCTACGTGTCGTAGCTGAAGACAGATAGTGATCTCTACGTGTCGTAGCTGAAGACAGATAGTGATCTCTACGTGTCGTAGCTGAAGACAGATAGTGATCTCTACGTGTCGTAGCTGAAGACAGATAGTGATCTCTACGTGTCGTAGCTGAAGACAGATAGTGATCTCTACGTGTCGTAGCTGAAGACAGATAGTGATCTCTACGTGTCGTAGCTGAAGACAGATAGTGATCTCTACGTGTCGTAGCTGAAGACAGATAGTGATCTCTACGTGTCGTAGCTGAAGACAGATAGTGATCTCTACGTGTCGTAGCTGAAGACAGATAGTGATCTCTACGTGTCGTAGCTGAAGACAGATAGTGATCTCTACGTGTCGTAGCTGAAGACAGATAGTGATCTCTACGTGTCGTAGCTGAAGACAGATAGTGATCTCTACGTGTCGTAGCTGAAGACAGATAGTGATCTCTACGTGTCGTAGCTGAAGACAGATAGTGATCTCTACGTGTCGTAGCTGAAGACAGATAGTGATCTCTACGTGTCGTAGCTGAAGACAGATAGTGATCTCTACATGTCGTAGCTGAAGACAGATAGTGATCTCTACATGTCGTAGCTGAAGACAGATAGTGATCTCTACATGTCGTAGCTGAAGACAGATAGTGATCTCTACATGTCGTAGCTGAAGACAGATAGTGATCTCTACATGTCGTAGCTGAAGACAGATAGTGATCTCTACATGTCGTAGCTGAAGACAGATAGTGATCTCTACATGTCGTAGCTGAAGACAGATAGTGATCTCTACATGTCGTAGCTGAAGACAGATAGTGATCTCTACATGTCGTAGCTGAAGACAGATAGTGATCTCTACATGTCGTAGCTGAAGACAGATAGTGATCTCTACATGTCGTAGCTGAAGACAGATAGTGATCTCTACGTGTCGTAGCTGAAGACAGATAGTGATCTCTACGTGTCGTAGCTGAAGACAGATAGTGATCTCTACGTGTCGTAGCTGAAGACAGATAGTGATCTCTACGTGTCGTAGCTGAAGACAGATAGTGATCTCTACGTGTCGTAGCTGAAGACAGATAGTGATCTCTACGTGTCGTAGCTGAAGACAGATAGTGATCTCTACGTGTCGTAGCTGAAGACAGATAGTGATCTCTACGTGTCGTAGCTGAAGACAGATAGTGATCTCTACGTGTCGTAGCTGAAGACAGATAGTGATCTCTACGTGTCGTAGCTGAAGACAGATAGTGATCTCTACATGTCGTAGCTGAAGACAGATAGTGATCTCTACATGTCGTAGCTGAAGACAGATAGTGATCTCTACATGTCGTAGCTGAAGACAGATAGTGATCTCTACATGTCGGCTCTGCTATGTAACAACTAACATTTAATTTATCATTATTACACTTAAAAATGTTGCTAAAGAAAATTTGAGGCAGTGATATCAGAGTTCACCATAGGGTTTTAAAAAAGGAAACAATAAATAAATTATAATTTTGTGTCTTGATCAGAGGTCATGAACTTTGACTGCATAAAAGGCATTTGAGATTCAAACTGTTCAGCAGTAGGATTGCCATTCATCAATCGTCTCTCTGTTCTGTTGTCTTTTGAAACTGGACCCCAATCATCTGTTGGTCGTGACAGTTTTTTTATCGTCTAAAATTTAAACAAATATATTTCATTGTAATACAGAAAAACAATCACAAAAGATTTGTATTATGTTTCATATGCAGTGTATTCTTTCAAAAAAATGTACCAGTATAGGGTTGTTTTTTTGGTTCATGGTGTTTAACGCCACTTTCAACAATATTTCAGTTATATCGTGGTGGCCAGTTTTATTGGTGGAGGAAGCCAGAGTTCCAGAGAAAGCCACAGACTTGTCGCAAGTCACTGACAAACTTTATCACATAATGTTGTATCGAGGACACCTCGTCATGAACGAGGTTTGAACACAATGTTAGTGGTGATAGGCACTGATTGCACAGGTAGTTGTAAATCCAACTACCATACGACCCCATAGGATATCATTTACAATTAACCTATTGTGGTAGCCCATTTACTTTTCAGTTAACCAATACTGGCATCTCAATAAACTTACCTCAACTAAACTGTTATCTGAACCATGATAAGCTACCACAACTTTGTATATAGCTATCCCTGGTATCAAACAAATGGAAGATAAAGTTATCAGGAAACCCAAGGCATCGGCCCATCCAGGAAAAACATACTTATCATATTTAGATGACTTGAAGTCAATCCAGGAGAATATTAAAATAGCCTGAAACAATAATATACACGAGTAAAAGTTTGGTCTACGAATCATTGCATGGTGGCATCAGAAGCTACTTAAATATTAATAATAATGTCTACAAATCATTGCATGGTGGCATCAGAAGCCACTTAAATATTAATAATATCTATAAATCATTGTATGGTGGCATCAGAAGCCACTTAAATATTAATAATAATGTCTACAAATCATTGTATGGTGGCATCAGAAGCCACTTAAATATTAATAATGTCCATGAATCATTGCATAGTGGCATCAGAAGCCACTTAAATATTAATAATAATGTCTACAAATCATTGTATGGTGGCATCAGAAGCCACTTAAATATTAATAATAATGTCTACAAATCATTGTATGGTGGCATCAGAAGCCACTTAAATATTAATAATGTCCATGAATCATTGCATAGTGGCATCAGAAGCCACTTAAATATTAATAATAATGTCTACAAATCATTGTATGGTGGCATCAGAAGCCACTTAAATATTAATAATAATAAGATTAGCATTAGGATTGTGGAGTCAGTGAGTGATTGTTGTTTAACGTCAATTTTTCAGCTATATCATAAGCGAGAGTAAGTTACATTTCAATGAGATGATGATATTCGCTTTGTACCAGATCAACAACAGTCCGCGGGTAGACATGTCGTTCCACTCGCACACATTATCCTGATTCCAAGCTAACCAGTCTTTTCTCTCAGTTCTTATTCTGTGTGCTTAGCAGGAAAGCAGAAACTATCAATTTCAGAAGTCATTGGTTTGACCCAACCTGGGGTCAAAACAGATAAAGTGGAAATGACTGCAACTGTGCTTGGCCTTCTTTTTATGGTCCCTAACTTTGCATTTGCTTAAAGGGAACTAAAGTAATTGAGAGGACACCAAATGCAGGACTGACAGTCGTACAGATGAATGGAAGATAACAGACATGAGTAAAACTTAATGCATCCCTATTCCCAGCAGCGGAGGCATAATCATGCTATATTTTTTAATCTATAATCAAACCATTTGTTTATTCAAAGATTACACACAGTTGTCGATATTGAAAAGATACATTCATTTTGGTGATGTTTGTTTATGTTACTGCTATAAACACTGTCCGGTTTTAAAGAAGTCTAGAACTTAATAAAATATACATAAAATGTAACAATGTTTTACCAATAAAGCAGTGGGTGCTATAAATTTCCAGCTATATTTCCAAATATTACTAGGTCGTTTTCCTAACATTAGTTCTATATCTCCCATGAATCTATCAGCTCCTGAAATGTAACAATCAAATATATCACTTGTATTTTAAACACTAACTCAGCAATTTTTTAGCTATATCATGGCAAGAACAAGTTAATTTTCAATGAAATGATGATGAGATCCGCTTTGTAATAGTACAAAACGCTTAGTTGGATTTTTATAGTACTAGCTCACTGAAACAAATAGACATGTTGTCCCACTCGGACACATTATCATGATTCCTAGCCAACCAGTATTTGTCTCTTTCTCCTTAATGCTGCATGCTTAGCGGAAAAGCAACAAATACCAATTCCAGTCTTTGCTATGACCCGATCAACGCTCGAACCCACAATCTACCGCACTCGAGGTGAACACACTAACCATTACACCACTGATGCGGTTGGTTTCTGAAGAGGAGAAAATATTAGAAGCTAACAATAGACAATAATGATACACAATGAAGGAATGTCATTAAGTAAGTAATGATATGGATGTATACGTCATAACACAAAACTATCTAACATTACACTTAGAGATAAATTAAAGAAAAGGAACAGCACTTTTATTACTGTTTTACATTTCAGTCACAGTAGGGTTTTCTTTAACAAGGAGAATAACTCATTATAAAATATGAATGTGAAACGACCTCTAGCCTTCAGTTGAGAATGTGAAACGACATCTAGCCTTCAGTTGAGAATGTGAAACGACATCTAGCCTTCAGTTGAGAATGTGAAACGACCTCTAGCCTTCAGTTGAGAATGTGAAATGACCTCTAGCCTTCAGTTGAGAATGTGAAACGACATCTAGCCTTCAGTTGAGAATGTGAAACAACCTCTAGCCTTCAGTTGAGAATGTGAAACGACATCTAGCCTTCAGTTGAGAATGTGAAATGACATCTAGCCTTCAGTTGAGCATTACTCTTTACTTTCTTCAATAAACATCTTCTCTTATTCTTTTGCCACACCTTCCACTGTAATGTTCAGGAGCACCCTCAGTTAATAGAGGTGTTATTAAACCTCCACAGTATTAATAAATAGTAAAAAGTAAAATGAAGGCAAAAGATCACTTCATCTAGCATCATAAATATAAAAACAAAAATATGACAAATGTGAACAGGATGAACCTATTAGATATTCAGTGGAAATCTAAATTAGTCAAAATGTCTCTTAACATAAAGCTATCATTTCACCCATATTATATAAATGAATTCTTAACCAAAACCCTGCATTATAAACCCTTTTGCAATTTTTCAGATATTTTATTTGCAAAAGGCAGTGTATTTTGCTGATAAAATTTTGAAAATCTAAGAAATATTCTTAAAATATGTACAAGTTATAACAATCGTTCAACTCAAATAAAACTAGGAAGAACTGTTTTAGATACCTAAAACTTATGTCTCCCCTTAATGTGGCCATCTGTACAACAACCTATCTCGAAAGACAAAAATGTTATGGACAAGAAAATACTATTTAAAAAACCATTATTTGACTTTGAGGTCAAAGGTCAAGGCCCCACGAAGGTCATTACAGTACGTGACACACCGCCTTATGGTCATGCACCCACATACCACATATCATTAACCTATCTCGAAAGACAAAAATGTTATGGAACGGACAAGAAAATACTAATTAGAAAACAATTATTTGACCTTGAGGTCAGAGGTCAAGGTCCAACGAAGGTCATTATGGTATGCGACACACCGCCTTATGGTCATGCACCCACATACCAAATATCATTGACCTATCTCGAAAGAAACAATTATTTGACCTTGAGGTCAAAGGTCAAGGTCCAACGAAGGTCATTATGGTATGCGACACACCGCCTTATGGTCATGCACCCACATACCAAATATCATTGACCTATCTCGAAAGAAACAATTATTTGACCTTGAGGTCAAAGTCCCACGAAGGTCATTATGGTACGCGACACACCGTCGTATGGTCATGCACCCACATACCAAATATCATTGACCTATCTCGAAAGACAAAAATGTTATGGCCCAGACAAGAAAAACCTATTTAAAAAACAATTATTTGACCTTCAGGTCAAAGGTCAAGGTCCCACGAAGGTCATTGTGGTAGGTGACACACCGCCTTATGGTCATGCACCCATATACCAAATATAATTGATCTATCTGGAAAGACAAAAGTTATGGTCCAGACAAGCTTCGCTGAGAAGAAGCAGAAGCGGAAGAAGAAAAAATCAGACTAAAACAATATGTCTTCCTCCGTTCGAAGGGGAGACATAACAAGGACAACGCAAAGCGTGGCGTATCCACTCGCCTAAAAATTTGACCCGGTGACCTTGACCTTTAACCTTGAAAATCAATAGGGTTCCAGATTCTCTTAAGGACTAAGTATGTACCAAGTTTGGTCAAAATCCATTGAAGGATGTTGATCCTAGAGTGTTCACAAGGATGTTACGGAAGGACGGACGGTAGCGTTACTATATCCCTTCGCAACTTAGTTGGCGAGGGGATAAAAAGGGACAGACATTTTACACCAATTCCATGTTCAAGGCATAGTACTATTTCTATTAGTTCAAATAATCAGGAGGTTTCAGGGAGTTTTTGTTGATATTTTTTTTTTTATTTCCTAAGAAAAAAAAACTAACATTTTTTAGTCATTGGATTTTAACAAGAAGAAGAAAATATAAGTTTTATTTCTAAAACTGTGTATATAAGTACAAACATGGATGCCCCTTTAGGAAGAGTTTATTAAGGAAAAAGTATGTTATATTTCTAAAACTATGAGGTTACCACGCAGCAGCGATTTGATGTAGTAAGGCCTTAATCATAAAGCAAAAATGTTGTAATAGAAGCAACCAAAGTTGAAACCAATCTCAAATTCTCACCCCCCCCCCCCCCCCCCCCCCTCCCCCCCCTTAACAGTAGAATGGTGTATCAAAAGAGTAGAGTGTGATGTCTGCTAGATTAAAATTTATATTAAATAAAATGATTGCTGGGTCTTACTTTAACATTTACAGACCAATAGCACAACAGCATATGATGGATCTACTATATACAAAGCGACATTCATAAAATAAAGTTCTATGGATTTTTTTTTTACCCAGATTACATTATTTCAGATGATAAACCCATACATTACACATAATTCAGTTGTTCATACTTTACCTGGAGCCAAAAATATTTTTAAACAGATAAATTGAGAAAAATATTAAAACTACGCTTTGTACATAGATGTTTTAACTTCTTGGATTTTAATTTGGAAAGCTAATTTCTGATTGGTCAGTTGTAAATATGACTCCTGGAAATGACCCCATACAGAATGTTGTTAGATGTGTTAGTACATCACCAACAAATATCTAAGTTTGATTAGATTGAAGATGATTTCTACATGTATTTCACATTATAGACAAAGGCTTGTTAGTGGAGGAAAAATCAAGTAAAAATCGAAAATTTAATGGACTGGAATACCTCACGGCTACTTTTGGTCTTATTTAAAAGATATTACCGAGGTGCTTCGATTAAGCCCTGTCGTAGAGTTCCACTATGGTGCAGTTTTTGCAATATTGGGGTTAAAGGTCATTTGTGGAAAATGTCGAAAATCACAATTTTTTTTATATAATGGATATTTTCCTTGAAAACAGTTTACTATTACAATTAAAAAATGCTGGCATTATGTAGTGTTATGTTTTTGATTAAATAATTTCTTTTTTGCTTGAAAATATCGGGTAAAGGTTACTGATATATGCCCCTGCCGTCGGGAAGTACAACAAATGTATTTTTAAAATTTGTGCATCAAAATTGAAAAAGAAAATACAGAAATTACAAATGGAGCTTAATCATAGAAAAATATAGTATATTTTCTGGAAAGTTTCGTAAAAATCTTACGAGAAATAACCGGGTGTACGAAGTCTAAACTCTACCACACCAACCTAAAAGTAGGACAAAAATTGATTTACTTTTAATAAAAGAGCATAATTACAATGGTAAAAAGTATACTATGCCTTTTACAGAGGTCTCATGTTAGTTGAAAGCCCACCAACCGCGTCAAGGTCTGAGACCAATGGCAGGTTTCTTTCTTTTTTTCTTTTTCTTTTTTTTCAATCAGGTATCTGCTTTAGATGTCGTTTGGACAATCCTCGTCGCTTCCCAAATTTTCAGCTACCGACAATTGGTGTGACAGTTGATTTCTACATTCTTCATTTCCTTGACAACCGCAGATGCTCGTACACGATAAATTTTGTTCAACGCAAACACAATTTTTGCTACAAATGGACTTGCCTTTACACATACAGTACATACAAGGTCTTGCAAGAAGTCAGACGTCATGGGTCCTTCAAAGTACTTTGACATTAAGTATTTGTTCTCATTTCTCCATCCATATTCTAAAGGTGACCTAGGCGGTGGTTTAGCTTCATTAGCATGTGTCCATACATACACTTGGAATGCAACACGAAGTATGTGTTGTCTAAATGCTGCTTCAGATGGAGGAATCTTTTGACAAAGCTAATTTTACCCCGAGTTTATTTAGATCTCTGTGAACAGACTTAGCACTACCTTTTGGGTCATACAGATCAGCTACCAACAGCCTGCCTGCTTCAACACATGTATCAACATCAGAACTAGCTAGATTTGTCAAAGTTTGGTATTCTGTTGTATTTTGTTTAAGAATTTTATAAACTGTCTTCTTGCCAATACCAAACAGAACTGAGAAAGGAACAGAACTTATCAAGCAAGAAAGACATAGAAAATGCCTTTTTATTAACAAAGAGATCATCTCGTATGCTATCTACGAATTGTCGAAAAGCACTTGCATGCTCCGACTCTTTTTCGACTGGTACAGTGTCTGATTTCATGCTTAAAAGGTAGTTCGCTATATATATGCATGACGAGTGATACAATGCATTTTCCAAGAAATTGTAAACTGACTGAATGAAACTAACTATATCGAAATCGGACTCGTTATTCGCAGCATTGAGTATGTTTTTGACTCGATCTTTAGATTCGACGCGCTTTAAATTCCTATCTTTTTTGTAACTTTTCTGTTTACAAAATATGCATTGAGACCAATCAAATGGAGCAGTCATTGAGCGCGTCTTTACACAAATAGATTCTGATGTTCTCACCGAGCCACAGGCAGAGGCATTCATTTGTGCTTCAACTGGTTCAAATTTTTCTAAATTTATTTTGCTTGTGTAGATTTTATAGCAGGATCTATGATACTGTATCCTATCAGTTGGAATCAAATCAAGTGAATCAAATTCGTCATGAAGACGGCGATGGACATCATCTTTCCTCAAGCCAACAGCTTTAAATAAGGTAAATTTCCCCTTTTCGCTTGCCTTAGATAGAGTATCATCGCAAGAGATCTGACAAATTATGCATAATTCCCAACTGCTGACCGTTCGACTCTTTTTCGATAGTGAGTGAGCAAACTTTACGGGACTACTCATTTCCAAGAACGAATCAGATATAGTCCGATTGGCAATAAGTGACAAATTAAAATGACCACATCGGTATAAAAACTGGTACAAAACAATCTTAAATTCAACACAAAACAAAAATAAGGTATATCATAAAACAAATTTAAACAACAATATAAAACTTCAAGTGTTCAGGACTATATATACAGGACGAAACTTTTTCCGGAACATTTCATGTCTATTCCGATCGGTACTAAAATGCTAACTAAACCACCAAAACAAAAAAGTAAAACCCACTTAAAAAACCATACATTTAAAAAAAAAAAGAACTTGCACAAAACACTTTTAAACTCAACAATGAACAATGATTTATGTATTTCACAAACGTATTCGAACGATAATGTCAAAACTTCAAGACTTCACGACACGCATATTGTCATGAATAAGGGTGAAATTAATACAGGGGAAAGTAACGAGAACGAAAACGTTCATAAATTTAATGAGTCAGTGGTTTCGAAAAATTGCTGTTTTAAGGTTAAATTTGTACCTTTTTGAGTGATTTGTAATTATAGAGTGTGAAAGAACTGATAAATATACAAATTTATTCACCAAAAAATTATCTACACGTAATTCATTAAATTATATTCACAATGACAGGTACTGCAATCGGAAAAAGCTTTCACATTCTTCTGCGAAATGCCCAATAATTATTTAGCTATCCGTCAGATGCTAAATCTTCTATGTTAAAATGTTTGAAAATTCTGACAATAACTTTTTTGTGTCAACAATTTACTTTGTTTAATGTTCTTACAGCCTTTTTGTAATTTGAAAAATCTACGAAATTTCACTTTCAAGAGCTCTAACAAAAAAATGCACCATGGGAAAATTGTACGACAGGGCTTAAATGATAATATAATGTATACCTAATCATTTTGCAAAATATCAGCCGTAAGGTATGTCGGTCCATTAAACTCGGAAAGTACGCGTCTTTTTCTAGAATCGTTCCCGTACTATGTGTGATTTAAAACTTGACTACAAATACACTATATATAAACTTACCATAGACCCAGGCAATACCAATACATTCAACCAGACCAATCAATAACAAGGAATATGTGGCTGCATAGTTGTCAAACAGTTGTAGTATGTACATCCCACCCTGAAATGTCAATAAATGTTAGAGAATACTGCAGAGGCAATAAAAAATGGACAATCCAGAAAAACTCGCAAAGGATACACAATTAGCTGTAGTATAAACATCCCACCCTGAAATGTTAAAATAAATTGTCAAACAGCCAAACATGTCGCTAGGTAAACTTAATTTGCAACTGTAAAACCGACGATTTACATCCGCAAAGCTTAAAATACAATCCAGTTATCTCGTAAGTTGTCAAACAGCTGAAGAATAAACATCCCACCCTGAAATGTAAAAATGCCAATTGTTATATCTAGAATTAAATGTACTTCTCACAAATACTGACAACCTTCAACAAATTGAAGATTATGGCCAAGGTTGCACATGTATATTGTCATATTTTCATTGAAAGGAAATATTTTACCTGAGTACAAAATACAAGTCCAAGTAGAAAACTACCAGAAGCCACCATGATCAATAAGTAGGTTTTACGTCTCTCGTTCACACGGAAAACATGTGGGAAAACATCTAACAGAGTTGTATGTACTGTGGTTACCGTGGCAATCTATAAATAAAATTGTTCTAGCAAAATCATATACACAAAATTGATCTGGAACCAAAACGATTTTCTTTTAGATCAGAAAAGCAAAAAGAAGTCTTTCTGAATATGTTTCTATTATTATGAATGGAGTTTAAAATATGGATTCCAAAAATTGTGGTTGTATATAAATACAGTGATGATTCTGATTAGAAAATAACATAATGAAAATCAATGAAAAATAGTCGAAGTCCCCTTTCAATATGTCTATTTTTTACCTGTTCTGACAGTGTCTTGCAACTTTCAGATTTTTTTTTCCAGATGAAAATAGCTAAAAATCAGTTCAATAACTGAAAATAATCATGTTTGATATTTCAACATTTCTTGTTATTGGTGTTTATCTTCACTTTCAACAGTTTTACAGCTATATTGTGACTAGATGTAATGGGTGAGGAAGATCAAGGACAGTTTTACAGCTATATTGTGACTAGATGTAATGGGTGAGGAAGATCAAGGACAGTTTTACAGCTATATTGTGACTAGATGTAATGGGTGAGGAAGATCAAGGACAGTTTTACAGCTATATTGTGACTAGATGTAATGGGTGAGGAAGATCAAGGACAGTTTTACAGCTATATTGTGACTAGATGTAATGGGTGAGGAAGATCAAGGACAGTTTTACAGCTATATTGTGACTAGATGTAATGGGTGAGGAAGATCAAGGACAGTTTTACAGCTATATTGTGACTAGATGTAATGGGTGAGGAAGATCAAGGACAGTTTTACAGCTATATTGTGACTTAAGATGTAATGGGTGAGGAAGATCAA
Organism: Bathymodiolus septemdierum; assembly: GCA_963383655.1. Lineage (NCBI taxonomy): Eukaryota > Metazoa > Mollusca > Bivalvia > Mytilida > Modiolidae > Bathymodiolus > Bathymodiolus septemdierum. The sequence goes on from OY726521.1 coordinate 5,406,530, forward strand.
GGACAGTTTTACAGCTATATTGTGACTTAAGATGTAATGGGTGAGGAAGATCAAGGACAGTTTTACAGCTATATTGTGACTAGATGTAATGGGTGAGGAAGATCAAGGACAGTTATAATGACTAGTGAAACAGCCTGTCTTAGGTAAGTGTCTGAGAATTATAGCATTTCAACATGCTCTTTAATTCCAGTAATTACTCCTTAATGACTTTACAAGATTTTTTTAGATTTTGTTTGTATATTTAATCATAAAAACACAATCAAGAAAAGCAAGTTGCTCATGAACCATAATGAATGAAAGAAAAGCATTTTTTCTAATAAAATCTTCAAAAGTAACAGATAGTCACTAAATGAAGTCCAAACATCAAAATAAGAACTTAATATGCTACATTTAGAAATAGACTTGATTCTTTTTTTTTTTTTTATCTTGACCTTTAAATCTCATATAAAATCAAAAACCTATATAGTAAAATTAGAAGATTAAAATATTGTCCAAAATAATCAAATTTTGTGTTATATAAGAATGATGGTGAATATTTACATATCAAATATAACCTTTGACTGTTACATACCTGTGTCCCTAATCCTAGTGTGATTAACATGGAAAAGAACAGCACAGACCATAACTGTGATATAGGTAACTTAGTAACAACTTCTGGATAAACTACAAAGGCTAAACCAGCACCTACAGAATTACAATAAGATAATAGACTGAGTAAGTGATTCTTGTTTAATGCCAATTCAGCAATTTTTCAGCTATATCATTACGAGAACAATTTAATTTCAATGAGATTATGATGAGGTCCGCTTTATTCTAGACCAACACGCTTAGTTGGTTTTAATAGTGCTAGCTTACTGAAACAAAAGTCTGTGGGTAGACATGTCGCTCCACTCGCACACATTATTCTGATTCTGAGCCAACAAGTCTTTGCTCTTTTTCTTTAATGCTGCGTGCTTAGCGGAGAAGCAACAAATACCATTTTTATAGTCTTTGGTTTGACCCAACTGGGGCTAGAACCCACTATCTACCACACTCGAGGCAAGCACACTAACCATTACACCACTGATGAACCCACGATCTACCACACTCGAGGCGAACACACTAACCATTACACCACTGATGAACCCATGATCTACCACACTAACCATTACACCACCGATGAACCCATGATCTACTACACTCGAGGCGAGCACACTAACCATTACACCACCGATGAACCTACGATCTACCACACTGGAGGTGAGCACACTAACCATTACACCACCGATGAACCCACGATCTACCACACTCAAGGCGAGCACACTAACCATTACACCACCGATGAACCCACGATCTACCACACTCGAGGCTAGCACACTAACCATTACACCACCGATGAACCCACGATCTACCACACTCGAGGCAAGCACACTAACCATTACACCACCAATGAACCCACGATCTACCACACTCGAGGCGAGCACACTAACCATTACACCACCGATGAACCCACGATCTACCACACTCGAGGCTAGCACACTAACCATTACACCACCGATGAACCCACGATCTACCACACTCGAGGCGAGCACACTAACCATTACACCACCGATGAACCCACGATCTACCACACTCGAGGCGAACACACTAACCATTACACCACCGATGAACCCACGATCTACCACACTCGAGGCGAGCACACTAACCATTACACCACCGATGAACCCACGATCTACCACATTCGAGGCGAGCACACTAACCATTACACCACCGATGAACCCACGATCTACCACACTCGAGGCGAGCACACTAACCATTACACCACCGATGAACCCATGATCTACCACACTCGAGGCAAGCACACTAACCATTACACCACCAATGAACCCACGATCTCCCACACTCGAGGCGAGCACACTAACCATTACACCACCGATGAACCCATGATCTACCACACTCGAGGCGAGCACACTAACCATTACACCACCGATGAACCCATGATCTACCACACTCGAGGCGAGCACACTAATCATTACACCACCGATGAACCCATGATCTACCACACTCGAGGCGAGCACACTAACCATTACACCGCCGATGAACCCACGATCTACCACACTCGAGGTGAGCACACTAACCATTACACCACCTATGAACCCACGATCTACTACACTCGAGGCGAGCACACTAACCATTACACCACCGATGAACCCATGATCTACCACATTAACCATTACACCACCTATGAACCCACGATCTACCACACTCGAGGCGAACACACTAACCATTACACCACCGATGAACCCACTATCTACCACACTCGAGGCGAGCATACTAACCATTACACCACCGATGAACCCATGATCTACCACACTAACCATTATACCACTGATGAACCCACGATCTACCACACTCGAGGCGAGCATACTAACCATTACACCACCGATGAACCCATGATCTACCACACTCGAGGTGAGCATACTAACCATTACACCACCGATGAACCCATGATCTACCACACTCAAGACGAGCACACTAACCATTACACCACCGATGAACCCACGATCTACCACACTAACCATTAGACCACCGATGAACCCACTATCTACCACACTCGAGGCAAGCACACTAACCATTACACCACCGATGAACCCACTATCTACCACACTCGAGGCGAGCACACTAACCATTACACTACCGATGAACCCATGATCTACCACACTAACCATTACACCACCGATGAACCCACGATCTACCACACTCGAGGCGAGCACGCTAACCATTACACCACCGATGAACCCACGATCTACCACACTCGAGGCAAGCACACTAACCATTACACCACCAATGAACCCATGATCTACCACACTCGAGGCAAGCACACTAACCATTACACCACCGATGAACCCATGATCTACCACACTCGAGGTGAGCACACTAACCATTACACCACCTATGAACCCACGATCTACCACACTCGAGGTGAGCACACTAACCATTACACCACCGATCAACCCATGATCTACCACACTCGAGGCGAGCATACTAACCATTACACCACCGATGAACCCACGATCTGCCATACTCGAGGCGAGCACACCACCGATGAACCAACAATCTACCACACTAACCATTACACCACCGATGAACCCATGATCTACCACACTCGAGGCGAGCACACTAACCATTACACCACCGATGAACCCATGATCTACCACACTCGAGGTGAGCACACTAACCATTACACCACCGATGAACCCATGATCTACCACACTCGAGGCGAGCACACTAACCATTACACCACCGATGAACCCACGATCTGCCATACTCGAGGCGAGCACACCACCGATGAACCAACAATCTACCACACTAACCATTACACCACCGATGAACCCATGATCTACCACACTTGAGGCGAGCACACTAACCATTACACCACTGATGAACCCACGATCTACCACACTCGAGGCGAGCACACTAACCATTACACCACCGATGAACCCATGATCTACCACACTCGAGGCGAGCACACTAACCATTACACCACCGATGAACCCATGATCTACCACACTCGAGGCAAGCACACTAACCATTACACCGCCGATGAACCCACGATCTACCACACTCGAGGTGAGCACACTAACCATTACACCACCTATGAACCCACGATCTACCACATTAACCATTACACCACCTATGAACCCATGATCTACCACATTAACCATTACACCACCTATGAACCCACGATCTACCACACTCGAGGCGAACACACTAACCATTACACCACCGATGAACCCACTATCTACCACACTCGAGGCGAGCATACTAACCATTACACCACCGATGAACCCATGATCTACCACACTAACCATTAGACCACCGATGAACCCATGATCTACCACATTAACCATTACACCACCTATGAACCCACGATCTACCACACTCGAGGCGAACACACTAACCATTACACCACCGATGAACCCACTATCTACCACACTCGAGGCGAGCATACTAACCATTACACCACCGATGAACCCATGATCTACCACACTAACCATTAGACCACCGATGAACCCATGATCTACCACATTAACCATTACACCACCTATGAACCCACGATCTACCACACTCGAGGCGAACACACTAACCATTACACCACCGATGAACCCACTATCTACCACACTCGAGGCGAGCACACTAACCATTACACCACCGATGAACCCATGATCTACCACATTAACCATTACACCACCTATGAACCCACGATCTACCACACTCGAGGCGAACACACTAACCATTACACCACCGATGAACCCACTATCTACCACACTCGAGGCGAGCATACTAACCATTACACCACCGATGAACCCATGATCTACCACACTAACCATTATACCACTGATGAACCCACGATCTACCACACTCGAGGCGAGCATACTAACCATTACACCACCGATGAACCCATGATCTACCACACTCGAGGTGAGCATACTAACCATTACACCACCGATGAACCCATGATCTACCACACTCAAGGCGAGCACACTAACCATTACACCACCGATGAACCCACGATCTACCACACTAACCATTAGACCACCGATGAACCCACTATCTACCACACTCGAGGCAAGCACACTAACCATTACACCACCGATGAACCCACTATCTACCACACTCGAGGCGAGCACACTAACCATTACACTACCGATGAACCCATGATCTACCACACTCGAGGCGAGCACACTAACCATTACACCACCGATGAACCCACGATCTACCACACTCGAGGCGAGCACGCTAACCATTACACCACCGATGAACCCACGATCTACCACACTCGAGGCGAGCATACTAACCATTACACCACCGATGAACCCATGATCTACCACACTCGAGGCGAGCACACTAACCATTACACCACCGATGAACCCACGATCTACCACACTAACCATTAGACCACCGATGAACCCACTATCTACCACACTCGAGGCGAGCACACTAACCATTACACCACCTATGAACCCACGATCTACCACACTCGAGGCGAGCATACTAACCATTACACCACCGATGAACCCACTATCTACCACACTCGAGGCGAGCATACTAACCATTACACCACCGATGAACCCATGATCTACCACACTAACCATTAGACCACCGATGAACCCATGATCTACCACATTAACCATTACACCACCTATGAACCCACGATCTACCACACTCGAGGCGAACACACTAACCATTACACCACCGATGAACCCACTATCTACCACACTCGAGGCGAGCACACTAACCATTACACCACCGATGAACCCATGATCTACCACATTAACCATTACACCACCTATGAACCCACGATCTACCACACTCGAGGCGAACACACTAACCATTACACCACCGATGAACCCACTATCTACCACACTCGAGGCGAGCATACTAACCATTACACCACCGATGAACCCATGATCTACCACACTAACCATTATACCACTGATGAACCCACGATCTACCACACTCGAGGCGAGCATACTAACCATTACACCACCGATGAACCCATGATCTACCACACTCGAGGTGAGCATACTAACCATTACACCACCGATGAACCCATGATCTACCACACTCAAGGCGAGCACACTAACCATTACACCACCGATGAACCCACGATCTACCACACTAACCATTAGACCACCGATGAACCCACTATCTACCACACTCGAGGCAAGCACACTAACCATTACACCACCGATGAACCCACTATCTACCACACTCGAGGCGAGCACACTAACCATTACACTACCGATGAACCCATGATCTACCACACTCGAGGCGAGCACACTAACCATTACACCACCGATGAACCCACGATCTACCACACTCGAGGCGAGCACGCTAACCATTACACCACCGATGAACCCACGATCTACCACACTCGAGGCGAGCATACTAACCATTACACCACCGATGAACCCATGATCTACCACACTCGAGGCGAGCACACTAACCATTACACCACCGATGAACCCACGATCTACCACACTAACCATTAGACCACCGATGAACCCACTATCTACCACACTCGAGGCGAGCACACTAACCATTACACCACCTATGAACCCACGATCTACCACACTCGAGGCGAGCACACTAACCATTACACCACCTATGAACCCACGATCTACCACACTCGAGGCGAGCACACTAACCATTACACCACCAATGAACCCATGATCTACCACACTCGAGGTGAGCACACTAACCATTACACCACTGATGAACCCATGATCTACCACACTAACCATTAGACCACCGATGAACCCATGATCTACCACACTCGAGGCGAGCACACTAACCATTACACCACCAATGAACCCACTATCTACCACACTCGAGGCAAGCACACTAACCATTACACCACCTATGAACCCACGATCTACCACACTCGAGGCGAGCACACTAACCATTACACCACTTATGAACCCACGATCTACCACACTCGAGGCGAGCACACTAACCATTACACCACCAATGAACCCATGATCTACCACACTCGAGGCGAGCACACTAACCATTACACCACTGATGAACCCATGATCTACCACACTAACCATTAGACCACCGATGAACCCATGATCTACCACACTCTAGGCGAGCACACTAACCATTACACCATCGATGAACCCACGATCTACCACACTCGAGGCAAGCACACTAACCATTACACCACCGATGAACCCACGATCTACCACACTCGAGGCAAGCACACTAACCATTACACCACAGATGAACCCACGATCTACCACACTCGAGGCGAGCACACTAACCATTACACCACCTATGAACCCACGATCTACCACACTCGAGGCGAGCACACTAACCATTACACCACCGATGAACCCATGATCTACCACACTCGAGGCGAGCACACTAACCACTACACCACCAATGAACCCATGATCTACCACACTAACCATTACACCACCGATGAACCCATGATCTACCACACTCAAGGCGAGCACACTAACCATTACACCACCGATGCAGATAATAGAAGTAACTGTAACTCTTTGTCAGTGATTTATTAACATGTCAATTGTTTATAGTGTAATCTATCTCTGTACATAAGAAAAAAACTACTTTACCTGTCTAATCTGAACAAGTTTTAACCTGTCTAATCTGAATCACAAATTTAACCTGTCTATCTGAACATCCCGAATAAGATATTAGTCGCATTTGGCAACTGGGCGACCGTCCATTTCAGGCACTGTCTATTAAGAGGTCACCTGTATTAAAATGTCACATTTTTCTTGTCCTGTCATAGAAAATTTCATATGAATTGAACCTCTTTTAAGAGGTCACCTGTCTTATAAGGCCACTATTTCTCTGTCCCATTAGGTGACCTCTTAATAGAAGTTTGACTGTCTATACATACCCTCACTAGCTACCTCATCAAGTTTTACACCCAGTTCATGTGCCATGTATCCAATGATAGCAAATATTACTAATCCAGCAAATACACTTGTTACACAATCCATCACTGATACTACTATGGCATCACTATAAAGAAAAGGGAAATTTGTGATAGGAATATATATATATGACATTCAAGCAATTTCTAAAATAAAAGCCACAAAAATCTTTATATTCTCAATTGTAAATATAAAATCTTTTAAACTTTATACAATATTTGTTTGTATTCATAAATCATTTCCAAGGAATTTCTGACATTGAAATTATGATCCTCTCCCAAAATAAAAAATTAAATAGGGGAAAATATAGAAAAAAATATAAAAGTAAAAAAAATTGTATGTCTCAACTCACATATTATATATACAATAGTATGTACCATAAGTTAATTATACAGTCTATATAATATAAATAACTGATTCATAAAAAACATGAATAAATTGCAAACTAATAAATATAAGACTAGCCATAAGAAAGGGACGTAACATGAGTGTTTGGAACTTGATAGAGGATGGTTATTGTTGGTCAGTTCTGTGGCTTTTTTTTCTCACAATATCAATTATATCCACTTATTATGGCAAAAAAAACCCATCATTTTACTTCCATACATATTTAATCACTTATTCTCATCATCACTATAGCTGGAATACTAATCATTTGATTAAAATAAACATAGTATTTTGGTGAAGTTTAACAAACAATATCCCCTTTAAATAAAAACCAAAATGATGAACTGGTACCTTGACCCTGTAAATACTTACAGGTAACAGTTATTACGGAACTTGTTATAACTGGATAAGGTAATCAAACCTCCCCAGCAAGGTGACAAGGAGAAAAATATCTGTACTGCAGCATCTGCCCAAACCTGTTAATATCCAATCAAATCAGTCCTTACTTTTTGTATTATCCAATCAGATAAAGCTTTATAAATTGAATGTAAAAGTCAGCTTAAGTAAAAGTATGGCTAAAACTTCATTGAGGTGGTTATGAGGAAGGCTTCTACCACCTGTTTGCATGTATAAAGATTCAACAGGGATTCTATTTATAAGTTTTGCAGGGAAAAATCCTATGTAGCTAACAAGGGATATTTCATTTAAAAATACATAACACACAAGGAAGGCTTAAGATTTTGATGAGGATCACTCACATTTGTAGACAGATTTATGTCTCTCCTGCTCTCTGCAAATTGTTTGTGTGATATTTTTTCAAAAAGTAACCTTAATCAATGTACCATGAAACTGGAATTATGAAAAGGCCATATAAGCATCGATATACTTATGAACCCTCCTTCATCAATGTGTGGATCAAATATGGTGAACCTAGAATATATAACAACAGAGAAACTGACCTAATCATGCAAACTTGATGTAAATCGAACAGTCAGTAGACTATGAAAATGAGGTCCAGGTCAGGTGACACAGGCCTGGTTGACTCGTAAACTTCATGGTCAATGTATGAACTATCTATTGTGAGCCTATGTTTTATGGCAATAGAGAAACTGATCTATTCATCAAAACTTAAAATAAATCTAACAAAGTCAGTAGACTGTGAAAATGAGGTCAAGGTAATGTGACACATGCCTGGCTGACATGTATCCTCTATAATCAATGTGTGGACCAAGTATTCTGAGCCTAGATTATATGGTAATGAAGAACCTGTCCTAATAAAAAACTAGAGGCTCAGCACTGAGCTGAGCCTGTGTCGCTCACCTTTCATTCTGCTTTGAGGAAACTTAATACAGAACCTTCCATAGGTGCTTCCCACCAAATATCGGTTCATTTTGGCAAAGCAGTTTCAGAGAAGATTTTTTAGAAATCGACCAATCTAAAACAAGAATTGCTTGTGGCAGCCATGTTTGTTAATGGATCAAAGCGAAATGCACAATCTCAATAGAGGACCTTCCATAGATGCTTCTTACCAAGTTTTATATCATTTGGCCAAGCGGTTTCAGAGGAAAAGCTGTTTTAGAAATCGACCAATAAGAAACAAGAATTGCCTATGACGGCCATGTTTCTTAACGGATCAAAACGGAATGAGCAATTCCCATAGAGGACCTTCCATAGATGCTTCCTACCACGTTTCGGTCCATTTGGCCAAGTTGTTTCAGAGTAGAAGATTTTTAGAAATCGACCAATCAGAAACAAGAATTGCCTGTGGTGGCCATGTTTGTTAATGGATCGGGACAAAATGAGCAATATTTTATAGAGAACCTTCCATAGATGCTTCCTACCAAGTTTCGGTTCATTTGGCAGAGCGGTTTCAGATGACAAGATTTTTAGAAATTGACCAATTAGAAACAAGAATTGCCTATGGCAGCCATATTTGTTAATGGATCGGGACGAAATGAGCAATCTTTATAGAGAACCTCCCATAGATGTATCCTACCAAGTTTCGGTTCATTTGGCAAAGCGGTTTCAGAGGAGAAGATTTTTTAGAAATTAACCAATCAGAAACAAGAATTGTCTGTGGTGGCCATATTTGTTAATGGATCGGGACAAAATGAGCAATCGTAACAGAGGACTTTCCATAGATGCTTCCTACCAAGTTTCGGTTCATTTGGCCAAACGGTTTCAGAGGAAAAGAATCTATAATCTCAGCCAATCAGAAACAAGAATCACCTTGTTTGTTAACGGATCGGGACAGAATGAGTAATGTTTTTAGAGGACCTTCCATAGATGCTTCCTACCAAGTTTCGTATCATTTGGACAAGCAGTTTCAGAGGAGAAGATTTTTAGAAATCGACCAATCAGAAACAAGAATTGCCTGTGGTGGCCATGTTTGTCAATGGATCGGGACGAAATGAGCACTCTTTTAAAGGACCGCCCACAGATGCTTCCTACCAAATTTCGGTTCATTTGGCCAAGCAGTTTCAGAGGAGAAGAATTGAAACTAGAGGCTCAGGTGAGCCTGTATCGCTCACCTGACATAAATAAGTCCTCTTAAGAATGTCTGCATGCCGAATACATCTAAGTTACTATTCAAATCCCATACTGCCATAGGGTTCTATGCAAAACTATGTCTGCTCATGGCAGCCATCTTGGATGGAGGTCGTGGTCACCGGACACAATTTTGATAGTATACTACCCAAGGACCATCCATGCCATGTTTGCTTTAAATAGGCTGACTGGTTTCAGAAGAGAAGACTTTTAAACAATTTTCCCATAGGGTCCTATGTTAAAACTATGTCCGCTGACGGCGACCATTTTGAACTGAGATCGGGATCACTGAACACAATTTTGGAAGTTGACCACCTAAGGACCATCGATGACAATGTTTGCTATATTGGCTTACTGGTTTCAGAGGAGAAGATTTTAAAACATTTTTTCCCATAGGGTCCTATGTTAAAACTACAGTATGTCCGCTGAAGGCGGCCATCTTGGATGGAGGTCAGGGTCACTGGACACAATTTTGAAAATTGACCACGTAAGGACCATCCATGCCATGTTTGCTTTAAATTGGCCTACTGGTTTCAGAGGAGAAGATTTTTAAACATATTTCCCATAGGGTCCTATGTTAAAACTATGTCCGCTGACGGTGGCCATCCTGGATGAAGGTCAGGGTCACAGGACATAATTTTGAAAGTTGACCACCTAAGGACCATTCATGCCATGTTTGCTTTAAATTGACTTACTGGTTTCAGAGGAGAAGACTTTTAAACATTTTTTCCATAGGGTCCTATGTTAAAATTAAGTCGAGTCATGGTGGCCTTCTTGAATTTCAGATCGGCAAACGATACACAAGTTTAGTACAGGACCATTCAATGATCATACCTGCAAAGTCACAATGCAATTGGCTTAGTGGTTTCTAACAAGAAGATTTTAAAAATTTCGACCAATCAGAACACATTATGGGCCCTGGCAGCCATGTTGGATTTCCGATCAGCGCCAAAAACAAAAATCTTGTATATGACCATCCAATGTACATTTCTGCCCAGTTTGGTTCAAATCTGTTTTGTGGTTTCAGAAAAAAAGATGAAAATGTGAAATTCCCATAGGGTCCAATGTTAAACTAAGTCAAGTCATGGCGGCCATCTTGAATTTCCGATCGGCAAATGATTCACAAGTTTAATACAGGACCACCCAATGATCATTCCTGCAAAGTCACAATTCAATTGGCTTGGTGGTTTCTGACAAGAAGATTTTTAAAATTTCAGCCAATGAGAACACATTATGGACCCTGGCAGCCATGTTGGATTTCAAATCAGCACCAAAAACACAAATCTGGTAGAGGACCATCCAATGAACATTTCTGGCAAGTTTGGTTGAAATCTATACAGCGGTTTCACAGAAGAAGATTTAAATGTGAAAAGCTAACGGACGGACGGACGCTACCCATGTCAAAAGCTCACCTCGCCTATGGCCAGGTGAGCTAAAAATCAGCCAATCAGAAACAAGAGTCACCTGTGGCGGCCATGTTTGTTAATGGATTGGGACGAAATGAGCAATCTTTACAGAGGACCTTCCATAGATGCTTCCTACCAAGTTTCGGTCCATTTCGCCAAGCGGTTTCAGAGGAGAAAATTAAAAAAAATCAGCAATATCTGTATAGAGATAACTGCATTTTGAATACAGATATCTACATTTAAACAAGAGTTATCTTTCTTTTAAAAGAGATTTTTTTTTAGGAATCAACCAATCAGAAACAAGAATTGCCTGTGGTGGCCATGTTTGTTAACCGATCGGGACAAAATGAGCAATCTTTATAGAGGACCTTCCATAGATGCTTCCCACCAAGTTTCGGTTCATTTGGCCAAGCTGTTTCAGAGTAGAAGATTCTTAGAAATCAACCAATCAGAAACAAGAATTGCCTGTGGCAGCCATGTTTGTTAATGAATCAGGATGAAATGAGCAATCTTTATAGAGGACCTTCCAAGGATGCTCCCTACCAAGTTTCGATTCAGTTGGCCAAGCGGTTTCAGAGGAGAAGATTTTTTTAGAAATCAACCAATCAGAAACTAGAATGGCCTGTGGTGTCCATGTCCCAAATATAACATTGCTGGATAGATTATTTAATGATTTCCAGCATAAACATGTTTTAAAGGTGCCTTCCTTTGATAGTATCGGGGTATATATCTTTAAATGAAATATCCAAACTCCACATTTAAATGATAAAATAATACTAAAGCACTATAAACTACATTTAGCAAATTTATATTATATTTTTACTACAAAAGGCATCTAGCTTGTTATATATAACACTATATGAAATATAATATGTAAACAAAATCATATTGTGCAATAAAAAATGAGGAAAAAAAAAGAGTATCATATATGTATGAGCCATATTCTTTTTTACACTAAAATGGACATATCAATAGAAAATAGATGTCCCTGCTTCAGGATAAAGTAAACAGAGGCATAACTCATAACTCTAGAACCTCCCAAAAAAAAAGAACAAATTAGAACTTGGTCTGTGTATTGGGGTAAACAATATGGTGTAAATATCTCAAAACAACAAGAACACATAAAAAAATTGCCATAATTTGCCTCCAAATAATAACATTTGTCTTTCAAGTTTTTGATAAAAAAAAAAAGACCCATGTTAAAGTAAGTTAACTGGTCTTGAATTTAATATCACTCAGAAATGTAACAATTTTTCCTCAGTATTTTTATGGAACATTCCAAGCCTTTCTCAAGATTTTTTTTACAGATGATCAGAAGCCTTAATTGGACATGAGAATTATCTTTGATTACCAATCAGTAGCTTATGAATATAAAACGTTAACAATCTATATCAAATGTAAATAAAAAGCCTACACAAAAACAAAAACTGTGGCTGCCATTAAAAGGATAATATAATGTCGTCAAGATGAAATAATAAACAAAACTATGTACCTATTAACATATATCATTTCTATAGTAGTTTCTAACCTGTGCTTTAGTCAGCTGTCCCCATTGTGGTGTCAGGAAATATATAATACCATCTACAGATCCATCTAACGTTAACCCACGAATCAACAGAATAAGCAGAACAACGTACGGGAAAAACGCTGTGAAATATACTGCCTGAAATTTATAATGTGTAATGTTATTAGTGTTGGGCAATCATTTATAAAAATAAGTATCAATTATCGGTTTATAATCGGAAAAACTACACTGATCAACTAGAGGGGCTGCTGTGGCCGTGATCATATAGTAGTTGGATTTACAACTACCTATGCAATCAGTGCCTATTACCACTGATGTAAATTCGAATCTCGGTCAGTGCAAGGTGTACAACATTATGTGATAAAGTTTGTCAGTGACTTGCGACAGGTCGATGGTTTTCTCCAGGTACTCCGGTTTCCTCCACCAATAAAACTGACCACCACAATATAACTGAAATATTGTTGAAAGTGGCATTAAACACCAACAAACAAAACAAACAAACTAATCAACTACACAATTGGTTTATAAGACTACAGGTTACAACATGCACTAAATTAATTTTTCATCAACAATTCAATTAATGTGTTGTCTTCAGTAAATATTGGTAATTAAATACATGGAGTTTGAAAATTTTAACATTTAAGTCATAAATCTCACTAAATTTACATGAAATACTAAATGAATAAAGGAAATTTATCTGTTTTCCTCTTTATTTTTTGAGCCCATAAAACTAGATCAATTGAAGTGTCTGAAAGTGAGCGGTCATGTATGTGTGTTAGGAGCATCAATTTTACATTTTATTGATTCCATTTTGTCCCGACAATGTGGTTGTATTATTTTGTTTTCCATTTCATTACAATAAATTAATTATGGACATTAACTACAGAATATCAGGGTTATCAAACAATGATCAACGTTAGTAGTACCTGGTATATACAGCTGAATAATTCTAATCAGCTTTCCTTTTTAGTTCATTGTTTTCAAATGATTATGAACAATGATTGACAATCGCCTTGCCAACACTTCACACGGCGGGTGCCACTAATAGAGCAGGAACTGCTTACCTTTTATGGAGCACCTGCGTTCATCCCCGGTTTTCAGTGTGGTCCATGTTAATCGATTTTAGTTTTATGTGTATATTTTGAAAAATCGTTGTTTGTGCTTTTTCTTTTGGCCATTGTGTTGTCTGTCCTTCGATTTACAGATTCTGATTACCCCTTTGGTATCTTCAAACTCTTCTTCACCATCCACTTTTATACACAATCTCCAACACTTACTTTACCAGAAGATTTGATGCCTTTAGCCAGACAAATTCCTACTAGTATCCAGGCTAAACAAAGACAGCCAACTAGCTGCCATCGTATATTTCCCATTTCATGCACACCATCTGTAATCCCCAGCACATATTCACTGTAAAAATTTAAGAGATCTGATAACATCTAATACAAGTGTTATTCTATTATGAGCTACTTTAATGATCAGATAAATTTACTTTTCGTCATATGCTCACAATCTAATTAATTGTAATGATGCAATTTGTAAACTAGAAACATCAGAAGAAACTGGTTTCATTAGTTGTAGTTCCTCCAGGCAAACCTTTAGTTCCTCCTGGCAAACCTTTAGTTCCTCCAGGCAAACCTTTTGTTCCTCCAGGCAAACCTTTAGTTCCTCCAGGCAAACCTTTTGTTCCTCCAGGCAAACCTTTTGTTCCTCCAGGCAAACCTTTAGTTCCTCCAGGCAAACCTTTAGTTCCTCCAGGCAAACCTTTAGTTCCTCCAGGCAAACCTTTAGTTCCTCCAGGCAAACCTTTAGTTCCTCCAGGCAAACCTTTTGTTCCTCCAGGCAAACCTTTAATTCCTCCAGGCAAACCTTTAGTTCCTCCAGGCAAACCTTTAGTTCCTCCAGGCAAACCTTTAGTTCCTCCAGGCAAACCTTTTGTTCCTCCAGGCAAACCTTTAGTTCCTCCAGGCAAACCTTTAGTTCCTCCAGGCAAACCTTTAGTTCCTCCAGGCAAACCTTTAGTTCCTCCAGGCAAACCTTTAGTTCCTCCAGGCAAACCTTTTGTTCCTCCAGGCAAACCTTTAGTTCCTCCAGGCAAACCTTTAGTTCCTCCAGGCAAACCTTTAGTTCCTCCAGGCAAACCTTTAGTTCCTCCAGGCAAACCTTTAGTTCCTCCAGGCAAACCTTTAGTTCCTCCAGGCAAACCTTTAGTTCCTCCAGGCAAACCTTTTGTTCCTCCAGGCAAACCTTTAGTTCCTCCAGGCAAACCTTTAGTTCCTCCAGGCAAACCTTTAGTTCCTCCAGGCAAACCTTTAGTTCCTCCAGGCAAACCTTTAGTTCCTCCAGGCAAACCTTTTGTTCCTCCAGGCAAACCTTTAGTTCCTCCAGGCAAACCTTTTGTTCCTCCAGGCAAACCTTTAATTCCTCCAGGCAAACCTTTAGTTCCTCCAGGCAAACCTTTAGTTCCTCCAGGCAAACCTTTTGTTCCTCCAGGCAAACCTTTAATTCCTCCAGGCAAACCTTTAGTTCCTCCAGGCAAACCTTTAGTTCCTCCAGGCAAACCTTTAGTTCCTCCTGGCAAACCTTTAGTTCCTCCAGGCAAACCTTTTGTTCCTCCAGGCAAACCTTTAGTTCCTCCAGGCAAACCTTTAGTTCCTCCAGGCAAACCTTTAGTTCTTCCAGGCAAACCTTTAGTTCCTCCAGGCAAACCTTTATTTCCTCCAGGCAAACCTTTTGTTCCTCCAGACACAGGCAAACCTTTAGTTCCTCCAGACAAACCTTTAGTTCCTCCAGGCAAACCTTTATTTCCTCCAGGCAAACCTTTTGTTCCCCCAGGCAAACCTTTAGTTCCTCCAGGCAAAACTTTTGTTCCTCCAGGCAAACCTTTCATTCCTCCAGGTAAACCTTTTCATTTAAATAGCTTTAATTACCATACAGATAGAACCCATGGTTTATCTATATTTTATAATGGTCAGATATTGTGTATGCAAATTTTAATTTAAAGATATATGTTGCCAATGCCTGCTGCCTTAGAATAAATCAAGGAAATACAATCTGCAAAAATTTGAGATATACATCTCATGTTGTACAAATCTAGAATGACAAATGAGGTTATCCTATTTAAATTGTAGGTGGTGTAGTGATCACAATGTGGTCATTGCTAATTAACATAAAAAAACAATTTTCAATCATAGAAAAAAATGATATACATATCATTATGTGGTGGCAACAAGGCATGCCAGGTGCAGAGTTCACGAAAAAGGACTGACACAAGCTTAGTATTTTGCAATAGAAAATTAATGAGGAATGACATTTTTTTCACTAGGACCACCAAATCCATATGCAATTTCATGAACTCTGCAGGTGAAAATATCATGTATAGAAACTGTATGTAGGATCAAAAGGTCAAGTGAGACACAGACTCGTGTCATTCATTGTAGGCTTTATCAAGTGAGACACAGACGTCGTGTCATTCATTGTAGGCTTTATCAAGTGAGACACAGACGCCGTGTCATTCATTGTAGGCTTTATCCTACAGTGTTGACATAAGCAGGAGATGTAATCTGATAATCTAATATGATCTTTATCAAAACTTTAAGTTCTCCTCCCTCAGGCATAGGTGACCTTAGCCGATTTTGGCTGGGCTGTTTGGTTTTACTGCCCCAAACACTTTAGAATTATCTAGCTTTCCAATCTTTAGATTTTAAGCATACCTGATGAAGGTTATTCCAGAAACATGTTATGCACGTACCTGATGAAGGTTATTCCAGAAATTGTGCACACTAAATTTGATATCTACATTTTTATTACATTTTAGACCCCTTCTTATAAGGCCATCCCTTTCTGCAATGAAAAAGTGACCTAATAAGAGGGATGGCCTCTCTTGAGGGGGACAATTCAGTATCTCAATGCATCTGAAATAATAGGGGTGACCTTTAGTGTGAGGGGCTTTAAAAGAAGGGGACGACGTTATAACAAAAACAAACAATCAAAGAAGGTTTTTTCTACTTACTGAAAGAACTCATCACTTGGAGATTTAGGGTCAGTAGTAAAGTTCGAACAGTTAGGTATAATAAGTGATCTGTACGTCTCGTTTAAGGTTGATATGTTAGCTATACAGCCTCCATTACACCAATCACCTCCATTCATTGTACATTTCTTTATTTTGAGTAAATCACCACTAATACAAGCTACAAAATATAGCATTATAATATATACCATTACAAAATATAGCATTACAAAATACATACACCATTACAAAATATAGCATTACAAAATATACCATTACAACATGAAATTATACAGGCTCGTAGCCACAAGCTTTCAAGGGTGGGGGCTTGGGGTTGATAAAACTCGTAATGCAACATGGTACTGCAGCCAGGGGCAGGGGTCAAAATCTGGACTTTAATAGTCATAATTCAACAATTTTTGAGCTGTGTGGTTTTTAAAAAAATTTCAAAAAATATCAAAAGTAAAGTAAAAGGTTTACATCAAGTAATACTAGAAATAAACAATGAAATCATTTTTCAAGGAATTGAATAAACAATGAAATCATTTTTCAAGGAATTCAATCAATTTGGATCAGGAGCAAAACAATTCAAAAACAGCAAACTTAGAATCGTACTTGTACTAACAAAAACAAATCTTCTATTTAATAACAGCTCCTATTAATCAGTGATGGAAAAAATCTGTTCATAGATTAACTTGCTGGCATCCTAAAACAAGACCATTGTTACTTTGTATGTAAGTTTTATTAGAAACAGGCGAAGGTATGAACTTGCTAGTGTCTCAAAACTAGAACATTGTTTTAATTTATTAGAATCTGTCAAGCTGTGAACTTGTTAGTGCCCTAATTAAATAAGGACATTGTTCAGAATCCTTGAAATGACAGTGTCTTAAAACTAGAACATTATCTTATTTTTGTCTTCCATAAGTCTTATAATTAGTAACAAAAAATAATAGTATTTAAATTCAAGTGAGATATCATTGACAACAAACACAAAGCATATATATAAATAACTGGATTTGATATCTCAATGATGGCCTTCATTGGTAAAAAAAAACCCACAATACATAGAATCTTTATATACACATGTAATTATATCATGGTAATCCAATCAGATGCTATAGCATTTATATTGACACAGATTTTATGCATGTCTTATGCATGCCAAAATGTGGGAGTTCAAAAGTAAGTGAATGTCAATTTCATTGTTTATTTCTAGTATTACTTTTGAAAACAAAAAAGTGGGTCATTATGCATGACAATCTTTTTTGGCAGAAATTTAGGAAACTTGTACCAAGTATAAATTATTACACATTATTAAATAATATGATTAAAACAGCCCTAATATGTTTAAATCACCCTGTATCATACAGTAGCTCTGCCCAGCTTAATATCTATACAGCTTTCCGGCCCTGGGCCAATACAGCTTTGGTCCGTATTGGCCCGGGGCCGAAAAAGCTGTATAGGTTCCGGTTTGCAATCTTACTTTCGTTCCGACATTACGTTCGCATACTACAATTTTTCATGACGTAATTATTACAAACATGTCGTCTAACAAGGCTGTCGTTGACAGTGAGCCTGTGGCTTTCACAAATGAAGAAGCCAAACAAATCTTGCATCAATTTGCAAAGGAAATTGGCAGCTTTGAGTTGGATTTCTAGAGTCTGG
The DNA here is from genome assembly GCA_963383655.1 of Bathymodiolus septemdierum. NCBI lineage: Eukaryota > Metazoa > Mollusca > Bivalvia > Mytilida > Modiolidae > Bathymodiolus > Bathymodiolus septemdierum. Next base: position 5,425,523 of record OY726521.1, read on the forward strand.
AATTCAAATACCATGTGAAAATGATTAGGTCTGTATAGAACCAGCTTAGCAGGTCTTATATTTGTCGTATAAACAACTGAAGTCAAATTATTTAATAAAGGTATTATTAACTGGTTGTTTCTGTATTGGCCCCGCATAGATTCTCGATCAGCTGTATTGGCCCGCGGCACTACAGGCCTTGGGCCAATACAGCTGACCTCGAATCTATACCAGGCCCAAAACAGAAACAACCAGTTAATAACACTATATTATTAACCAACTTACTATATTATGACAATAAATGCATATGTTTTATATAATATAAATCTCCTGGCAGGGCATTAAAGGATTTACGGGGCATTAAATACAGGGCCATTATGGAAAAAAGTGGTCCATTATGAAAAAAATGGCGCCAAATTTTAACACGTTCACTTGAGTTTTGTTTCTGTCGTTTTTGACTTAAAAATCATCATCTTTTTTTAAATAAATAACAGTGGATTTTCTGAAAATCGGGATTAGTGAAATAGACTATAGATTTCGATACGTCATCGTGTGGAAAGATCAGTTGCGCAGATAACCAGGATAAGTTGTGTTAACTCTTTGACTGCACTAGGGGCATATATATAATATGTCCCTTGAGAAAGAAATTTATTGAAACGTTTATTTTCTTTAAGAATAAGTTACGCAAATACATAGATATAATAATTAGACTGCACAATTTGAAATCAGATGCATATATTGCACATATAGAACTTCCTTAATATTAAAAAGAAACGGTCAGAAACGTCACAATGCTGTTCAAATGACGTCACACTGCTGAAAGGGTCATAAAGGGGTCTCCAGAAAAATGAACAGTGATGACGAAATTGATAATGTCAATCAGGGTTCAGATATTGAAATAAGCGGAGATAGTTTGGAAGAGTTGGACGATGATTTTGTTGCCAATCTCTTTTTTAATCAGTGTATTAACTAATCATTGAATTAGCTAATTATGTGATTAGGAATGAATCATGTAATTATGGCTAATCATATGATTAGCTTAATCACAAGTTCAACAACGGACCCCTGGCGAGACATATACATAAATAATGGTTCAAGTTGGTTAATAAAAGTATTAAGAAAAGGGTGTTTTCATAATGTCCCTGTTATGTGTTCTCTGTCTGTAATAATGGCCCGCGAAGTGTGTATTAGCCCTCAGCGTTGTCTCGGGCCATTATTAGAGACCTTAGACACATAACAGGGCCATTATGAAAACACCCATTTATTAATACTATAATAAATCTATATCTAAAAATAGTACACTAATCAGATTTATTAATACTAATTACAAATTGTACATACAAATTTATTCCACCTAAGAGAATACTTAAGATTCCAAATATCAGGGTGATCTTGTCATTAACAGCATTTTTGAAGTAGACAGAAAAATGTGGAGATTAAATTTGAATGAGTTTGTGTCTTTCCAGTACAAGTTTATATAAATTAATTTTAGCCACGTGTCATTTTATACGTGTTGATTGGTTTAAAAAGTTGATGTTATTTGCCAATATACGGAATCGAAAAATAGACGTCGTTCTCAAGGCGTCGCATGCCGTTGTCATCTGGTGATTTTCTTTAAATGAGGCACCCTTGGGGTTATTTAAATTTATTTCCGATTATTTGCCTTATTTTGAAAAAATAAATATACTTTTCAATATCATAACAAAAAAAGATTGAATTAATTTATAAGGATTGATCGAAATTATTTGTTCAGTTCATTCGAAATAACCTCAATCAAGTTGTACACACCCTTGCGTAACCACCTACACGGGTTACAGTGTGTACAACCTGATTGAGACTATTTCTACACCCTTGCGTAACCAGCTACACGGGTTACACGGTGTGTACAACCTGATTGAGGCTATTTCGAATGAACTGAACAAAAATTGCGATCAATCCTTAATTGATTCAGTATAAATGTAAGATGTACGCGGTATGATTTACCCAGCATGCAAAAACAACAACATCTATCATTTAACTCTAATTTACTGTGGGTTAGGATTATGGTGTTTAATCCACTTTCACCAATACTGCAGTTATATTGTGGGAGTTCTATTGGTGGAGGAAACCGGAGTACCCAGAGAAAAACACAGACCTGCCGCAAATCACTGACAAACTTTATCACTTTATGTTGTATCGAGTACACCTTGCCATGAGTGGGATTTAAACTCACAACGTTAGTGGTTATAGGCACTGATTACATAGGTAGTTGTAAATTCAACTACCATACAATCACAATCACATAATTTATTTCAGATATGGACACAAATAATGTTTCCTTTTCAGAATTAACATGTTTGAAAAGGTGCTTGTCCCAATAATTAACTCTCTGTTCGTTTCTCTTCCTTGAAACAACGTTTCAAAGTAAACAAACACTTGCTAACAGTCACAAAAACAACCAAAGTTCATAAAGGCATTCTTGACATCAAGTAAAATGGAATAGTGCTCATGGAAAAGCAGAGAATTTGAAATGCAAAATTGGAGATAATAATATACTGATCAATTAGATGTTGAGGGAATGTTGACAACATGCAAGTACAAACGGTGATCTGTGATATAAATTTGGTAAGGGTTAAAAAGAGGGTGTGTAATCCAGCAAAACATATTAATTGGTTTTATTGAATGCAAATCAGTCCTATAAAAACATAATATATAAATAATATTTAACATGTTTATAAGGTAGAAGATTTAATGTCAACTAAGTTGACAAAGCTGTTGTTATTATGTTTATCATATACAGTCAAGCCAGTATTAAGAGGTCACCATTGGGACAAAGAAAAAGTGGCCTTATAAGACAGGTGACCTCTTAAAAGAGGTCCAATTCATATGAAATTTTCTATGACAGGCAAGAAAAAGGTGACCTTTAAATACAGGTGACTGCTTAATAGAGGTGACCTCTTGGGCAGGTTTTACTGTATGTTTATTATGATACAGTAATACCATCTGTCATCTGATATATACATCATGCTATACTGTTGACAAGGTCATGTGCACTATGTAGATGTGGATAGTTTAACAAAAAAGCTACCTAACTAACAGCAAATGAGTTAATACACGCAATTAAAATAATTATATTATTTGTTTATACATCTATATGTGCAATGTAAGGCCAAATAAAAAAATATGTGTGTTTACGGTCACATGTTAAAAAAATCTAGGGTCGGTCGGTCGGCATTATTATTATATTTTTTTTTTTATTATCGGCAAAACCGGAAGTAGTCATTCCCGGTTCCGGAATCCGATATTTCATTTTCAAAATTTCCGGTAAGCCGTCATTTGTTGAAGCTGTTCTATGAGGAGTTAAGCTGTTTTTCTACCTTCTTTGCTCTCAATTTCGACAAAAAGCTATCGGTTGAATAAATAAAATATTGCAGCTGATTAAACAACAAAAATGGTTATCCGAATTCTGTGTAAAAATTGATAGGGTCGCTAGCAAAAATTAGGGTCGAATAATTGCTGATAAAAAAGGTTATGGTCGGCGGCTGAAAAATAGGGTCGGTCGAGTGACTAAACACACATATTTGTTTATTTGGCCTAAATTGAAATAGTTCACTGTGTGGTTGCTGTCATGTATATAATTTATTGTAAATTGTAGGGAGTGGGCTTTAAATAATTGTTTTCAACAAATAAAATTTTATATACAGAGGACAGCAAATTTGAAAATCAACAAAATAGAAATAGAGCTTACACAAGATTATTGTAGGAAATGTGGAAAAATACTATTTTTTAAAGAACAAAAAGTCCCATAGCTCTGCAACAGCAATAGAGAAAATCAACAAATTGGTAAAGCAAACTTGAGTTATCGTAGGTCATACGGTAAAGCAAACTTGAGTTATCGTAGGTCATGCGGTAAAGCAAACTTGAGTTATCGTAGGCCATGTGGTAAAGCAGTCTTGAGTTATCGTGGGTTGTGTGGTAGAGCAAACATGAGTTATCGTAGGCCATCCGGTAAAGCAAACTTGAGTTATCGTATGGTAAAGCAAACTTGAGTTATCGCAGGCCATGTGGTGAAGCAAACTTGAGTTATTGTAGGTTGTGCGGTAAAGCAAACATAAGTTATCATAGGCCATGTGGTAAAGCAAACTTGAGTTATTGTATGGTAAAGCAAACTTGAGTTATCGTAGGCCATGTGGTGAAGCAAACTTGAGTTATCGTAGGCCAAGTTGTAAAGCAAACTTGAGTTATCGTAGGCCGTGTGGTAAAGCAAACATAAGTTTTCATAGGCCATGTGGTAAAGCAAACTGGAGTTATTGTAGGCCATGTGGTGAAGCAAACTTGAGTTATCATAGGCTATGTGGTAAAGCAAACTTAAGCTATCGTAGGCTGTGTGGTAAAGCAACCTTGAGTTATCGTAGGTCATGTGGTAACACAAACTTGAGTTATTGTAGGCCATGTGGTAAAGCAAACTTGAGTTATTGTAGGCCATGTGGTGAAGCAAACTTGAGTTATTGTAGGCCATGTGGTGAAGCAAACTTGAGTTATTGTAGACTGTGTGGTAAAGCAAACTTGAGTTATCGTAGGCCATGTGGTAAAGCAAACCTAAGTTAGTGTAGGCTGTGTGGTAAAGCAAACTTGAGTTATTGTAGGCCATGTGGTGAAGCAAACTTGAGTTATCGTAGGCCATGTGGTGAAGCAAACTTGAGTTATCGTAGGTAATGCGGTAAAGCAAACTTGAGTTATCGTAGGCCATGTGGTGAAGCAAACTTGAGTTATCGTAGGTCATGCGGTAAAGCAAACTTGAGTTATCGTAGGCCATGTGGTAAAGCAATCTTGAGTTATCGTGGGTTGTGTGGTAGAGCAAACATGAGTTATCGTAGGCCATGTGGTAAAGCAAACATAAGTTATCGTAGGCCATGTGGTAAAGCAAACTTGAGTTATCGTATGGTAAAGCAAACTTGAGTTATTGTAGACCATGTGGTGAAGCAAACTTGATTTATTGTAGGTTGTGTGGTAAGGCAAACTTGAGTTAGTGTAGGCTGTGTGGTAAAGCAAACTTGAGTTATCGTAGGCTGTGTGGTAAAGCAAACATAAGTTATCGTAGGCCATGTGGTAAAGCAAACTTGAGTTATCGTAGGCTGTGTGGTAAAGCAAACTTGAGTTATTGTAGGCTGTGTGGTAAAGCAAACATAAGTTATCGTAGGCCATGTGGTAAAGCAAACTTGAGTTATCGCAGGCCATGTGGTGAAGCAAGCTTGAGTTATTGTAGGCTGTGTGGTAAAGCAAACATAAGTTATCGTAGGCCATGTGGTAAAGCAAACTTGAGATATCGTATGGTAAAGCAAACTTGAGTTATCGTAGGCCATGTGGTGAAGCAAACTTGAGCTATTGTAGGCTGTGTGGTGAAGCAAACCTAAGTTAGTGTAGGCTGTGTGGTAAAGCAAACTTGAGTTATCGTAGGCCATGTGGTAAAGCAAACCTAAGTTAGTGTAGGCTGTGTGGTAAAGCAAACTTGAGTTATTGTAGGCCATGTGGTGAAGCAAACTTGAGTTATCGTAGGCCATGTGGTGAAGCAAACTTGAGTTATCGTAGGCCATGTGGTGAAGCAAACTTGAGTTATCGTAGGTCATGCGGTAAAGCAAACTTGAGTTATCGTAGGCCATGTGGTAAAGCAATCTTGAGTTATCGTGGGTTGTGTGGTAGAGCAAACATGAGTTATCGTAGGCCATGTGGTAAAGCAAACATAAGTTATCGTAGGCCATGTGGTAAAGCAAACTTGAGTTATCGTATGGTAAAGCAAACTTGAGTTATCGTAGACCATGTGGTGAAGCAAACTTGATTTATTGTAGGTTGTGTGGTAAGGCAAACTTGAGTTAGTGTAGGCTGTGTGGTAAAGCAAACTTGAGTTATCGTAGGCTGTGTGGTAAAGCAAACATAAGTTATCGTAGGCCATGTGGTAAAGCAAACTTGAGTTATCGTAGGCTGTGTGGTAAAGCAAACTTGAGTTATTGTAGGCTGTGTGGTAAAGCAAACATAAGTTATCGTAGGCCATGTGGTAAAGCAAACTTGAGTTATCGTAGGCTGTGTGGTAAAGCAAACTTGAGTTATCGCAGGCCATGTGGTGAAGCAAGCTTGAGTTATTGTAGGCTGTGTGGTAAAGCAAACATAAGTTATCGTAGGCCATGTGGTAAAGCAAACTTGAGATATCGTATGGTAAAGCAAACTTGAGTTATCGTAGGCCATGTGGTGAAGCAAACTTGAGCTATTGTAGGCTGTGTGGTGAAGCAAACCTAAGTTAGTGTAGGCTGTGTGGTAAAGCAAACTTGAGTTATTGTAGGCCATGTGGTGAAGCAAACTTGAGTTATCGTAGGCCATGTGGTGAAGCAAACTTGAGTTATCGTAGGTCATGCGGTAAAGCAAACTTGAGTTATCGTAGGCCATGTGGTGAAGCAAACTTGAGTTATCGTAGGTCATGCGGTAAAGCAAACTTGAGTTATCGTAGGCCATGTGGTAAAGCAATCTTGAGTTATCGTGGGTTGTGTGGTAGAGCAAACATGAGTTATCGTAGGCCATGTGGTAAAGCAAACATAAGTTATCGTAGGCCATGTGGTAAAGCAAACTTGAGTTATCGTATGGTAAAGCAAACTTGAGTTATCGTAGACCATGTGGTGAAGCAAACTTGATTTATTGTAGGTTGTGTGGTAAGGCAAACTTGAGTTAGTGTAGGCTGTGTGGTAAAGCAAACTTGAGTTATCGTAGGCTGTGTGGTAAAGCAAACATAAGTTATCGTAGGCCATGTGGTAAAGCAAACTTGAGTTATCGTAGGCTGTGTGGTAAAGCAAACTTGAGTTATTGTAGGCTGTGTGGTAAAGCAAACATAAGTTATCGTAGGCCATGTGGTAAAGCAAACTTGAGTTATCGTAGGCTGTGTGGTAAAGCAAACTTGAGTTATCGCAGGCCATGTGGTGAAGCAAGCTTGAGTTATTGTAGGCTGTGTGGTAAAGCAAACATAAGTTATCGTAGGCCATGTGGTAAAGCAAACTTGAGATATCGTATGGTAAAGCAAACTTGAGTTATCGTAGGCCATGTGGTGAAGCAAACTTGAGCTATTGTAGGCTGTGTGGTGAAGCAAACTTGAATTATCGTAGGCCATGTGGTAAAGCAAACTTGAGTTATCGTAGGCCATGTTGTAAAGCAAACTTGAGTTATTGTAGACTGTGTGGTAAAGCAAACTTGACTTATCGTAGGCCATGTGGTAAAGCAAACTTGAGTTATTGTAGGCCATGTGGTAAAGCAAACTTGAGTTATCGTAGGCCATGTGGTAAAGCAAACTTGAGTTATTGTAGGCCATGTGGTAAAGCAAACTTGAGTTAGTGTAGGCTGTGTGGTAAAGCAAACTTGAGTTATTGTAGTCTGTGTGGTGAAGCAAACTTGAGTTATTGTAGGCCATATGGTAAAGCAAACTTGAGTTATTGTAGTCTGTGTGGTAAAGCAAACTTGAGTTATTGTAGTCTGTGTGGTGAAGCAAACTTGAGTTATTGTAGGCCATGTGGTAAAGCAAACTTGAGTTATTGTAGGCCATGTGGTAAAGCAAACTTGAGTTATTGTAGTCTGTGTGGTAAAGCAAACTTGAGTTATTGTAGGCCATGTGGTGAAGCAAACTTGAGTTATTGTAGGCCATATGGTAAAGCAAACTTGAGTTATTGTAGTCTGTGTGGTGAAGCAAACTTGAGTTATTGTAGGCTGTGTGGTAAAGCAAACTTGAGTTATTGTAGGCCATGTGGTGAAGCAAACTTGAGTTATTGTAGGTCATGCGGTAAAGCAAACTTGAGTTATTGTAGTCTGTGTGGTAAAGCAAACTTGACTTATTGTAGGCTGTGTGGTAAAGCAAACTTGAGTTATTGTAGGCCATGTGGTAAAGCAAACTTGAGTTATTGTAGTCTGTGTGGTAAAGCAAACTTGACTTATTGTAGGCTGTGTGGTAAAGCAAACTTGAGTTATTGTAGGCTGTGTGGTAAAGCAAACTTGAGTTATTGTAGTCTGTGTGGTAAAGCAAACTTGACTTATTGTAGGCTGTGTGGTAAAGCAAACTTGAGTTATTGTAGGCCATGTGGTAAAGCAAACTTGACTTATTGTAGGCTGTGTGGTAAAGCAAACTTGAGTTATTGTAGGCCATATGGTAAAGCAAACTTGACTTATTGTAGGCTGTGTGGTAAAGCAAACTTGAGTTATTGTAGGCCATGTGGTAAAGCAAACTTGACTTATTGTAGGCTGTGTGGTAAAACAAACTTGAGTTATCGTAGGCTGTGTGGTAAAGCAAACTTGAGTTATTGTAGTCTGTGTGGTAAAGCAAACTTGAGTTATTGTAGGCCATGTGGTAAAGCAAACTTGACTTATTGTAGGCTGTGTGGTAAAACAAACTTGAGTTATCGTAGGCTGTGTGGTAAAGCAAACTTGAGTTATTGTAGGCCATGTGGTGAAGCAAACTTGAGTTATTGTAGGCCATGTGGTAAAGCAAACTTGAGTTATTGTAGGCCATGTGGTGAAGCAAACTTGAGTTATCGTAGGTCATGCGGTAAAGCAAACTTGAGTTATCGTAGGCCATGTGGTAAAGCAAACTTGAGCTATTGTAGGCTGTGTGGTGAAGCAAACTTGAATTATCGTAGGCCATGTGGTAAAGCAAACTTGAGTTATCGTAGGCCATGTTGTAAAGCAAACTTGAGTTATTGTAGACTGTGTGGTAAAGCAAACTTGACTTATCGTAGGTCATGTGGTAAAGCAAACTTGAGTTATTGTAGGCCATGTGGTAAAGCAAACTTGAGTTATCGTAGGCCATGTGGTAAAGCAAACTTGAGTTATTGTAGGCCATGTGGTAAAGCAAACTTGAGTTAGTGTAGGCCATGTGGTAAAGCAAACTTGAGTTATTGTAGGCCATGTGGTGAAGCAAACTTGAGTTATCGTAGGTCATGCGGTAAAGCAAACTTGAGTTATCGTAGGCCATGTGGTAAAGCAATCTTGAGTTATCGTGGGCTGTGTGGTAGAGCAAACATGAGTTATCGTAGGCCATCCGGTAAAGCAAACATAAGTTATCGTAGGCCATGTGGTAAAGCAAACTTGAGTTATTGTAGGCCATGTGGTGAAGCAAACTTGAGTTATTGTAGGTTGTGTGGTAAAGCAAACTTGAGTTATCGTAGGCCATGTGGTAAAGCAAACTTGAGTTATCGTAGGCCGTGTGGTAAAGCAAACTTAAGTTTTCATAGACTGTGTGGTAAAGCAAACTTGAGTTATTGTAGGCCATGTGGTGAAGCAAACTTGAGTTATTGTAGACCATGTGGTAAAGCAAACTTGATTTATTGTAGGCCATGTGGTGAAGCAAACTTGAGTTATCGTAGGTCATGCGGTAAAGCAAACTTGAGTTATCGTAGGCCATGTGGTAAAGCAATCTTGAGTTATCGTGGGTTGTGTGGTAGAGCAAACATGAGTTATCGTAGGCCATCCGGTAAAGCAAACATAAGTTATCGTAGGCCATGTGGTAAAGCAAACTTGAGTTATCATATGGTAAAGCAAACTTGAATTATCGTAGGCCATGTGGTGAAGCAAACTTGAGTTATTGTAGGTTGTGTGGTAAAGCAAACTTGAGTTATCGTAGGCCATGTGGTAAAGCAAACTTGAGTTATCGTATGGTAAAGCAAACTTGAGTTATTGTAGGCCATGTGGTGAAGCAAGCTTGAGTTATTGTAGGTTGTGTGGTAAAGCAAACATAAGTTATCGTAGGCCATGTGGTAAAGCAAACTTGAGTTATCATAGGCCATGTGGTGAAGCAAACTTGAGTTATTGTAGGCTGTGTGGTAAAGCAAACTTGAATTATCGTAGGCCAGGTGGTGAAGCAAACTTGAGTTATCGTAGGCCGTGTGGTAAAGCAAACTTGAGTTATCGTATGGTAAAGCAAACTTGAGTTATTGTAGGCCATGTGGTGAAGCAAGCTTGAGTTATTGTAGGTTGTGTGGTAAAGCAAACATAAGTTATCGTAGGCCATGTGGTAAAGCAAACTTGAGTTATCATAGGCCATGTGGTGAAGCAAACTTGAGTTATTGTAGGCTGTGTGGTAAAGCAAACTTGAATTATCGTAGGCCATGTGGTGAAGCAAACTTGAGTTATCGTAGGCCGTGTGGTAAAGCAAACTTGAGTTATCGTAGGCCGTGTGGTGAAGCAAACTTGAGTTATCGTAGGCCATGTGGTAAAGCAAACTTGAGTTATTGTAGGTCATGTGGTAAAGCAAACTTAAGTTATCGTAGACCATGTGGTAAAGCAAACTTGAGTTATTGTAGGCCATGTGGTGAAGCAAACTTGAGTTATCGTAGGCCATGTGGTAAAGCAAACTTGAGTTATCATAGGTTGTGTGGTAAAGCAAACTTGAGTTATCGTAAGCCATGTGGTAAAGCAAACATTTTTTGTTTGTTTTGTACATGTATGTAATGGTTTTGCCAAACATGTCCTGTGGTTATTGATTTATTGTTTAACAGATTGCTTATGGAACCTTAGTTCTAAATACAACGGTCGTATTTGTCCATGCTTCATCAATAGCAAATCCGGTAAACAAAGTTATCTGCAGTCGTTCTGTAACATTATCGTTGATTGGTGGTATTAGGGGAATCCCTTTAAAGGATATCGCATACATTCTCGTGATTGCTGACAGTTACCAAATATAGAACTTAAAACTAGTTCCGACCAATGGAAATTGCTTAAAGGCGATGACTTCGATTTAAAAAAAAAGCGATTCTATTTTTGTAACAGATTGTTTATTTACTTCACCATCATCAAAACCTTTTACCGGTTTTGAATCTTGATTTTTTTAATTTACCGGAAAGGATTTAAAATGTTTATTTTCTCTACTACTGTATTTTTCGTAGAATGAAGGTACCGATTACGATTTGTATAGATCTTAATATCTTATGTCCTTACCAGCTTCAAAGAAATGTCGTGGCCCATAAAATTTATAAAGGGTGCTCGTTCTGGATTAAAAAGGCCGGCACAAGTCACAAGTGACAGTGCAACAAATGCAGAAAAAAGATTTAAATATGAAAAGGAGAAAAGGCCTGAATGGATTTTCAACGCAAAATGGTGCGAAGGTCATCCCTGGTAAAAATATGACCGTGATGAAAATGTCATGACATGTACCATATGTACAAAGTATGGCAAACGAGAGGAAACCGGAAATCTAAAAAACAAACATCTTTTTATTACTGGGTGCAGGGGTTTCAAAGTGGGCCGGTACCTGGTACTTTTACCCGCCTGAGATCGTGTATAGTACCGGCAGAAATTACTGAACCCCCCAAAATTAGCAGTGGTGAAAACCACAAGTACGATGGTCGATAGGCTTGTGGAATATTTTTCATAAAAAATTAATGATCACGTCAATTGCTGAATTCTCGCATTCAAATCGAACAACTGCGTCACGACCAAGTTGATGGGATATTCCCTGCTTTAAAAATAACTTTACCTTAGAATCGTAAATAGCAGTTTGCGCATGCGGTAAATAGATATGTATTCGTCCCAATATCTTTTCATCCTAGTGTAAACTCGGACCGGAACAAAGCTGACATCATTTCAAAATAAAAAAATGACCGATTACAAATTATGTTCAAACACAATTCAGTGTAATCTTCAGTAATATAAGTATGATCATTATGTATTATGAATATATGACTACACAATATTTTGTGCGATTTTTTTTATCCATTTAAAACCCAGGGTCGAATCATTCTGGGGCGTACTGTCTTGTTGCTTAACTCCGTCCATATTGCTTAACTTCCGGTATACAAAAATAAAAACCTATGCCTATGGTTAATTTATTTACATATTTTGACGGGGCCCCACCGCGGTTGTTCACAGAAATGAAAGTGTGCTGAAAAACATTTTTAAAAGGGGGTACAAGGAGATAAGGGATAGAAAATTACTAGAAATCTTGAAAAAGGACTGGACATGGCTCAAATACGAATTACATTGTAATGTCAAAATGCCGGCTCCACTTTTTTTCCAAAATAATTTAACTTTTGTGATTCAAATGTTAATAAATGTCTTCCCACGAATCGTTTTTGTTCGAACATTTTTTTTGCACATAAGTCGTGAAAGTAACAATATATATTGTTTTTGTTTAATTATATTTGTATTGATCTATTAAAATTATAAATTTTATTAAAGATTGATAATTGCAAATTAAATTTATATGTTTCATTAATTATGACACTTATATGTCTTGATCGTGCCAATGGTCTTTGATGAGATTAATTACTGGTAATAAAGCCAAAAAAAACACACAAGGTACAAAATGTATTGTGAAAAAGAAAAGGACAATGCCAACAAAAGAATTTTGAGAAGTTTAAGCTTTGATAACAATGGTTTGGTCAAGTCTAGCTGCAGAACCGTAGCTCTTTATGGTCCTTTTGGGTATTTTTTAAGATATGGCGGACTATCTATGAATAATCTTGGCTGAAGTCTGTAAACTGAAATATTCAATAAAGAAATTGGGGGAAAAATCCAGGCATTATGCATGGTCTTCACTCTTGGTGAAATCTGAACTCTAAAGTTAATGGGATTTTTCTTTCAAAAACATTTAATGTTTTGCAGTCTCTGAAGTACATTTTTTGGTCCACAAAATGCTAGATTTCAGGAGCTTCCGCCCCCTGGACCTCTTACGGCCCTCAGCCTAATTTTTTAGGTACCTCCTATTATAAAAAACTTTGAAACCCCTGTGGGTGTATTAATTTCCGCTCATCTGCCATTTTAGATCATGAGAAATCAAAAGGTCATCTTGATGCTCTTTGCATTGAACAGGGTGAAAAAAATTACATGCTTTCAGAAATTTCTGTTAAAGTTTTTAGGTCTGGCAGAAACTGATATAGTGTAGGACCTATTGTCCTGCAGTCATAATTTGTTTCTCTCAAAAACTCTGATATCTAACATGACATTACTTTGACAAATCCTTGATAAACATTCTTTCATTGATAGGTTTTGCTCAAAATGGACTTCTCATTACATCCAGCATGCCCACAGGTTTTTTCATCTGGGGTACATGTACCCTTTTACCTTCATTTTTGGGGGTACATCCAAATTTTTGGGGGTGCAATGTACCCCTCTAACTCTTCATTTGGAGGTACAAAGAAAATTAACTGCATTTTCTCCACACAAGGTCGTGCACCATGCTGTTTTTTGTAAATATTATGCAGAGTTGGCGAAAACCTTTTTTTTCTGTCTGACGTTGGGTCAGACAGGAAGTGGGGTTCTCTCTGACCCATGGCCTTTGTGTCTGTCCCACCATTTTTTTGTAATATTGTATATAACCTGTCAAATTTTGTTTGTTATACAGAACTGAATGCAAGATTACCTATATATAGTCATGATCATTAAACAACTCAATTAAATGTTTTTCTGTATACATATTTTTATCTAAAAAGATAAGGCAGATATGGCCAACAATCCGTATCTAATGGTCCGATCACGTTCCGAATATTATACATCAATGCTAGTTTCCGGTTTACCTACATTTTTAATTTCAGTTAAGAATATGAATCTGTTGTCATCTTCAATATATAAGCATCTCAAAACATATTTAATTAAACACAAACAATCTTTGATACTTGGGGAGTGTGGAAGTCAACTTATTTCTGTGCTCAGTAATATATTTCAGTTTTAATATTCCACGTTTTGCAGGTGCTCGTTCCTACTAAAAGGATGTTTACATTTACGTATAGGAGTTTCGATTACAAATAGGAACGTGTCGGTCTGACAGAATAAATAAGCAAATTTCAAGTCTCTGTCTGACATTTTAATAAAACTGAAAACGGAATTTAATGCCATTGGCAGTGGAAACTGGGAGTGAATAAATTTCAATCGTCAACTGTCCGACCACAAAGTAATATTTTTGTGATGGACATTGGGACAGACACGGTTCATTAATTAATCGGACTGCTAACGGTCCAACGATTTTCGCCAACTCTGATTACGGGTTTTAACAGTAGCAGTTCTTATGATTGGACAAGTAAAAAATAAGGAGCCAATAGAATTGGGCGATCTATAAATCATATCATCTCACTTAAAATATGCAAAGAATGCTCTGATTGGATAATATTACCGAAATTAACTAATCAGAACAACTCTATTATATGTACTTTGAAGTGAATTGTAAACAAAAGGTAATTTTTATACAGTACTCGCAACGGGTTCTCTACGTGCACGCACGTAGGGTTCTTTCAATATATACGTGCATGATTTTTATTCTACATGAAACACGTACTACAGTACGTGAATGGGCATGCTGACATCTCACACCTCTTGGCTCCCCCTTCAATGTGATATTGCCATGAGAAATCCATTCTCTTCAAACCAATCAATGACTGTATATATGTATCAGACCAGATTTAACATGTATACTCCTTACCTTCTGTACTCCATTCTCCACAATCACTCCACGGCAGAATCTTAGCAAATGATGCAAATAAGTAATACAATGTATAGGCTATAATCATGTTGTAGTACACAGATATAAGGACAGACACAACAAACATGGCCCAACCAACTCCTGAAATAATAAGTAATACAATGCATAGGTTATAATCATGTTGTAGTACACAGATATAAGTAATACAATGTATAGGTTATAATCATAGTTGTAGTACACAGATATAAGTAATACAATGTATAGGTTATAATCATGTTGTAGTACACAGATATAAGTAATACAATGTATAGGTTATAATCATGTTGTAGTACACAGATATAAGTAATACAATGTATAGGTTATAATCATGTTGTAGTACACAGATATAAGTAATACAATGTATAGGTTATAATCATGTTGTAGTACACAGATATAAGTAATACAATCTATAGGCTATAATCATGTTGTAGTACACAGATATAAGTAATACAATGTATAGGTTATAATCATGTTGGTACACAGATATAAGTAATACAATGTATAGGTTATAATCATGTTGTAGTACACAGATATAAGTAATACAATGCATAGGTTATAATCATGTTGTAGTACACAGATATATGTAATACAATCTACAGGCTATAATCATGTTGTAGTACACAGATATAAGTAATACAATGTATAGGTTATAATCATGTTGTAGTACACAGATATAAGTAATACAATGTATAGGTTATAATCATGTTGTAGTACACAGATATAAGTAATACAATGTATAGGTTATAATCATGTTGTAGTACACAGATATAAGTAATACAATGTATAGGTTATAATCATGTTGTAGTACACAGATATAAGTAATACAATGTATAGGTTATAATCATGTTGTAGTACACAGATATAAGTAATACAATGTATAGGTTATAATCATGTTGTAGTACACAGATATAAGTAATACAATGTATAGGTTATAATCATGTTGTAGTACACAGATATAAGTAATACAATGTATAGGTTATAATCATGTTGTAGTACACAGATATAAGTAATACAATGTATAGGCTATAATCATGTTGTAGTACACAGATATAAGTAATACAATGTATAGGCTATAATCATGTTGTAGTATACAGATATAAGTAATACAATGTATAGGTTATAATCATGTTGTAGTACACAGATATAAGTAATACAATGTATAGGTTATAATCATGTTGTAGTACACAGATATAAGTAATACAATGTATAGGTTATAATCATGTTGTAGTACACAGATATAAGTAATACAATGCATAGGTTATAATCATGTTGTAGTACACAGATACAAGTAATACAATGTATAGGTTATAATCATGTTGTAGTACACAGATATAAGTAATACAATGTATAGGTTATAATCATGTTGTAGTACACAGATATAAGTAATACAATGTATAGGTTATAATCATGTTGTAGTACACAGATATAAGTAATACAATGTATAGGTTATAATCATGTTGTAGTACACAGATATAAGTAATACAATCTATAGGTTATAATCATGTTGTAGTACACAGATATAAGTAATACAATCTATAGGCTATAATCATGTTGTAGTACACAGATATAAGTAATACAATGTATAGGTTATAATCATGTTGTAGTACACAGATATAAGTAATACAATGTATAGGTTATAATCATGTTGTAGTACACAGATATAAGTAATACAATGTATAGGTTATAATCATGTTGTAGTACACAGATATAAGTAATACAATGTATAGGCTATAATCATGTTGTAGTACACAGATATAAGTAATACAATGTATAGGTTATAATCATGTTGTAGTACACAGATATAAGTAATACAATGTATAGGTTATAATCATGTTGTAGTACACAGATATAAGTAATACAATGTATAGGCTATAATCATGTTGTAGTACACAGATATAAGTAATACAATGTATAGGCTATAATTATAGTTGTAGTACACAGATATAAGTAATACAATGTATAGGTTATAATCATGTTGTAGTACACAGATATAAGTAATACAATGTATAGGTTATAATCATGTAGTAGTACACAGATATAAGTAATACAATGTATAGGTTATAATCATGTTGTAGTACACAGATATAAGTAATACAATGTATAGGTTATAATCATGTTGTAGTACACAGATATAAGTAATACAATGTATAGGTTATAATCATGTTGTAGTACACAGATATAAGTAATACAATGTATAGGTTATAATCATGTTGTAGTATACAGATATAAGTAATACAATGTATAGGTTATAATCATGTTGTAGTACACAGATATAAGTAATACAATGTATAGGTTATAATCATAGTTGTAGTACACAGATATAAGTAATACAATGTATAGGTTATAATCATGTTGTAGTACACAGATATAAGTAATACAATGCATAGGCTATAATCATAGTTGTAGTACACAGATATAAGTAATACAATGTATAGGTTATAATCATGTTGTAGTACACAGATATAAGTAATACAATGTATAGGTTATAATCATGTAGTAGTACACAGATATAAGTAATACAATGTATAGGTTATAATCATGTTGTAGTACACAGATATAAGTAATACAATGTATAGGCTATAATTATAGTTGTAGTACACAGATATAAGTAATACAATGTATAGGTTATAATCATGTTGTAGTACACAGATATAAGTAATACAATGTATAGGTTATAATCATGTAGTAGTACACAGATATAAGTAATACAATGTATAGGTTATAATCATGTTGTAGTACACAGATATAAGTAATACAATGTATAGGTTATAATCATGTTGTAGTACACAGATATAAGTAATACAATGTATAGGTTATAATCATGTTGTAGTATACAGATATAAGTAATACAATGTATAGGTTATAATCATGTTGTAGTACACAGATATAAGTAATACAATGTATAGGTTATAATCATGTTGTAGTACACAGATATAAGTAATACAATGTATAGGTTATAATCATGTTGTAGTACACAGATATAAGTAATACAATGTATAGGTTATAATCATGTTGTAGTACACAGATATAAGTAATACAATGTATAGGTTATAATCATGCTGTAGTACACAGATATAAGTAATACAATGTATAGGTTATAATCATGTTGTAGTACACAGATATAAGTAATACAATGTATAGGCTATAATCATGTTGTAGTACACAGATATAAGTAATACAATGTATAGGCTATAATCATAGTTGTAGTACACAGATATAAGTAATACAATGTATAGGTTATAATCATGTTGTAGTACACAGATATAAGTAATACAATGTATAGGTTATAATCATGCTGTAGTACACAGATATAAGTAATACAATGTATAGGTTATAATCATGTTGTAGTACACAGATATAAGTAATACAATGTATAGGTTATAATCATGTTGTAGTACACAGATATAAGTAATACAATCTATAGGCTATAATCATGTTGTAGTACACAGATATAAGTAATACAATGTATAGGCTATAATCATGTTGTAGTACACAGATATAAGTAATACAATGTATAGGTTATAATCATGTTGTAGTACACATATATAAGTAATACAATGTATAGGTTATAATCATGCTGTAGTACACAGATATAAGTAATACAATGTATAGGTTATAATCATGTTGTAGTACACAGATATAAGTAATACAATGTATAGGCTATAATCATGTTGTAGTACACAGATATAAGTAATACAATGTATAGGCTATAATCATAGTTGTAGTACACAGATATAAGTAATACAATGTATAGGTTATAATCATGTTGTAGTACACAGATATAAGTAATACAATGTATAGGTTATAATCATGTTGTAGTACACAGATATAAGTAATACAATGTATAGGTTATAATCATGTTGTAGTACACAGATATAAGTAATACAATGTATAGGTTATAATCATGTTGTAGTACACAGATATAAGTAATACAATGTATAGGTTATAATCATGTTGTAGTATACAGATATAAGTAATACAATGTATAGGTTATAATCATGTTGTAGTACACAGATATAAGTAATACAATGTATAGGTTATAATCATGTTGTAGTACACAGATATAAGTAATACAATGCATAGGCTATAATCATGTTGTAGTACACAGATATAAGTAATACAATGTATAGGTTATAATCATGTTGTAGTACACAGATATAAGTAATACAATGTATAGGTTATAATCATGTTGTAGTACACAGATATAAGTAATACAATGTATAGGCTATAATCATGTTGTAGTACACAGATATAAGTAATACAATGTATAGGTTATAATCATGTTGTAGTACACAGATATAAGTAATACAATGTATAGGTTATAATCATGTTGTAGTACACAGATATAAGTAATACAATGTATAGGTTATAATCATGTTGTAGTACACAGATATAAGTAAAGCCCGGTATACACGATGCAAGTTTTGCATCCAAGCCTCCATTCAAGTTTCTTGAATTCAAGTTTTTTGATCGTGTATACCATACAAGAAACTTGAATCAAAAAACTTGAACGGACTTGGATGGAATAGAAATGCATCCTATTTTTTTTCAACTTGGATGGAACTTGGATGGAGATTGACCAATCAGAAGACAGAATCCTTATCAGCATGAATTTGTGAATGTAAATAATAACAACTACACGTGTTGTGCAAAGATGGCGGGTAAAGAGGAAACTCCAACATGCAGGAAAAGACAGTTACATGGACTAATGAAATGATTGAAGATCTAATAGACTTCATAGAAATACATCCTATCATTGCCTTCGAAGCCATTTACGAGCCCATGTTGACCTCTTTTTGGAGTTTAATCTCCTTCGCAGTACAATTGTACATAATAATGCAATACAAAGGGCAGCACCCTCCTCTCCTCCCAAAAATGCCATTTTGTTTGTTGTATCTCCCGCCAAAACTTGTGTGTATTCATCAAAGTTTCTTGCATCGTGTATACACAAACTTGAATTTAAGCTTTCTTGATCCAAGTTTTCTTGAATGGAGACTTGGATGCAAAACTTGTATTGTGTATACCGGGCTTAATACAATGTATAGGTTATAATCATGTTGTAGTACACAGATATAAGTAATACAATGTATAGGTTATAATCATGTTGTAGTACACAGATATAAGTAATACAATGTATAGGTTATAATCATGTTGTAGTACACAGATATAAGTAATACAATGTATAGGTTATAATCATGTTGTAGTACACAGATATAAGTAATACAATGTATAGGTTATAATCATGTAGTAGTACACAGATATAAGTAATACAATGTATAGGTTATAATCATGTTGTAGTACACAGATATAAGTAATACAATGTATAGGTTATAATCATGTAGTAGTACACAGATATAAGTAATACAATGTATAGGTTATAATCATGTTGTAGTACACAGATATAAGTAATACAATGTATAGGTTATAATCATGTTGTAGTACACAGATATAAGTAATACAATGTATAGGTTATAATCATGTTGTAGTACACAGATATAAGTAATACAATGTATAGGTTATTCTCTTATTCTTATCATGCTTAACCAGTTAGATAAATTTTTGTAATATTTTAAATAACCACAGTGGTTAAATTTCTGCATGAATATTACTGCCAATTTCCTTTTGATGTCATCAACTTTCAGTGAGTGATTGTCGCTTAACACCAACTCAGCAATTTTCAGCTATATTATGGCGAGAACAAGTTAATTTTCAATGAAATGATAATGAGGTCTGCTTTGTACTAGACTAACACGCTTAGTGTGATTTTTATAGTACTAGCTCATTGAAACAACAGTCCGTGGATAGACATGTCGCTCCACTCTGACATCTTATCCTGATTCTGAGTCAACCAGTCTTAGCTCTTTCTCCTTATTGCTGCATGCTCAACAGAGAAGCAACAAATACCAAGTTTATAGTCTTTGGTTTGACGCGAACGGGGCTTGAACCCACAACCTACCGCACTCAATTGATTTTTTTATTTAATTTTTGGTGTTTTAACGCTCCTTTCAGCAATATTTCAGCTATATCATGGCGACCAGTTTTAGTGGTGGAAGAAGCCGGAGTACCCGGAGAGAACCACCAATTATGGGCAAGCAACTGGTAAATTTTATCACTTGCGGCTGTGAGTCGAGTGTACCCTTTTTTGTAATTTACAAAGCCGGGCGCTAACTCACGCCGTATTGGTGATATGCATGTACGAGTTGTTAGGTAATCCAACTACCCCAACTCAATGAGCCACCAAGGTCCTTACCACACTCGAGGCGAGCACACTAACCATTACACCACCAATGAACCCATGATCTACCACACTCAAGGTGAGCACACTAACCATTACACCACTGATGCGGTTCATCAACTTTCATGTTTTGGTCATAGTAGAAACAGGTTATCCTTCTGCTACCAGCAGATTATCATATTTCTCCACTTTTACTAACTAAACTAAGTGTAGAAAGATTCCCTCCTAATTAGCTGGTAGGGGACTAAAAATAGTTGCCATTATATGGTCATATTATCTTTAAATATTACATTTTTCAGAAATGTGCTACAATAGTAAATTAAGTAAGGCACATTTTAATCACATATTCAGGTGATCAGTTAACATTATGAAATATTTGAAATTTGCAACCTTATCTATCAATACAAAGTTTTAAAGTAAATAAGTAATGACTTTATTTCAAGAGGGTAACACAGTTAGCAACATTAAGCTAATTTTCCCTGTGGCACTCAAAACAATAATAATTAAATACAACAAATACAATTTCAAACATTACACAAAATATCACAATCTGTTGTAGTTTTTTCCAATACAATTGACCGGTAGTCTGAATTATATTTAAACTGATACATGTAAGTTAGATGTTTATATGGTTAAATATTTGTACATATAGTTTACTTTGTATTGTATTTACATATCTTTAGTGTACAACAACAAAAATATATGTACATGTCTAATGTGAGTTTTCTATTTGTAATATTATACAAATACAGCCTTTCTATGAAGTCGCTACAAGTTTATATCTACCTAAGAGATGTATATCGACCGAGGACGTAGATATGCATCTCTAGGTCGATATACAACTTGTATCGACTGAATAGAAAGGCTGTATTTTTTATATTATTAATTGATAATTTTACTGTCATTTGATTTGTTCAATGCCCATCACATATTTGTTATATTATTAATTGCCACGCAAAACATGAAACAGAAGATCTACAAATGGATATTCATCCGGGACTAGGTATACTTGCTACTGGAAACTAGAACTAAAGTCAGACAACGGAAACAAAATGTGCACAGATGACGACTGCGCCATACCATAATATGATCCCAAATTTTTTGCGGTCGTATAAAAATAATATAAGACTCAAACTTTAACAACAAACAATCTATTCAACAGGAATAACAATAAAACAAAAATGTATGCACAATGTAGTGACATGAATGATAATCATTTCCTAGGGAAAATGTTATAGTTTATGGTGATATTTTGACAATTAGTAATCATTGGTACTGGAAATTGACACATCGACTTAGAAATGGGTACATTACTACATGTTTCTTGTGCAGGAATATCAAGAGATTTAAGAAAATCATCTACACCATCATTGTCAGGCAACAGATCATTACATACGGTTTCTGTCTGCGAACTTGACAGTGCTTGAAGTTCAAATGAGTTGCCAAATGCAGTACCAGAATCATGTTCAATCGTTAAACGTCATGAAAATATTGGAATTTTTTAATCTATTTTTAGTAACCGTGCAAACCGCAAAAGTCAACCTACCAAAATACAGAACACCACATGATGGGCATTGAACAAATCAAATGACCGTAAAATTATCAATTAATAATATAATACACTTTAAATATTTAAATTTAAATCAATCATACAGTTAATCAACTTAATGAACCCTTGTCACTCCCTTTTTAACATGTTTACTTCCATTCTTTTCAATTTTAAATCAAAAGATTAAATTTTTTATCCAACTTTTAGATTTAAAATTTTTTAAATATTTAATATACATTTGTACATGTCTATATTGGTATAATTATCAAACAAACTGTTTTAATACAAGTTCAAAAATGTTTTCAAAATTCTCAAAAGCTGAATATTTCTAAGGATTATATACTACAAGTGACTGTATATATAATTCCCAATAAATACACATTATTTTTTTTACTTTTATATTTAGAACTGTGTCTTTATAATTAAATTGATTTAAACATATTTTTTATTGATGAATTACATATTACATCTTTTTCACAATACAATAAAACATAGGATTCAGAAACAAGCGTAACGCTTATATTAATCTGTTTCCTAAAAAAAACACATGAAAAATTGCAAATAGTCATTAAAACATACTCAATTCATTTAACATTGTTAAAATAACTGGAAATTAAAGGAAGAAGAAAAAAAAAGAAGGAAATTGTAAGTTGCACTCTAGATAGAAAATCACATGATGTATCTGAGTTTTATGAATTTATAAAAATCGCTTACTTTGCGAAATATATTTATGCACCGTTGTAAAAACAATAGTATTTGAATCGATATCAAGGTCTGGACTGCCAAATAATAGTAAATTGTTTACTATTATTGAAAATAAGTTTCTGATAAATTCTCCAGTAGAGATGTGTGTTCCTAAAATCATTACTAGAAACCACAAATGTCATTTAACTTCTTATCATCATGATCATTTAACTTCTTATCATCATGATCATTTTACTTCTTATCATCATGATTATTTTACTTCTTATCATCATGATTATTTTACTTCTTATCATCATGATCATTTAACTTCTTATCATCATGATCATTTAACTTCTTATCATCATGATTATTTTACTTCTTATCATCATGATTATTTTACTTCTTATCATCATGATTATTTTACTTCTTATCATCATGATTATTTTACTTCTTATCATCATGATCATTTTACTTCTTATGATCATGATCATTTTACTTCTTATGATCATGATCATTTAACTTCTTATCATCATGATTATTTTACTTCTTATCATCATGATTATATTACTTCTTATGATCATGATTATTTTACTTCTTATCATCATGATCATTTTACTTCTTATGATCATGATTATTTTACTTCTTATGATCATGATTATTTTACTTCTTATCATCATGATTATTTTACTTCTTATCATCATGATCATTTTACTTCTTATCATCATGATCATTTAACTTCTTATGATCATGATTATTTTACTCCTTATGATCATGATCATTTTACTTCTTATCATCATGATCATTTTACTTCTTATCATCATGATCATTTTACTTCTTATCATCATGATCATTTTACTTCTTATCATCATGATTATTTTACTTCTTATCATCATGATTATTTTACTTCTTATCATCATGATTATTTTACTTCTTATCATCATGATCATTTTACTTCTTATCATCATGATTATTTTACTTCTTATCATCATGATTATTTTACTTCTTATCATCATGATTATTTTACTTCTTATCATCATGATCATTTTACTTCTTATCATCATGATCATTTTACTTCTTATCATCATGATCATTTTACTTCTTATCATCATGATTATTTTACTTCTTATCATCATGATCATTTAACTTCTTATCATCATGATTATTTCACTTCTTATCATCATGATTATTTTACTTCTTATCATCATGATCATTTTACTTCTTATCATCATGATTATTTTACTTCTTATCATCATGATTATTTTACTTCTTATCATCATGATCATTTTACTTCTTATCATCATGATCATTTTACTTCTTATCATCATGATTATTTTACTTCTTATGATCATGATTATTTTACTTCTTATCATCATGATTATTTTACTTCTTATCATCATGATTATTTTACTTCTTATCATCATGATTATTTTACTTCTTATCATCATGATTATTTTACTTCTTATCATCATGATTATTTTACTTCTTATCATCATGATCATTTTACTTCTTATCATCATGATTATTTTACTTCTTATCATCATGATCATTTTACTTCTTATCATCATGATTATTTTACTTCTTATCA
The DNA here is from genome assembly GCA_963383655.1 of Bathymodiolus septemdierum. Taxonomy (NCBI): domain Eukaryota; kingdom Metazoa; phylum Mollusca; class Bivalvia; order Mytilida; family Modiolidae; genus Bathymodiolus; species Bathymodiolus septemdierum. The sequence continues at coordinate 5,450,007 of OY726521.1, forward strand.
TCATGATCATTTTACTTCTTATCATCATGATCATTTTACTTCTTATCATCATGATCATTTTACTTCTTATCATCATGATCATTTTACTTCTTATCATCATGATTATTTTACTTCTTATCATCATGATTATTTTACTTCTTATCATCATGATTATTTTACTTCTTATCATCATGATCATTTTACTTCTTATCATCATGATCATTTTACTTCTTATCATCATGATTATTTTACTTCTTATCATCATGATTATTTTACTTCTTATCATCATGATCATTTTACTTCTTATCATCATGATCATTTTACTTCTTATCATCATGATCATTTTACTTCTTATCATCATGATCATTTTACTTCTTATCATCATGATTATTTAACTTCTTATCATCACGATTATTTCACTTCTTATCATCATGATTATTTTACTTCTTATCATCATGATCATTTTACTTCTTATCATCATGATTATTTTACTTCTTATCATCATGATCATTTTACTTCTTATCATGATTATTTTACTTCTTATCATCATGATCATTTTACTTCTTATCATCATGATCATTTTACTTCTTATCATCATGATCATTTTACTTCTTATCATCATGATTATTTTACTTCTTATCATCATGATCATTTTACTTCTTATCATCATGTTTATTTTATTTCTTATCATGATTATTTTACTTCTTATCATCATGATTATTTTACTTCTTATTATCATGATTATTTAACTTCTTATCATCATGTTTATTTTATTTCTTATCATGATTATTTTACTTCTTATCATCATGATTATTTTACTTCTTATCATCATGATCATTTTACTTCTTATCATGATCATTTTACTTCTTATCATGATTATTTTACTTCTTATCATCATGATCATTTTACTTCTTATCATCATGATCAATTTACTTCTTCAAACACTCCCGAATTAAAGAGGTCACCTTTGAGACAAAGAAAAAGTTGTCTTTCTTTTAAACCAGGTGACCTCCTCAAAGAGGTTCAATTCATATGAAATTTTCCATGACAGGACAAGAAACAGGTGACCACATGTGCAGATTCGACTGTAACTGATTCATATAGTGATAAAAGTAAAATGAACTCTAACATGTCAAGTTTAAAAATAAAGATATATATTCCATATATTTATCTACAAGATTTAGATAGAGTTATTCTGAGGGGCCGTCGTGATAGTTGGATTATAACTACCTGTGCAATCAATGCCTATTACCACTAAAGTTGTGAGTTCGAATCCCGCTGGTGGCAAGGTGTACTCGATACAAGTTTGTCAGTGACTTGCGACAGGTCATGGTTTTTCTCAGGTTTCCTCCACCAATAAAACTGACTGCCAAGATACAACTGAAATATTGTTGAAAGTGACGTTACACACCATAAAAAGAGTTATTCTGAGGATGAACTGGATTTTTTTTTGGAGGGGGGGGGGAGATTTTACTTTGGTGTGTTATCATTGCTGGTTGTAAGGATATACATGACTGATAATTGATATCATTTATTCACTGTCTAAAAGGTGAATAACATCATTCAGTTTTATGTTACGATCTGTATCTTTCTACAGTCTGCGACAAAAACCACTAGCCCTATGCCCTAGTCTAGTAAAAATTGCATAAAATTTGCTTTAAAAAAATCTTCTAAAATGTAGTTCAGGCTAGTTTGTCTAAATGTTTTTGGCACACTGTTTCTGTCAATAATTTTACATAAATTGGACACACATGATTGAAGATAACAACCTAACCCTTTTAAATGTTGTTTTGTATACTATCATCTGATTTGTAATGTAGAACACTAATGTATTATTATTAGTTATCTTTTTGAAGAGTATTGGGCATATGTTTAGTAATTTACATGTAACATCTTGATCATCAGATTGCTCACTCTGGAATAAATAAATATTTTGTGGAGTTGATTTTACACAAAGGTTTCTCAATTAATCTGACTAATTATATATAATTATGTACTATATATTAACTTGGTTATCACATTTAACACATTTGTTTCCTTATTATGTTTAATTTAATGACTTAATTGTGAACATTGTTGACTGGCATTAAATCACATTAACAATATCTTTACACAATCATTAATTAAAAACATGAGGAGTCAAAATATTGTGCTTCAATACTTACAGAAAAATGTCAACATAAAAACAATGAAATAATATAATACTAAATAAATGAAACCTGTGTTTACTATGTGTTTATAATGTACTTTAGTAAAATAAATGAGTTATGTGTAAGTGACACCTGTAATAAACTGTAAATGTCAAAATATACCTTTGTTATTTAAAATGTGTAGTGTCTGCAATTTCAGTTAATTTCTTTTATTTTTTTCAGTGATACAATAGTCTTAAAGTATTGAAAAGATAAAGAACACGTTTTGCATGTTAAATCAGTTGCCAATCATGTGATCACTACTAATTAGTCGTGACCTAAATTAATTATTGACCGAGATAAATACTCAGACATAATTGGAAAACTTTTTTTTGTCAAAAATAGAATGAGGTACAAATGGGTTTATTTGTTTATAACTCTTGATTTATAAACCCTAAGATCCTCCTTTAACTCAACCATCCGCCATCCCAGTTGATTCTTGTATTTAGACCTCGACAGATCTTCTATTTTGTTCCCTTTTCTAATGGAATTCGTTCAATTTCTCACGCAATCTATATATAGCATCTGTCGCCATTTCTAAATCAATATCAACTGTAAAATCGGCCCAGTGGAAAATCATTGAAGTGTCACACAAATCAAATGAATATGCATGAGATATTGCCGTAATGACAAAATGATTTTCGGGTGATGTTTTCATGAATAAACCTTGAATAGGTTGATTTTATACTTTAAAAAAAAACACCTATGATTTTATACTTTAAAAAAAAAACACCTATGATTTTATACTTTAAAAAAACACCTATGATTTTATACTTTAAAAAACACCTATGATTTTATACTTTAAAAAAACCACCTATGATTTTATACTTTAAAAAAAACCCACCTATTTTAGTGTTCCTTTATTTTTTTAATATATTCCCATTTAAAAAAATTAAACAAAATCACTGACACTACAGATCAAAACAATATTATGCAGTCAATTAAAAAATGCAACTCAACACCCAATAGTTTTATTTCAGTGTCTAAGATAGCATTACCTTGAAATATTGGTGAGAGCTTCCATAGTGTAACAATTCCTGAGCTACAATACTGTCCTAAAGACAACTCCATAAACACCAATGGTATTCCAGTTATAAACAACATTAAGATGAAAGGTATCAAAAATGCACCTGAAAAATATGAAAAGAAAGTTTAATGTTATTATCTATTAGGTAATAATTCAGTCTTTCAAATTTTGAGTATTAATTTTTTTTGTGTGTACTAAGTTTATTGAGCTATCAATATACACACAACCATTATATATTCACTTTAATTATATTTTCATTATTTTTAGTACTTGACCGTGGTCCGCCCTTAAAACCAGAGGATCCCAGGGGCGTAGCTACCCCAAAATGAAGTGTCCTCAAATATGTTTAAGAGTCTAGTGGAGGGTCACGAAGAGGTGGCCTTACGGCAGGTGGTCTGGAGTAAATGGTGCAAAATCCCGCATTCTCGCAATTTCCTGGCACTAAAAATGATCCCACGGAAACTTTTGAAAATAAATTTTGAGAAATAAAATATTAAGTAGAGCAATACAAATATGTAGTTGACTTAGAAATTTTATTTTGTCAAATGTGTAGTGGGATAAGCTTGATTTGGAATCAAATACAATTAACATATCATTTTTGAGAAAATACATAAATAAATTGAAGCACATTTCTCAATAAATTAATTTTAGAGTCACATGGCATTAAATACATGTTTTGATTGGTTTAATAAGTTGAGGTTATATTTGTATGTACTGAATCTGAAAATAGACATCGTTCCCAAGGCGTCTTATGCCGTTGTCATCAGACGATTTTCTTTAAATGAGGCACCTTTGGGGTTATTTTAATTTATTTCCGATTATTTGCCTTATTTTGAAAAAATAAATATATTTTTCAATATCATAACAAAAAAAGTTTGAATTAATTTATAAGGATTGATCGAAATTATTTGCTCAGTTCATTCGAAATAACGAAATAATCCTTAAATATTTTTATTTCGGAAGTAAATTGGTAGTCTTTATTTCAACTCAATTGTCAAAGCAAGGATCTATATATAAATTTTTGGTCAAAGTTAATCCTGAAAAATCAAGGACCATTTCCTTTCTTCTACTAAAGATGTCATATTTATTTCGTCAGTTATTTTGAAATCTTCAGAAAAGATGTCAGGGTAAGGACGCATAGAAGTAACTGTTGTTTTCTCAGACTCCATGGACTCAGCCATTTTGCATCATCAACGGAATCACGATGCTGATTCCGTAAATGATAAGTGTAGTTTCCGGAATTGAATATAGGTACATTAATTAATTATTAACATGTTTGTATTTGTTTGAATTTGATTTAGTTTATTAATTTAGTTTTATTTAAATGTCCTAGATTTACCATGTTTTCATTTTTGTCAAAATTTTCGATGTGTACGCAACTGCGTTTTTGCGTACAGGTTGCTACGCGCCTGGATCCCATGAGCCTGTAATAATCACTCACCTGGTTTTCAATTCAATTTTTCAATTTTTGTTTAAATCAGAGCAAATTATGTTAAACAAGTAAAAATTCAAATTTAAAATCTAGCTAATTTTACTGTTTCAAGACATGTCTATTTTAGTATCGACAGCCATCTTTGATAGAGAGTGTGATTGTCACAAGCCACTTTCAAAGTGAACCAGCAAATTTTTTTTTATCTCAAGCCAACTGATTAATGGTTTTTGAGAAGATATTTGAAAGGTGCTTTCTTTTATCAAAATGAGTACAATTTGTATACAATTGGTATAAATTAGATGAACAAACATTTTCAAGGAAAACTTGGAAGACATTTGAAATACTTGTACTCAAGACCATGCAGCTGTAGTTAGGGAGTAACTGCATCGAGTTTGAAAAGTAGACCATGTCTGACAATTGTGGATTTGATTGTCGCAAATGCAGGTTTACTTGATGACATGTAGCGGAGCTAGTTAAATAGATATTCGCGACTGTCAAATCTTAATCCCCAAGTGACGCAGTCACATTTTCCAATGTGACTGACCTGACAAAATCAGTCTTACCCCCCAACAAAAAAAATGATCAGTTTTGAATTTTTTTTTTTATTTAAAAGTACAATATTTTTAGCATGTTTTTGCAAGTACTGGCTAAACAACAAATTTAAAATGTTAATAAAACATAATTTTGATAGAAAAAAGTTTTTAGAATTGAAAAAATATATATTAAGAACAATTACCTGCTCCATTTCTGTAACAAACATACGGAAACCTCCAGACGTTACCCAAACCAACAGCATAACTGAGGCATGACAAGAGAAATTCCATTTTATTTCCCCAGTTTCCACGATCTGGATTCTCCTCCTCACTATCCACAGAACTAGAACTCATCATGGATTCTTTATCTTGTCTCGGTGGTACAGAACTTAAAAACTTAGGATTTGCAGCCATGCTATCCAAATCTGTTTTCACACTGCAACAAAAAACAAAACAATGTTCTGTTACAATAAAATATTACAGTGTTACTGACCTGACAACAAGACCTCATTTTTTATCCATATTAAACATGTGCCAATCTACAGGCATTATATTTTTGTGGAGAAATATATATTAGGTGTATTTTACATTTGTACATGCACTGCTGGTTACAATGAAGCCAAATAAAAAAAAATGAGGTGTGGTTCAAAAATACAAAAAATAAAAATGATCAATAGGTCAATTATGTGTAAGATTCCTTGTAAACAATATGTTTGTCTCATTTGAGAAGGATTCACCTGGTTGTCAGTTTATATTGGTATGAAAAATTAAACCAGAGGCTCACAGGACGGGTATTGTTCACCTGATACAAACAATTTTTTCAACTATTCCCAATTTCTACATACATGTACATGTATGTTAAAGTTGACACCACACAATTTGGATCCCACAGACCCAGGGTATTTGAAACAGACTTGAATCTGTGTGAATCTTCATTTCCTATCCATTTCTGATTCTTGAAAAACTTTTAATTTTAAGAACATACCATACATCATTATACATGAACTTGTTTTTAAATCCCATTAATTGCTACCTGTCTTAATCAAAGGCCCAAAACCTAATAAACACTGGGGGAGGGGGGAGATTGAACCTGATCAGGTGCATGAATACACAGACGAAAAGTGGTGACCTTAGACATGAGAAGCCACATCACAGGTGATCTTAAACATGAGAAGCCCCATCACAGGTGACCTTAGACATGAGAAGCCCTGTCACAGGTGACCTTAGACATGAGAAGCCCCATCACAGGTGATCTTAAACATGAGAAGCCCCATCACAGGTGACCTTAGACATGAGAAGCCCTGTCACAGGTGACCTTAGACATGAGAAGCCCCATCACAGGTGACCTTAAACATGAGAAGCCCCATCACCGGTGACCTTAGACATGAGAAGCCCCATCACAGGTGACCTTAGACATGAGAAGCCCTGTCACAGGTGCCCTTAGACATGAGAAGCCCCATCATAGGTGACCTTAGACATGAGAAGCCCCATCACAGGTGACCTTAGACATGAGAAGCCCTGTCACAGGTGACCTTAGACATGAGAAGCCCCATCATAGGTGACCTTAGACATGAGAAGCCCCATCACAGGTGACCTTAGACATGAGAAGCCCCATCACAGGTGACCTTAGACATGAGAAGCCCTGTCACAGGTGACATTAGACATGAGAAGCCCCATCACAGGTGACCTTAGACATGAGAAGCCCCATCATAGGTGATCTTAAACATGAGAAGCCCCATCACAGGTGATCTTAAACATGAGAAGCCACATCACAGGTGACCTTAGACATGAGAAGCCCTGTCACAGGTGACCTTAGACATGAGAAGCCCCATCATAGGTGACCTTAGACATGAGAAGCCCCATCATAGGTGATCTTAAACATGAGAAGTCCCATCGCAGGTGATCTTAAACATGAGAAGCCCCATCACAGGTGACCTTAGACATGAGAAGCCCTGTCACAGGCGACCTTAGACATGAGAAGCCCCATCACAGGTGACCTTAGACATGAGAAGCCCCATCATAGGTGATCTTAAACATGAGAAGCCTCATCACAGGTGATCTTAAACATGAGAAGCCCCATCACAGGTGACCTTAGACATGAGAAGCCCCATCACAGGTGACCTTAGACATGAGAAGCCCCATCACAGGTGACCTTAGACATGAGAAGCCCCATCACATGTGACTGTAGACATGAGAAGCCCTGTCACAGGTGACCTTAGACATGAGAAGCCCTGTCACAGGTGACCTTAGACATGAGAAGCCCCATCACAGGTGACCTTAGACATGAGAAGCCCCATCACAGGTGACCTTAGACATGAGAAGCCCCATCACAGGTGACCTTAGACACGAGAACCCCTGTCACATGTACTAATTACTGATGATTAATGTAATGTAGATCTGTAATTAACTTTCTACACTAATTATTTCTCCGCGTCACTTTGGATGGTCAAGTAATTATCTGATGATTATCTTGTTAATAACAGAAAATGCTACTGAGAAAGACAAAACAATTTGGCTGTGATCGTCTGTCTATTAACACAAATTATATGGAAAATTACTGCATTTTCCTATCTTAATAGATCAGTACATACAGTGGAAATTTTTGAAGATCATTTCCATGAAAAATATCACTACTACCCCATTGTGCCAAGTCATTATATGTTTTGTGCATCTACTAAAAGCTTAATTCTAAATATAATATATAAAGGCAGATCCCAATGCCAAAGGAGAGAATTAATGGTCATTAAGTAGAGTATATTGAAAGTTATTTCTTTTAAAAGCAAAACTAAATACGTTTATTTTGGGGTACTTAAGGGTGTATGTAGGCCTGGGGTATGGGAGACAACTCTATTTTCATTGTCTTCTCAAATATATGGTCAATTGTGCATTTGAAAATCCCCCCTCAATTCCAACCTTCTTGGCAACACAGATTGTTTACATTAGATATGGGCAGTTTAAAAAAAATGACTTCTTTTTCTTTTACCTTTTGATAGCTGTGCTCCTTGTCTTTTTATATCTTATTGCTGCTAATAAAAGTGTGTTATTATTATATGCTTGTGCCCACAAAATATCATTGAAATATCTCTTTCCAGAAAAAGTTGCCATCAAAATATGTTGTTAAAAATGACAGGAGTGTAACACATTTTGTGTGACAATCATTTTTTCCTAATAAATTTCCCAAGTGTTTGTCAAATAAAAAATATTAAATATATACACCAGAATCTTATATATTATGAAAATATAGTGCAATTGCTGTATTTGTCAGGAAATCACTTATATGATTTATAAAAATAAATTGGTCACACTGAAAAACTTAATACTAAAAATATTGGAATGGTATGAAAAATATCAATATATTGAAAAGAAAGTGTCATGTTGGAATAAATTTAGTGTTCTTAGAAGTGATATTGTACATGTTACATTTACTTGACGACTTATGATTGGATAAAAGCATTCCTAAAAATAACGATAGAAAGGAGAGCCATATATGAAAATCTAGAGAATAAGATTAATATGCTTTACCTGGCCAGGCGAAAATTCCATTCATAAAAATAACGCACAGTAACGAAATGATGCAGACGGAAAATTACAGAAGGTCAGTGGGTGGTTCTTAATTTTGTGTAGTGATCATTACGTCTTTAGCCTTAGAATTCCATTCATAAAAATAACGATGCAGACGATAGATAAACTTGCAGTTACTAAACGATGCAGACGGAAAATTACAGAAGGTCAGTGGGCGGTGCTTAATTTTGTGTAGTGACCATTACGTCTTTAGCCTTAGAACTTCCAAGAAAGTCCGTCAAACATAGTTCATGGAAAAAACTTAGTTACTGTTTCAAGTCATAGACCAGCAACATCGTACAAAAATGTTCTAAGCTCCTGTGACCGTCTATCGTTATTTGGATGGTCAGTAAATAGTTGAAGGGTTTGCACTAAAGCACTCACCCTTCAACAATTTACTGACCGTCCAAATAACGATACGGTCACTAGGGAGCTTAGAACTTATATTGAAACTGTGTGATGTATGTTTCATGAAAAATATTTTCATTGCTCCATGAACATGTTTGCACCGTTTTGACCTTCAATCACATAATTATTAGGTGACCCGAAAATGTCAAGAGGGTAAACAAGATATGTATACAATGTGGTCATTTTATATATACATTGTTATATTTTGTTGAATTCTGTATTATTTTTTTAGTAGTTCATGACCGTCTGTGACTATTAGTATTAGTGACACTAATACTCATTATCTTAATTTTTTGTTTTGGCTTGTCTAATTTTAATATAATTCCACTGTTGCATATAATGCTCAATTTCATTGGTCAACAGCTGAATTTTTTTATACATCTATAAATAATAATGGCTATTTTCAAGGAATTTATGCATTGTGTCAACACACCATTTCACTCACAATTTTTTACATCTTTTTCAGTTTGCAGATGAAATGTCAAATTCTCACATTTATAAATTTTCTCAAAATAACCTATATTCCTATAATATTATTGCTGACAGTTTGAGAAAGATTCATAACTCAGAAAACAGAGAAAATATAACTGTACAAAGATTGATATACCAAGGTGTAAATTAATTTTATGGCAGTAAAAAAAATGGAAAGCTATGTTTGGGGAATTTTTTTTTGGGGTAAATTGCACTTGATTATCTCCAAAGAGGATATATTCATATATGCTAGATATTTCATAATTATTCAACAATAACACTCAAGTGTAGTAAAGCCAAAATATTCCCTTTCAACAAGAAATAAATGTGTATATCTATTAGAAGCTTCCGAAACTAGTATTACCATCTGGCGTCAAGAATACTCCCAAAATTGCTATATTTAGGATGTGCTATGGAGAAAACGGCATGGTGAAATTTCTTGAAACTTTGGCAGATAATGTATTTAGACATAACTATTCAATGATGCAAATTTAAAAAAAATTGATCAATGGGAAAATGTTGGGGTTACCCAGGTCTACACCCTTTAGTCTGGACATTGTATTGGCCATGTCATTTAATATCATCATTGAGTAAGATTCTTGACCACCTTTTAGAAGACATAAAGAATCTGATAGAACACACCACAGTGTCAGTTATTGGTTGTTTGATTCCTGTATTCCTCGGCTATCCTCACAGAAGCAATAGTTCTTGATGATAAGGTCAAATAACATGCACATTCCAAATAATTTGTTCTTGTTTTATGGGTCATTAGCAGGTCAGTTACAAATGCTGGTCAGACCCACAACATGTCTATTGTAGTGATGAAACGATTGTCACCGATGATTGATTGTTGGTCCTTCAAAAAGCAATGATGCTAAAAATCGAAAATCGCCAACATCACTGAACACCAACAAACTGTTTACTTATTAATATACCATGTGCTTTCCATCTGACATGAAATTTGATACATAGGGTTCGGTATTCAATATTTTATTCCAACTTGTGGATTGCATCTTTTAAATATCGTCAAGCAACACGTCTCTCCAATTATCTTCTTCATCAATAAAATCAACACAAAAGTCATCATTGTCCTTGTCTGTGTCACATATAATATTCAGTGCATAAAGGTCACTTTCCTCACTGTCAATATCAAGCTTTTCCTGCAGTGGTTGCTTTCAAGCAAGGGCTACCAATTTTCCATTTCTCGTTTTAGCAATGGAAATTAACTGTATATATATTTTTCTGAACATTGTTTGTTAAAACAAGTCTGCTTTGAAGTAAACATTTTGTATGATTTTTTTTTTATATAAATAAGGCAAAGTATTTTATTTAAATTCACAGGGAAATAAATGTTTAGTGGATATCTTTTCAATCATTTGTCTTAATCAGGAAAAAGCTTGTAATATTTGTCCATTTCAAAGGTTTCAATATTTCCCAAAATCCTAAATCAAGTCCTCTATCGTATTTTGCACAACAGACAAGTTTATATTGGCACCAAATTGATATCCGATAATTTCTATGTGTCCGGTCCGGAGTGATTCTTTTTCTTATATTTCAAATATTGATATTTTCGTTCATTAAAGCGTTTCTGAGATTGCGACTTTTTTGTCAATGTCCTTGAACTTCATCATAGCATGGAACAATGAAAAATGATACTATAAAAGAGTTTTGATCTGGCGTTTCACTTTAGTTTTTATGAAATCCTATGCCGGAAACTGACAAATCAATCATTATAGCCGAAATTGACAAAATCAAATGACAGAGCAATACTGGACAATCGGTCCTGAAATCCAAGGGTTTATATCGTACCGACGGTCATTTTACCGGACTTGTCCATCGGTCCGACAGTATTTCGTTTTCACTGGGGGTATGTAAATTAAAACGCTTCATAATTGATTTCGCAAACATTTCCATTCGGATGTCTCGTTTTTTTTCTTTATTCGTTACGGAAAAAAAAATCAATATAATGCGGCCTTCGAAGAAGACACCCAAACAAAGCATTATTTACTATTTCGTAGCTGTTACTTTAGCCAGAATAACTTTTTAGTCCGATATTTTTATTTTTTCTGTTCTTAATTTTTTTTTGCGAAACAAAATTTGAACCAGCGAGTTTGTCTGAACAACCCGGCGACAAATCGCTGGGTGCTGGTCCTTATTGAAAACCTTGCATACGACCACAACCATTACGGTCCCTTGTTTGTTTTATGAAAGTTAGGGGAACATCCTGTAGCGGGGAAGGAAACATTAAATAACTGCAAGCTTTCGGAAGTCTTCGAAAGTTTTACGGTCGCCACCATGACCTGGTTGACCGTTATGGAATATCTGTGTCACAAATGACCACGGATATGTTCCACTTGTCATAAACACTTCCCGGTCCTTTCCTCGCTCATGACTTGTCACCGGGTTTGTAACTAGATTAACACGACGGGTGTCACTAGTGGAGCAGGAACTGCTTACCCTTCTGGAGCACCTGAGTTCACCCCCGGTTTTTAGTGGGGTTTGTATTATTCGATCTTTAGTTTTGTATGTATGTTTTGTTGATCGTTGTTTGTCCTTTTGTACTTTTTCTTTTGGCCATTGCGTTGTCTGCTTTTCTTCGATATACAGATTCTGATTGCCCCTTTGGTGTCTTCAAACTCTTCTTCCATATATTTTCCTTTACGCTTAAAGACTATTCAGAAATATTCAAAGTTTTCATTTATTTCGCTCTTAATTCCTCTGAAAGATAAGTAAAATTACCCTGCAACACTCCGTCATTCTCTAATACATATCCAGACAAAGAAAGAGTTAGGGCCAAAAGTTCTGCTGTGGACCAGAAAAAATTACTTATTTGACCTTGACATTAAAGATCTAGGTCACAATGATCTTATTTTCATATGTGACACTCTGTCATGCTCTAATACATCATGAAGGGTGAGGGCCTTAAGACAAAAAAGTTCTGCACTGGACAAGAATAGAGTATGTCTACAGTACAGACAACAGACAGACGACACTTTGAGACCGTATAACCCCCAAACTTCGCTTAGGGGATATAATGATATGTTGCTATAACAACTTCTAAATGCTGGATCAGAAACTGGACAACTCCAAAACAAATGTCATTGTTTCAATTGACCCACAGCTACAGGAGATGAGTGGAGAGTATCAGATTGTGGTCCTTCATGAGTTACCAATGATGAGGAAACATAAAGAACTTTTTTCCCACAGAGAGGCAAGACAGCATATTTCTTCTTCTGAATAACAAACATTTAAGCTAAGAAAATATTGGGTTCTCTATGTAGATAATCAACGCTACTCAATCTCTCTCAGAACTTACAAATATCTGTTTAAATTTCTGAAGCTATGAAACTGAATTTCCACAACAGAAATCAAAACAATTGGTGTGTTCAGAGGAATTTCTCTATGGCATACATGTACATGGCATGAGTAAAAAAAAATATACACCTCTATCTAAATGTTAGAGGTTTGGAGTTTGTATCTGCATGTTCATATGTATACAAACTACCAAACATCTCTAAACAAATAATCCTGCTTAACTAAATACTAAACACCTAATATCTGTTAATGCCAAGCTCCAATACAATCAACATAACATCAAGGTTTATAGGTCAAATCCTGACACAAATACCACTTGGCCTTGCATCCCTATGTTAATTATTAATTATAAAACTACTTACGGTTGTAGAAAACATTTTTAAACTTCTGTCCTGACAATTTTGTTATTAAAAGGCACCTTCACAATTCATTGGCTAATAATTACAGTCTACACATAGAGGGACTAATGATTTGTTTGTTGTTCTAATCCAGGGATTAAATCCAGTACACTAATGTCTTATTACAGGGTCATGTATATTATGTGCACTAATTGATCCAGTAATTGCATTAATCCAATTTTTTTTTATTTTGTCTAAAAAAATCTTCAAGTAAAAACAGATATACACATACATGTATTTGTTCAAGTTCTGGTTTCATAATCTTGTTACAATAGTTTGTATTACTTAATTCTACCTTCTATAATGGTTCATAGGAATATGCTATCAGTCTGCGAAATTAGCCACTGGTCTGGTCTGAACAGGGAGGCGTATCAATTTTCAGTCAGTCCAGTAAAAAGGAGTGTAGGGGTGGTCTGACCGGTCAAGTAACATGTTCATGGTGAAAATACTGTTTCTATAGATTTTAAGCTATTTTGAAACAGTTTAATGATGGATCGTAAATAAAAAAATTAAAAATCCAGAAATACTTTGAGATCTGGTAACTTGTAAGTACACATATAATAATGTACATGTAGATTTAATTGAAACTGTAAAGTATTCATTCAACATCATTGATTTGGTTAGAGATGGTTTGTTATTAAAATAAGAATTTGCAATCTTAATAATATTTCTTTTAATATCTATCAAGATTTATGGGTACCTAAAAGTTACAAATTCAAACGTGGAGCCAGTGCCGGCAGTGGCATAGCTTCCATTCAGGCAACTGAGGCAATATATTGCCTCTGTAAAAAAACTCAGTAACAAAAATTAGGCATTTCATTTTTTTTTTAATCTGGCATATATGCATGGATAGTAATAATGGAAGAATCATATTTATTTGTATTGTAATATGATTCAAATAAGCCATAACTACTCGTTTTAAAACGAAACAAATGTGCTTTCCTTACATAAAATGTTGGTGGCTTCTGGAGAGCACCCTAAACCACTTGCCTCGGTAATATTTGACACCAAGCTATGCCCATGGGAGCTTAAACCGGCATTTGAGGTAATGCCTTCCGACAAAATCTGTGGGTGGAGCTTATCATCAGATCACTCAGGGTATTGTGTTATTAATAGAATGATAAACAAAAATCCCCGTTGATGAAACTGTATGTCACATAACCAACGTGTATAGTACTAATTTAATTTCAAATCCAAACTGTATATGTGGATACCAAAACGAAAATGCGGATCATTATTTGCTATTTTGTAATCGTTATATTGTATATAGAAATAAAATGTTATCGTCATTGGCAATACTGAATATGAACGGGGTAGAAATAAATGTTGATACTTTGTTATTTGGAAATGATTTTCTATCAGATGAAACAAATTGTGAAATATTTTTAATTATTCAAAGATATATTAAAGATACTGGTCGTTTTTCAGTATAATTGTAACAAAACAACCAGGTGAATTCCCTTACAGGTATATCATTTTGACAAAAATGTTAACGTGGTATTCGAATGATCATAATTGAAAATAAAACCTCTGGATGATCTTTGAAGACTATTTGATCTTACAAAATAAATAGAAATATATATACTTACCATGACTATTTTCAGCAACTAAATCCCAATAGATGAATGAAAGTTAATATGTCCATTGCCACGTAGTAAGCATTTGGGTCTGTTCGATATGTATCAATAGGTTATCTATATGTTGATCATATAGTCAATGAGGCTCCATGAGGGTTTTAATTGTTTTACTGTTTATATTTTTCTTCATGCCTTCATTTACTATAAACGTTTACTATAAATTTGTGTAATTAAATAGTATTATGTTCAATTGTGTATTTTGAAATATATGTAATGGGAGAAGACTGTCTAAGTTGTTTAACTTGTGTCTTATCCTTTTGTCTTTTTGAACAATAAAATATGTTTAAAGTAACCAACGTGACCCAAAGGTCACATACCTCAGAAATTTGAATTTTCGAAGTGATTTTTGTAGTTTTTAGACTGATGAAGAATATTATTTTAAATAAGATTGAAAGTTTCGTAGGAAGGAACACTAGTAACCATGCCTGTCAAATATTTTGCTCCAAAAGGAACTGTGAAACTATGTATCATTGATTTTTCCTCCTTGAGATAACCGTGGTAAAAATAATGAACAATCTGAATATTTGTTCTGCCCACAGCTATTTTATATTTATACCCACGGTCCTGGTTTAAGTTACTGGTGTCGCAAAGGTTTATTTATTAAACACGAGGAGTTTACAATTTAAAACAAGTAACTTAAAGGCATATTGTCTATGATATTGTTGAAAAATTTTAACTGTCCATAAATCATTTGTTTAAGCAATCATTAAACAGTTATGCTGCAAAAGATACGATTTGTGTTCTTTTTTTCACAAAAAAGACCCAAAACTATCATTATTGGAATTATTGTCCAGGAAGACAAGAATTCAATTTAAACCCGTATATTCATATGACCTTCTATGTGAACCCGTCTTGAGCATGCACACTGATTAGAAACAATAAACAACATGTCGGAAGAGAAAGTGTCAACGCGTGGAAGAAAGCCGACTTTGACGGATTCAGAAAGAAAGAGGAAAAGTGCAGTATCTTCCAAATGGAACAAATGCAGGATATATGTAGGAGATCAGTTGGACCGTTGGAACGAACTGAAGGAAGTGCTACGCATCCAAACTCACGCTGAAGTGGCAAAGATTTTGCTTGATAGGTAAGCCGAGCATATGTTGCCTTCTTTTCTCAATCGTTTTTCATATTTTATGAATTTATGATGATGCCTATGATAATTTTCGGTAAATATTATTCAATGTATGTAATTTTGCACCTGGCAACAGCAAATTATTGTCAATGAGTAGCATAAAATGGACGTATTTGCGAGGTAAACAAACACATCTGGGCTACTCAGTACTGGCATAAAAATAGATAAAAATAGATTTGGCCTCGCCCAGGTCAGTGCATAATTAATTAGCTTCCAGTAACGATGGTTAGCTTTTAAAAATCGAAAAAACAACGTTTCGTAACGTATTCGCCAATAATTCGGTGTTTAATCTTCATTTTATGAAGGTCAGTACGGAAAACGACAATAATTTTGGGTATGAAAAAAATTTCGATTTTGGTAGACAATACGGTATATGTCTTTAAGAAAAGAATACAATAGAGGATATTTTCCTGTTAACTCCTTTTTTCAGATTAATAGATTATGGACCTTTATTATTGACTATCAGAATCTGCTACAATAAGTAAACTGAATAAATTTTGAATATATTAACAAATTCTTAATTTTCACTTGTCTGAATTACATATTTTGTTGCAATATATTTGTTTTTGCATGTCCAATAATAGCTAAAAGTCAGTGTTGGGTATTTGCCCTCAAAATATCCGTATTGGCCCTCATATATCTGTATTTGCCCCCGAATTCAACTTCCGGTGTCTGCGCAGTGGTCTCAAAGATTATATGTCAAAGTACAAGGAAAGGTGATGCATAACGATATGCATAAAATCGTATTTCAATAAAATTAACACATTTCAACATATTGGAATAAAGCTTAAATAACTTGAAACGGAATAATTAGCTCAAATGTATACATCGTGTTGAATAGAGATTTTCATTCAAATGTCAACGTCTTGGGTAGATTTTACAGTTTCTAACGTCATTGTACAGATCGACATTGTTTGGTATATTTTTGAAACCAGACTCTAAACAAAAATATTTGCAAGTTGAACAAAGGCAACTCTCTTAAGGATTTATTTTCGCAATTTGTCAGTTCAAAGATCTTTTTTGCAATATAAAAGTCAGTGCTTGGAAAAGGTCAATGTAAAATATGTGATAAAAAGATTATGACATGAAATTTTCCATATCGTCCCTGGTATCAACCCTCGACCCATATCAGCCCTCCAGCTTCGTAGTCGGGCTTTAAATGGGAGTCTCTGGCTAATACCAGGCCAATATGGAAAATGTCATGTAATAATCTCTTATTATTGTTTAAGGAACTTTTCTACAAATGTTAAGTGTAAGTGGTAGGTAAATTCAAAATGACATATAAAGAAACACCTGTGATGAATGAAAGACAACTCTAAGGGAAAAATTTCAAAACCAATATGTTTTGCTTTTCAGCAGTAGAATTTCAAGATGTCGATTAAAATGGTTAAAACATGATTCTTGACACCATTTTGTTCTTATATAGTGGGTTGTTTTTTAAAGATCTGAAACAAACTAAAAGTTCTGGTTATCTTAGTTAATAATAATAAGCCGACGTTGAATCAATTCATAAAACAGTCAAATCGTTTATGCATTTCAATATTCAAGTCTGAAATTGTGTTTGTATCGGAAAATTACTTTCTTCTGAGAAAAACAACATCATGATTTAATCTTCTGATAAATTCTGAATTTGGAGATTAAAATCTAATTCTAGCTACTGGCACCTCCCCTGGGTGTCGCCCCGATGCAATGAATGGAAAATTCAGAAAAGTTGACACCCATTTACATGGTACATTTGTATACATGTATTACAGGGTTATACAAAGAGACCCGTGTACAAATGCTTCGAATATTTGCAAATTATTTTGTTAGGGAAGATTAAATAAAGTGTTTATGAGCATTAAATAAAATTAGAGATGCATTTTCTTCGTGAAAACATAATTTGAAGTGGAAATTTAATTGAAAAAATACGATTTAGGTCATACTCATAAACGCTCAATCAATGTTTATTTTTAACAAATTTCAACTCATTTTAACATATAATAAAAGTTATTTCTATCATTTTCCTCTGTTGACATAATTTATTTCACAAAATTAAATACGTGTTGACATCAAAGGGAGATAATTCGGCAAAAAAATTACATAATCCAACTTCCGATATTAGCATCTTTGATTGTTTACACTACAGACTGAGTTACATTTATTGGTAATTAATCTTAAATGGTCAATATATTACTTCATTAACAATATATGATATAAATATACAGGTATAACAAAACAAAAAGACAAATATTTAATGGCTGACAAAAAATTACGAATACAGTAACACAGAAAACTGAAGACTGAGCAACCCAAACACCACTAAAACTCCGGACCGACATGAACTCAGATGCTCCATATGAGTCTGCAGTTCGAACTTCACTAATATCACTTCATGGGAAAAGGAGCTGGGGACAATCACCCTCCCCACTTTGAAAAGTTGAGGGTGGCAAAACTAATTTACCCCCCCCCCTCCCTTTTTTTTTTCGCATTAAATTTAAGAATTTTTTTATTTTTTTTTTTACTTTAGTATGGAAACATATTCTGTCCAGTTAGCTAAGGGTATAAGGATGTTTGGATAAGAGTATGTTTTGAAACCATAGTGACTTTTTTTTATTGCTTCACAGTTTTGAAAATTTACCACTCAAATAAGGAAAATAGTACTTTTTTATTTGGTACATTTTTCAAATTAAAGATGTAAACAGAGTGTAATGACCACCCATTTAAATTATCATAATTATTGAGGTAATTACACATGATTGTCTATTTATATTTCAAAGATAAAAAAAAAATATTGAAAATTGTGAAAAAATGTATTGTTCTTTTTACATTTTAGTGTATTTTTCATGAAAAACGTATGAGGGTATACCCCTATTTAAAGACCCATAATTTTTTTTTCTATTGAAAATATACCCCATTTTTTTCAAATTCAAAATGTTAACATGTAAATGATGCTTTTGGTATGTTGTTTTTGAATATTTAATAAAAAGAAAAGGTAAAGAAAAAGTGGGGTTACTTTTTTCATAAAATAAAAATTTTCAAAAGAAAAAGTGCCTACCAACCTATGAATATGAACCCATATCTTGGTTTTAGAAAGGTATTCAGATGTTGTACAAAGAATTAAAGTAAAAAAATATGAATAAATGTGACGTTTAGGAAAATCATGCCAGTTGCCAGGCAACCTGTTTGAAGGACGAAGTCCTAAAATTTCAATAATACGATGATCCGTACACGTTATTATCTTTTATTTTGAATGAATTGTGTAGCCGATTTGCTATGGCTGTTCCGTTCATTTTACCTACCCCGCTCTTCCGTCGAGAGTTTCGTAGAAAGATATTTTTTTATTAGAATTTTAATTCAAGTTTATTTCGATTTTGCATAGAGTAAATAATTAAAGAATTGGGAATTTTTCATTGAAATATATTTCTTTTGCGTTTCTAAATATCAATTGATCTATTTTTTTAAACTTCCGGTGAACAGATATTTGGCTATCAATATAGGTGTCAAACCAATAATTCACCAATCAGAGCTTAGAACATATACAAAAGTAGTCCTTTTTAAAGAAAATAGTTCCTTTCGCTTTGCTGTATTGTGACAAATACTGAATGGAATGGAATAATTAAAATTGATAATTGAAGTTAAATATATAAGGATTATTTTGAGCGAATTATTGCTGCCGAACCGGAAGTTATGACCACATAGGCTAAATTTTAAAAACAAGAACGTCTGTCTGCTGTGAAAAAAGACAAATAGGTAGGGAACAAAGTAATGTTTGGTACAAATAAACTATGCATGAAAGGGATTTACCTTCCAACATTCCAACGTAGCATTATTTTACGGGTGAACGAAGGTTACAAAAAATTTACACAGTTATTTACACAGTTAGACAACCTTTGGAGGGAAAAACTTGTTTCATTACTTGTGTCTTTATATATATAATATACAGATTTTATACAGATTTTTCTCTATTTCGCCAGATAAAACGTCAAGATACTGTGGTTCAATAGACAAACTTGTCGTCGATAATAAATAAATAAATAAAGGTAATGGAAATGGCCGATTCAAGTCCAGAGTGTGGAGGAACAATATAATTTACGTACAAGGAAGTGAAAGTATTTCGAGAATGATTCAGATAGCTCACCAATTCAATGTGGACAACGAAACACAAAAAGTTCAAGAGAAAGACACTATACTCAGATAAAATAGAGCATTTCTTAGGAAGCAGGTCAAATCGGCCCCAAACCAAATCGGCCCAAAACCAAATCGACCCAAAGTCAAATCGGCCCCAAGTCAAATCGGCCCCAAATCAAATCGGCCCCAAGTCAATCGGCCCCATTTTTGTTGTTTACTATTGTCAACATGCAAAGTTAAATAGTTTGACCACTATTCAGCAAAATATTTAAATATATCCAATACGTTTTAATTATTGAAGAATTGAAACTGTCTAGTAAGTACAGTTGTGTTTTGTACCAGTAAATGTTTACCATTGATACGAAAATAAACTAAATACAAAGTTGGTCAATTACTTGGTTGTTGGTTTTCTATTACGGTATAACCGAAATATTGTTGAGAGTGGCGTATACGGTAAACCATTAAAAAATAAGATTAAAACGATATGAAATATTTTGCCAGCTTTGACAGGAGTCACATTCTAAGGCATGCTTGTCTTGGTCTAACATCATTATAACATATTACACAAGGAAAAGACATAATGAAGTATTCAAAAAGAATGATCGCGATTGAAGTTGACTCTCTTTTATAAACTAAAGAATTTCTCAATCCGAGTTGTTTTTCTTGGCTTGGTTATTTAGATGCCCTCTTTTTATTAAAAGGCCAATTGATAGACAATAAAAAAAATCATCAAAGAATGTTCCTAATCAACATAAAGATCATTATATAATTGCCGCCAATCACGTTTTATGTAAATTGCTAATCACTTAATTATGCCATAAATTAATCATTAATTAATTTCTTTGATCCTTACAAAAAAAATCCGCTCACCAATAAGATTTAAATTTTACATCTTTTAACTAAAAATATTAATTTATATTAATATATAATTTTTATTTATTTTTATTTTTTTGGGCCGATATGACTTTCATTTTGAGGCCGATTTGACTTGGGGCCGAATTGACTTGAGGCCGATTTGAATTGGGGCCGATTTGACTGGGGCCGATTTGACTTGGGGTCGATTTGACTGGAAATCATTTCTTACATGACATTTGTAAAGTCTACCCACTTGATGATTAAAATGTGAACATATTTGTATATGTTTATGATATGTATTAAATATTGGCACTATTACATTCTATTATATTGCTAATTTAATCTGTATAGCAACATGGCCAAAATATACCATTTTTGGATGGGGGTGCCATATGGAACTCTTACCGATAAAATAGCCAGGCAGGCTCGAAAAAACACAAATTTAGTAGAAAATGTAAATTAATTATAGGTTTCACACCTATAGAAGGAAAAATCGGACAGCCTACCATTAAAAGGACTTCGTCCTTTACTAATTCATTAAAGTTGTATATCTTAGATACAGATATGGCAAAAAAAAAATATATGTGCGTTTACTGTCACATGTCAAAAAAATCTAGGATCGGTCGGGATTAATTTTTTTTTTTTTTTTTTTTTTTATTATCGACAAAACCGGAAATAGTCCTTCCCGGAATCCGATTCCGGTATTTAATTTTCGAAAATTCCGGTAAAATGACGAATTATGCAGTTTTTCTACCTTCTTTGCTCTCAATTTCGACAAAAAGCTAGCAGTTGAATAAATAAAACATTGCTGCTGGTTAACAAAAATGGTTATCCGAATTCTGTGTTAAAAATGCATAGGGTCGCTAGCAAAAATTAGGGTAGGTCGGGTGACCGTAAACACACATATTTTTTGTTTTGGCCTATCTATAACGAAAGTATCTAGATTAATTCACTTATGTTGTGGAGTGCTCCGAACAACGGAGGAATAATACCTGAACAGAACAGGAACAGAACAAGTTCTTTTATTTGATCAGAAACTGTTCCCCGATTGCATCGCAAACAATGGAAAGTTACCGGGAAAACTTGTACCTGAACAGAACACGAACAGAACAAGTTATTTTATTTGATCAGAAACTTTTCCCTGATTGCATCGCAAACAATGGAAAGTTACCGGGAAAACTTGGATTTAAAATCCAAAAATAAAAATTTACTCTGAATAAATATATAATTTCTGATTGCAGTACATACAAAATGTCAAAACATTAAAGTTTTAAAGTGTATCATTAAGGAGGACTGTTCTAAAATTCTATAACTTTCTTACCAGATGACGAAATGTTGGCACGCGTAACTTTGATCACTGTATGCGACTGGTTCACTGTTTCCATTCGTTTTTTTGGTTTTCTGCCGGTATATTTTTCTTACGAAACAGTAGCTATCATTGTTTTTCAGATTTGCAGAAGAAACGAATCTTTCATTTGTTAAGTAATATAAGATAAGAAAAGATAAGCTTTACAAGATAACAAGGTATATGAAACAAAATAACATAAGCTCGCAATCCGTGTTTGAACTGACATAAACAAAAATGAATGTTGGAAGCATACATTCTCGAAACACGCAATCAACGTTGTAAGTCACAGATTTAATATTTTCTGGGAGTATTTTTCAAAATATACAAAAAATAGCACTAAATGAGGGCACCCGACCAGCAGTCGGTGTAATTGACGAGCGTCTCTACACAAAGGAGGTTGGGAGGTTTTATATATATTTATATATTTCATATATAATGACAAATGTAAACTCATATGGATCTTAAATAATGAGGACCCAACAATACTCAGATCTCTTTGTCAGTATCTTTTATCAACAAATATTTGATTAAATGGAATAGGAGATCTGCAAACTGGATGACCTGCATTGAGCATGGAAGTGACGTCACCGGAAGTCATGTGACCGGAAGAGGTACTGCCCGGAACCGGAAGTGATCGCATACGCATGCGCAACCGGTACATTCTATAGTAGTCCTGCCAGTCCTCGTATCTGAACCAACCCTAGATTATCATATAGACTCTACAACTGAGGGACTGAACATATTTATCTATATATTATATCTGTTCAAGCTTACTGCCCTACCAGTGCACGTATCTGAACCAACCCTAGATTATCATATAGACTCTACAACTGAGGGACTGAACATATTTATCTATATATCTGTGGTATACATAGAACTAGTACTGGTTAGGTCAGTCTGCATGGGATTCCAAGCTAACTGTCCTGCCAGTGCTCGTATCTGAACCAACCCTAGATCATCATATAGATTCTACATTTGAGGAATTGAACATATCTATCTAAATATCTACTCTTCTTAGACAACAATGAGTGCATCACTCATCAGAGCTAGGAGTACCAGGGTACGTAACCCACCACAAATGTATACGCCAAATAGGCAAAATCCTGACAACAATCATAAGATGAGTTACAAAATTAATACCAAAAAGACCCTGGAAAAGAAAATTGAGGCCACTGAAAGAAGCCTATGCAATATAGAACTGAAATCTGGAACTTTAGTAATAACATGTTCTGCAGCATCATATGAAATATTGAAAAAATCAATATATGAATACTATGACCATTCTAGTACAAAAACATTTCGTCTACATACAAAGTCAAGCAAACCGGACAATGAGAGTGTGGCTGGAAAAATGCTTATTATAGAAGAATCATTATCCATTAAACACAAAAATGGTGGAACAAATCGCCAACTTTATAGGATAAACATGTTTAACACCACAAGTAGAATCGATGTCAATGGTTACTGGCTACAAGAATTCATACAAGAGGATTTGCATATAATATGCCAATGCCTGGAGCAGTATACTGACTATAAAAGACTGGATAATAAAATTAGGAAAACTTGCCAGCTTTCTCTACCAATTGCTCAAAGAACAACCAAAGAGTATACTAAAACTCGTAATCATAACGGCACAGCACATATGATATCGCCAAATTTACAAGGCTGGAATCCACCAACTTATACCAACGATACTATAAAATCAACAACTGATGCGCAACCATTGTCTCTGCACGAATCTACAACACCAGTTCAAAGGATTAATGTAATATCACCACCTTCAGATAGGAAGGCCATAGAATATCAAGCATTACAGACTAGAAATACAATCACTGAGATAGAAAGTTTCCATGAACACTGTCTGAGCACTGAATTAGAATTAGATGACAGAGAAGGAATGGGGGCAGAATATATATTAAACTGCCAGTATTGTGAAACCACAATAGACACTAAGTCTGCCATAGAATGCAAAAATTGTACTAACTGGCATCATGCTGAATGCGTGAATATAGGCTGCATACCAGACGACCAATATATATGCTCCTCATGTACGGCATTGAACATAACTATATCCTATGAAGAAACAGAACCTAAACAGCTAATGGTAGAAAACATTGCCATCACAAATAATGATAAAGAAGAACAAAATATTACTAAAAATAAAACCACAGAATCTGTAGAGGTACCACCACATAGCTATACTACACAGGCAACTAATGCAACTATAGCAAATGCTAATAGACAGGAAGCCAAGACCAAGCAGAAACGAACCAAGAAAAGAGATCAATTAGACTTTGAATCGGTAGAAATGCAACTTGCTGACTGCAAAGCCAAAATAGCCATGCTTGAGATATCTAACAACGACTACAAAAACACCATAGATCTCCTAACAGCTAAATTAGGTATTAAGGAGCCAATGATAAATAGAGCTGAAATGTACGGAAACGACCATCCTCAACAATCTCTATTCTACAAAATGGGACAGATTGAATCACAGCTTACTGACCGTATAGACAACCTGCAAAAAGAAATGAATCACAAACTAGAATTAAAAGACCTACAAATTAAACACTTCATGGAAATGAATGAACTAAAATGCAAATTTAATATCCTAGAAGCTAAAGAGAAACTCGCTTCATACAACGAAAATTTCTGTACCAGGAGGGAAAATAGTAAGCAAGATCATCCACAACCTAACCAACAATATGTTGCACCTCCACAGGCACAAATACCTACATATGTCGCCTTCACGAACCCAGTTGTACCACCACCTGTGCATTTCCAACGTGCTAGTCAATACCCACAAGTCATCAATACAAACAAGGGACAAACACAAGTACAGCCTGAATACTACACGCCTTATAACAACATCGGACACCCAGTTAATCCTATTCGCACAACAATCGTGCCAACAGATGGGGAGTATAGGCATCGTCAAGCGCAAAATAAGGGCTTGCCACCGCTCGGAACAACCTATCAGCATCAAAGAACAGGCAACCAGAACTGCAAAAACCGAAGTGGGGAATATCGAACATTAAACCTACAATGGAGGAATATGCAACTTGCTGGAAATGTAAACCAAACTCCGAATAACACAAATAGTACAACCAGTAACAACAAAACCAGTGTAGAAGAGGTAGCTCAGCTGGATAGAAAAAATCATACATACTCTCTCCCAGCAGACCTACAACCACCAAATGCCACCCAAGATTATCAGGAAAATACACAACCTATGATTGAAACCCCAACTGGAACTAACACAACAAAGGTGCCTTTTTTAGGAGACGGCCGTGCAACAACAGCTGCATGGCAAAGCAAAAAATACAGACAACAATCATAGGATCAATAAATATACAGAGTGCAAAAGGGAATTCAAAATATCTCGAAAACATACTGAACACTTGTGACATACTATGCATACAAGAACATTGGCTTTTATCATTAGAAAAGAAAATCCTGGAAAATATACACAAAGATTTCAACGTTTCGGCTAAAGCAGTGGACGATGATGATATAAAACTTAACTACAAGTCCCTTCGTGGCAATGGCGGTATAGCCGTATTCTGGAAGAAAACCATAGACAATGCAGTTAAAATAAAATCAGATGGGGGTAGTCGTATACAAGTTATTACAATCAACAATGTACCGACAATGTTATTCATAGTAAATGTTTACATGCCATCCGATATCAAGGAGGGAGATTATGAATACAGAGACATGATGGATCAATTGAATGAGGTCATACAAAAATATGAAGAAACATACGACATCCTACTCTGTGGAGATATGAATGCTTCATTACATAGAGACGACAGACGAAGGGATCGCATCTTTAAGAAGTTTACTGTAGAAAGCAACCTGATATTGCCTACAAATTATCCAATTGACTTTACATTACACCATCATAACGGAAAAGGCAAATCTCAGATAGATTATATTCTGTTTAAAGGAAAAACTTTGAACCTACAACCTAGTGTTTCAATCATGCCGTTCGATGCTATAAACACCTCGGACCATACTCTCATTAAAGTAGAAATTACCACCCAAATAAGTAAATTGGCACCAAAATCAGCCAAAATATATACCAAGCCAGCATGGGACAAATGTAATTCTGACAAATATAAGAAAATCATACAAACAGAATTAAGAAAGCAAAAAAACACTATAAAACTAAGTGTTGCAGACAGAATAGCCACACTAGAAAATACATTACACAAGGCAGGAAGGAAGTCAATACCAAAATACAGGCGCTTAAAGACACTCAAATCTGTAGGTAGAGGAATATGGAATCGTAACATCGACCAAGCATCTAAAGAGGCTAGAAAAGCACACTGGATTTGGAAAAATAAGGGAAATTCGAACGGGAGCACTGAAAGCGAAAGAAAGGATATGATAAAGAAAAAACGAACATTACGTCAAGTACAGCGACAAGCATACGCCTCAAAGAAGGATAAACTGATCTCAGAAATTATGGAGGCATCTCAAGACGATAGTAAAACATTCCACAAATTGCTAAGAATACAGAGAAGTAACTCGGCAATAAATACTGACACACTGGTCATAGACAATGTTTAATACAACCAAAATAATATTATGGAAGCCTGGAAAATACATTTTGAAAATCTGGCTACTCCTAATCTGGACGAAAACAAATTTGACCTAGAACGAAACAGCCTCTGCACAATACAAAATGACATCATAGCAGAAGTAACAGCCAATAAGTTGAAAATTCCACCAGCAACAGAAGCAGAAGTAAAACAAGCTATCCGAAAGCTGAATAATGGGAAAGCTGCTGATGAAAATGGAATACAAGCAGAACACTTTAAATTTGCAAATGCTGAATTGGCAACAGAAATATGTAGTATCACCAACCAAATATTTGAAGAGCTTAATATTCCAGATATTTTGAAAAGAGGAATCTTAACACCAGTATTGAAAAAGAAAAAGGACAAAACTTTACCAGGAAATTATAGAGGCATAGTCGTTACAAACACGTTCTCAAAAATTATTGAGTCGGTCATCAAAGAGCTATTAGAAAAACAGCTATCTCCAACGCAAAATCCTTTACAGAGAGGTTTTACTGAACACGCATCTAGTAAATTTACAGCATTTATAGCATCAGAAACTATATTAATATACAAAAAATTTAATCGGGATTTAGAACTTCTGACTGTAGACGCAGAAAAAGCATTTGATACCGTCAACCATGACATGATGTTGAATAAGCTATACCACGATGGAATTACTGGTGATATGTGGCTATTACTAAGGAACATTTATGATAGGCTAATCCTGAAAGTTAAATGGGGAGACCAAACCACAGAAAGTATAGATATTAAACAAGGGATACGCCAAGGTGCAAAACTGTCAACCTTACTCTACAAGAGGTATAATAACACAATTTTGGATAGTATTACAAAAAGCACGCTAGGAGCTACTATTGGAAATATTACTGTATCAGCGCCAGCCTGTGCAGATGACATTGCTCTGATGGGAGAGAGTAAGGACATTCAAGCCATGTTAAATCTCCTAGAATATAACACCAAAAGAGATTTAGTGAAACTAAACCCGGAAAAAATTGAAGTAATAAATGTATCAAAAGCTCTACAAACACATCCGAAAAAATATGTATTAGGAGACCAGGAAATAAACAGGGTACAATCAATTAAGCACCTTGGAATAACTTACCAAGAAAACGGGAAAATAAATATTGAAGAGAGATTGAGTATAGGCAGACGAACAATATATGCCTTACTAGGACCTGGACTGCATGCAAGATCAGGAATGTCCCCAGTGGTTCTACTGAAAATCTGGAATACATACGCTGTCCCACGTTATCTATATGGGCTGGAAATCCAAGTATATACACCATTAGACACGAAGAAATTAGAACAGCTTCAAAGGGCAACCTGCAGACAATTTCAATGCCTTCCAGAGCGAACCGCAGCAGTAGCCATCTACACACTAATAGGTGCAGAACCAATAGAGACAACGCTGGACAAAAATGCAATGATCTTATTTACCACCTTAGCCAGGCTTGACTCATCCATCGAAAAAGACATACTCATATGGGAAATGGAAAACTCAAAAGAAGAGGACAGATTATTCATCTGTAGAATTAGGAAGACGCTCCAGAAATATAATCTGCCATCTCCAGAAGAAATAATAGAAAATCCTCCAAAGAAACAGCAGTGGAAAAATGCAATGAAAAGGGCCATTAACAGCTTTTGGTACGATAAATGGACAAACGAAAAGCAAATAAAATCTACATTAGAATATCTAGAAATTCAACAAAATCCAATAGGAACACCACATAACATATTACGAAGTGTGAAAAATCGAAAGTACGACATACAAAAAGCAGAAATCAAATTACGATTAATTACTGATACGTATATGCTACAATACCACCACGCTAAGTTCAGCCGTAACAAAATATCTCCGATCTGTAAATTATGTGGGGAGGAAGATGGAGATAGAGTGCATTTTTTACTAGAATGTAAAACCCTAGAAGAAAACAGAAAAACACAAATGGAGAAACTAGGTGAAGCTCTAGAAGAGGCAAGGGGGGGGGGGGGTAGGGGGTGGGGGGGGGGGGGGGTACACGGACTATAGAACAAAATGGGCTGCTTATGCAAATCATCTTGGACTGCACCTCATATAAAATAAACCAACTGATTCCATATTCAAACCAGGATTTAGTGCAAATCGAAAGAGCCACGCAACACTATTGCTTTGTGCTACACCAAAAGAGAACTGAAATATTGAAGAACATTATGTAGAAAGGCAGATAGTCAATAGCTGATAGTACTTTTATAGAACTGTTTCCTTTTATAAGTAAGCTAATATAATATTTTTCTTACTGTGTCCAGCACCCGGTCCGTTCATTAAAGAGATCGTTTTACCTTTTAGAGTCTATACGCATACTTAAATGATGATTTTACCTTTTATGAGTTAATTTGTTTTAACAACGGAAGAATTGCTGTATTCGGAGAGTGCGTGAAGGAAAGAACATTGTATAAATTACGATTGCGCTTTTATCTTTTTAGTACTATGTGTATATACGTTTTTACTAATATGAATAATTAAACATCAGAATGGACTTTTAACAACGCTATCAATTATAATACTACTGAAACGACTATTTTACAACACACGTTTTATACTTTTTAGTAATGGATGTAAATACGTTTTTATGCCACTAACCAAATTTATACAACATGGAAATGATGAACTTTTAACTACTACGTATATTTGATCATAACTGTAAATACGTATCTTTTATAGTATGTGCCCGTTAAGTTAGGTTTTATAATTTTATCCTTAATTGGAGTGCTCCGAATTCCGGAGGAATTTTACCTGTACAAAGACAAATGACAAAGTAGTACAAAATGTAGTACGTAATGTGCTTCGTTTTGTTTTTGTTTGTAACTTGTTTTGGGTGGAATTTCAACACTATTGCTGCGGAGGCGGCGCCTGCTGCTGCTGCTCTGGAGTAAGTGTGTATGGCTGCTGTAGCTGCTGCTGGAGGAGGAGGGAGGGAGGGAAGAGGAGGAGGAGGTCTCTTTGGGTGTAATTATGACTAACACAGAAATCAAGTTTCATATTTTATTGTTCACTTTACATTAAGTTCAAGTTCTGTTTCTCAGTCTCTTTCATTTAATCTTCTCCAGTCACTTTATTGTCCATTGTCCTCAGTTCTGGCTCTCTCTCTTCAAATAAAGGTATGATCTTTTTCAGTTCTTTCCATTCGTAAAGACTCAGGGTTACTCCTATCTTCGTAGGATGCAATATCCATTCTCCATTAGGCACGAAGTGCTTCTTGATAATTACACACAAAGAAACCTCCTCCTCCTCCTCCTCCCTCCTCCTCCACCAGCAGCAGCAGCCATATACACTTACCCCAGAGCAGCAGCAGCAGCCGCCGCCGCCGCCCTCCTCTGCCGCCGCCGCAGCAGAAGCAGCATAGCGTTGAAATTCCACCCAAAACACGCAACAAGAAAAACCAAAACGAAACACATTATGAAAATATCACAAATTAACGTAAACATCTATGACAAACACGAAAATTAGAGGAAGGAATCAAGAAACGTCAAGATCTCTGAAAATATAACAAAAATGCAACGCGGACGTGATAGACTACTTGGAGTACTACACAACATATCCGAAAACACCGTAGGTGAAAACCATTATTGAAATATATTATATTATATGAAAATAAAAGGGGCAGATAACCAGTGAAAGGGCTAGTTCCGGTAGCCATGCTACTTGTAGGACGCGGACGTCCTAGACAACACCCCAAAGACACTTCCGATCGGAATATTATGCAACTTCAGGTTGCGCATGCACACACCCCACCCTTCCAATGGAAGCTCTATGGCTGATGACGTCATTTCTGGTGAAAATGCCTCACTAGGGCGGATATTGCGCAACTTGGAGTTGCGCATGCGCACACCCAAGGGAACTTCGGTCACTACATGTGACGTTTCATAACATGACTTCCCGTTAAAATGCCCCACTAGGGCGGATATTGCGCAACTTCCGATTGCGCATGTGTGCATCCAAGGGAACCCCTTCGGGACCCCCAAGGGGCCATCCTTCGGGGTCACGTGACCTTTGGTCACCTCCAGCTGCCATGGTACTTGTACTACTGTACTACATTTTGTACTACTACAAAATGTACCTGTTGCGCATGGGCACGCGATCACTTCCGGTTCCGGGCAGGGCCTCCTTCTGGTGATGTGACTTCCGGTCACGTGACTAACGTCACTTCTGGTCAGAGTCGGTCACGTGACTTCCGGTAGATCCACCGCATGGATCCACCGCAAACTTGTATCAACATGGCCAGTCTGCAATTGACACAAGTAGGATTTTATTCCTTTTAGCATCGACTTTTGGTGCCTCTTGCGGAGATGTTTTTGTTCACTTTTCATCATCAGTATGTGTGTGTACGTGTATGTGCATATATCTCTTTTCCTGCCCGAGTGTGCCTGCACCACAATTATTGATACTTCACTGTGAATATTTAGTTTGATGTATTGTTGTTGTGTATCAATCGTAATTATTAATTGTATATGCCCTCCTAGGGCCCTGATTTGGTTAATCAACTTATTTCTATTTCTTTTCTATATATTTATTATTAACATAGTATTTCAAGTAACTTTAAAATCCAGTTGCATTAGGGATATACTTGCTTAGATGTTTGTATAACATAGATGAATTCTTCGTCATCATAATATATTAAAATTGCTGAGTGAGATGGCTGTCAAATTAAAATATCGTTCATCTACACACGCTTAGACACATATCTTATGTCTATCTCTAGATTTCCCTTACGAGACAATGTAATACTTCGACTATTGAAGCTACTATTTTTTTATATAACGGATGTTGCCGAGTGGTCTAGGGCACTGGACATAAGGCGAAGCGATTGGTGCTGCAGTGTATCAATGGTGTGAGTTCAAACCCGTCGAGGGAGAACAAAAATTTGTCAGCTCAAAGATCTAATTCTAACACTGTTGGGCAGACTCTGACTGTTGGGTTAAATTTTCAGATATATTATATATGTAGATTAGTATAAGAAATACTACCACGTTATTCCTTTCTTAAAAAGATGGCTTGGAAAGGAGAGTGTCTAAATAATGGATCTCCAGCAATTCTAACACCCTTTAAGCTTGTTTCCGGCTTATTGTCTCCCACAAGCCTTTCCACCACCTCTTACAAATCTGTGCCAAATTACTTCGAACAATGTACCTTCTGAAAATATGTGAGAAAAATTCGACTCAACGAAGATACAGACTGCCTCGTGTGAGTCTACGGAAATGAAATGTGGATAATCTGAACACTGCATCTAACATAAAAAGTATTATGGCTTGACGAAAGATTGCCTGCTATGCTCGACAAAGATTGGCATTATAGGTATCAAGTTTTACTCATGTCTGTACGTCAGTCTCTCCGCCGCGTACTGTATGTGCGTCAGTCTCTCCGCCGCGTATTGTATGCAACGTTCGTCCGTTCCGTCGCATTTGGTTTACGTTTAATGACTTGCAATTCATTTGAAATTTATAGACAAGATGAGTGACCATAACAGGCAGGCAAAGTTCGATTTTAGATTCGCCGAAAAAATGACAATATCTCAAGTTTCCGTTCAATACCTTAATCTAGTCCTTCATTTGAAATTGATATACAAGGCTAGGGTCAATAAATAACAGGTCAAATTCGGTTTTGGAATCCAACGGTTTATATGGTTTTCAGTGTTATATAAACAAATAACCCAATTCCGTGCCCTTTCTATTTTGGCATTTGCTTGCAAAGAGTTTTCCAAATTACATCATCACGATATTTATTTCGGTAAAATAGATATAACTTTGTATATATATATATATATACATGTCTTGCCTAACTAATGATAATATTACGCTTTTCAACCGATATGCAAGTCTTAACACTTTTATTGTTTATTTTTTCCGATGTTTAAACATCACTGTCAGAAAATAATAATAAATTGCAGTCTCTATCCTTTTAATTTTGCAATTTTCAGGTGGGACTAATATTTCACTAGATTAAAGAAAAACACAGTACTATACAGATTGTCCTTTTTTTGTTTATGACTTATAATGTCTAATTGTTAAGTCTTTCCTAAATTGTTAGAGTCTTGTTGGTTACAACTATCACAGAGTCCACATGTGTATTCTAAAATAGGACTTGTAAGATTGTTAGCTCGGAGTCAGATTTTGTTAATGTGTCCGAATGGAGCGACATGTTTATTAATGGACTGTTGATTCACATCAGAGACTGATCACTATAAAAACTCAACTCATCGTGTTGGTCTATATAGCTATATAGTGCAAAACAGACATCATTATCCCCGAATTACTTGTTCCTGCCATGATATAGCTGATAAATTACTGCATTACTTGGCTTTAAACAATAACCACGTTAAGCTATATATTTCATTGTCGTCTCGCGTCTTTCTTTTTCTAAAGACTTGAATATAATTTAGATAGAATTGAACACCAGTTCCTATTATTTTACAACGTACAAACTACAATGATTTGAGAAACCCCTCATTCCAAAACACAATAGAACTATCTAATGTTTGGAAAATATATGTATGTTATGCATTTAAAACTAGAGATCACGAAAAGACGAAAATGCGAAAGTGAAACACGATAACGCAAAAATGAAATTATGTCAGGTTTCCGCTTGCAAAAAAAAAAGGGCGAAAAGGAACAAACGCGAACACGCGTAATGACCGCTCCCTGCTTCCTTATATTTCAATTAAACTTTCATTTTCTGTAAATAGCACCACAATTTACTTTAGTATAAACACGAAGTATTATAATAGTCCAATCGCGATCTACACGTATGCAGAGTCTGAACACAATAGGTTACAAAATCATTCAACTGAAACATCCAGCCATTTTTTTTTCGGTTTGATTAATTTTTTTTAAAGAAATAAAGAAATACGAATTTGATAATCTAATCTAAGACCAGCGCTATCACAGAATACCTGGTTTCTTTTGTTGAATATACTATTTACGTCACACCATTGACGATCGAATTCCTGTAATGTTAGAACAAAGTAGTAGACGCATTCCACTTAGTACGTATTTGTAAAGATTATGTTGTGTGCTGACGTATGACCGATTTATTTAGAGGAATACTGCCAGTACAATAATTATTATTCAATTCATATCATTTAGATAACGCTGTGTACCGTACATTTTCCAGATGTTAATTCACCCTGTTGATTTACTAGAAGGGTAACTGTCCTCTCCTGACAATAGATACAGAATGATCGAATTATCAAAAAAGTAATCCATTAGGTCGCTTGGTGGGATTAATTGTTTGAATGTGTTCTAAAATAACACATGATTGGACGATTTAAATATCAGAGATCGTCTTGGTCGTGATTGTATGATAGTTGGATTTACAACTACCTGTGCAATCAGTGCCTTTCCACTGAAGTTGTAAGTTCGAATCACGCTCAGGCGAGGTGTACTTGATACAACATTGTGTGATAAAGTTTGTCAGTGACTTGCGACAGGTCCGCAGTTTTCTCCGGTTTCCTCCGCCAATAAAACTGACCGCCACGATATAACTGAAATATTGTTGAATGTGGCGTTAAACACCACAATCCCCCCTTTTTGATCGTGCTTATTTATGATTGATTGGCTGATTAATGAGCACTTTTTCAACTACATTTGTTTGTGTATTTGAATTTTTGCGACTTTATAATAAAAATAGATACAATGGTAATATGTGCTCGACAAGTGGACAGACGTTTTAAAGAATGTACACCAACAATCACTTCGAACAAATTGTTCATGACAGAAAATGCAACGTGTTACAAACTGAAGATGGGATTGTCCTCAAATAGTCTCAGTCTGAGTACAACTTGTCAACATGCATGTACGAGTATCATAGACTAATATCTTATCTTAGATAACATAATGTGTGTGTGCACGTGCTGCAATTCATCAATATGTATGTTAGTTTCATTAAGTGTTGACTTTATATAAGTGGTAAATAAGTACATTGTATATTCATTTGTTTGTTTCGATCTTTGTTTGAAGGTGACCCTGTAAACAGATTTTGTTTTTATTTTCGATATTTGTTTGGAAGTGACCGTGTACTACGTACATATACATTGATTTGTTTTGTATTAAACAACTATTTATTTAGAAAGCTACCCCTTTACAACGGGGGCAAACTCTAAAGGCATAGTAAAAGTTGCGTCTAAAAGTACACATTCAATATAAAACAATGTCATATTTACATATGAATATAAAAATACATTAATACTATATTGACTAGTCATAAGAGTTTTTCTCAATAAAATATGATATGCCTAAAATATTTCAGTTCCCTTTCTTTATAAAGTTCACCAGTTGAATCTTGCATGAAAATAATATCAATAAATACATTTAAAATATAACAGTTTATTTAAAAAAAAAACCCAATCAGTTGTTGAATTCTGCTAATTGACGGTAATCCAATGATATCAATGGATAAATCATTACTGGATTAGGTGTCGGTGATTTCAGAGAAAAAAAAACTGCTCTAAGTTTTCAAAAGCTGGACATTCTAGCATAAATTATTTGTGTTCTCTATCTCATCACTGTATGGTAACCGAGCCGGTAGCCGGGAGTTTGGATTGATCCAACATGGCGACCATTACCGGAACATTGTGACATGCAGGTAAGATTATTTCTACTTTGTACGTCCAAGATCATGTTTTAATATGGTTTGATTTGATACAATGAAGGCACACACACTAGCATGTCATTTTTACATTTTACCATTGTCAACTGAAGCATTTTAATTTGCTAAGCCATCAGAGAAAGTGATTTTTGTGGTTAAAACTGAAACCTTTGATCTTTTTTTTAACAAAATATGCCTATAATCATTATAATTTTACTCATTTATGAAATTAATATGTATACTTTTTCACTTACAAGTAATAAAGTAAAGGTTTTATCATGTTGAATTGCCTTTAACCACATTTAACCCCCCGAAATGAACGCGTATGATTGCTGTCATATTCAAAACATGTGACGGTTTGGAATACACATAGGTTACGGTTTGGATGAAAATTATGAATGTTAAGTTTCCGGTTTGGATAATATACAAAAAAGGTTGCTATTTTCTTTTCAGACTCGTCATGGATTTTGGTTGTTATTATTGTCACTTTTTGAGGTTTACTTCACCAAAGTTTGAAAATGATGCATTGATAGCAATGAGTTCTGCTTAAGCCGGTGCTCCTAGGGCCGTCTTGAATTTACTATGAGGTATGAGAAATATTTCATTGTTGAAGGCATCATGGTGACCTCAAGATGAAGAACAACAATAAAAGCGTTGTTCCATTGCTTTGTTTTCCATGTATTAATTGGGATTTTTTTCTCGTGTACATTTACTCCCATCTTCGCTAGCCAAGGGTTACGATTCGGGTCCCCCTTCTCTCCACCCTTGGCAGATCTAGAATACATTTTGAGGATTCGCGCTTTAATATTTCATTGGTTACGGCTACCAGTACGCGTATCCAATCAGAAGACGTTTTACACGGAGCACATGTTATCGACGAAATGTAAACAAAGATGGCACCGGAATGCTCTCATATGACAACGATTTGCCACTTCCCGTTTTGGTTCCAATGAAAACATCTTTCCTGTCTGCCGAAGCTTTGAAACTTTCAATTGGTTGACAGTAAGTGCTTCCAAATTAAATTGATCACAAATAAGTTTTTCTTCACTGGGCGCTGCCATTTTCAACTCTCCAACATACGTATAACAAAACGATTCTGATTGGCTGGCGATTACGACTATCTAAGGGGCGCAACTTCGATAAACCACCAGGTGGCATTGCGCGCGAATTTCAAAATGTATTCTAGATCCGCCAAGGGTGGAGAGAAGGGGGACCCGAATCGTAACCCTTGGCTAGCGAAGATGATTTACTCCATATCCCTTCATTTTTCATTGGCAATTTTATTCATATTTCAGGGACCATGAGTTTGATGCTCCTATCAGAGCAAGACGGAATCCAAAAAGGAAGTCAGCGGTTGTTTCTAAGCCAAATGAACCTGCTAGAGGTTGTATCCCAGTGAGGCAGTATCACAGAAGAGACGAATCTAAAATATTACCACATGTCCGAAGGGGTTTACAATTGGACAATTTATAAATTACTCTGATTGACATTAGTCTCTGTTTGACAGAATTCGGTTTAATAATGAATTATAGTTAGATAAGCATAATTTTAATGACATTGTTTACAATTCTGCCTATGTTTCAGATAAAATGATCGGTACTTTAATAGTTGGTAAATGTATAGCTCGAGATGTTATTTTTATGTCTAGTCTCTGGGGGTGTAGTACTGAGCTTTTCAAGGTTACACTCAAATGGGGTAGCATTTCTAGTTCATCTGACTAAAAGTCAGGCTAAGCTTTTGTCATCACTTTCCGTCTGTCGTCCGTCCGTCCGTTAATCTTCTTCAAAGATCTTTTCGTCTGAAACTACAGAACATATTATTGTAAAACTTAAGGTGATTAGATTATAGTTTGTGAATTATATGCCCCTGCATCAACAAATATGATCGTCATGGCTAAAAATAAAACATAGGGGTTAGGCATCAGAAAAAGAGGTTCAGGGTACAGAAAAAGAGAAGAAGCTAGCCGTGTCCTTAAATTTCAGCTTCCGTTACATAGATGATGTCCTTTCGTTGAACAATCTTCAATTTAAAGATTACCTGCATCAAATCTATCCAAGTGAACTGGAATTTAAAGAGACCACTGATACACCAGCATTAGCTTCATACCTGGACCTATACCTTTATATTGATAATTCTGGACGCTTGAAATCTAAACTTTATGACAAACATGATGATTTTGACTTCCCGATTGTGAACTTTCCGTTTTTGAGTAGTAATATACCTACATCTCCAGCATATGGAGTCTACATTTCACAGCTTATTCGCTACTGTCGTGCCTGTACGTGTACAGTGATGTTCTCAACAGAGCGAAATTACCGTTCAGCCACTGTTGATATCGTCACTCCAGAAGTTTTACTGTCGTCATCATGATTTGAGGTTTAACATCTTTCAATAGATTCTGAGTTTATTACCGGATTGACACACACTGATTTTGACTTTATATCGGACTTTCCACTTGCATTGTGACGTAGGCCGCACGCGGAACAGATCATGCCCACCCTTCCGGAGTACCTGATGATATTCCCGGTTTTTGTGAAGTTCACACTGCTAGTGTTTTATGTTTGTGGCGTTCGTGTTCAATCCTGTTTATTTGTTTTGTCCTTGTTATTTCTATTGTCTCTTTTTGTGCAATATCTGTATTGCCATATTTTTGGAACTATGATGTTCTTGATTATTCGGCTTGTTGCTTCGGTATTCGTTTGCCGATGTTTGTGCAACATTTTACTATACCTGGATCAAATAGCTCTTTCAATGTTTCATCAATAGAAAAGGTCGTATGTTGGGAAATGCTATGATTGTACCAGTTTACCACCAAAAGAAACGACAGAAATTGCACCAACTTACCACCAAAAGCAACGACAGAAGGTCACCACATGGAGGTTATTTAATTTTCTCAATCCAGTGATCTGGATCGCTGTCAATTATTTGCGGCGGGGCATACTCACACTATGTAAAGGGCGTACTCTATGATATGTTACTTCGTGTGCACTGCATTGGTGTACTCTGTTAAAACGATATTTCGTGTTACAATTTTAATCAATTATTTGGAACTACTGCATTTACATCCATACTCTACAAAAAAGTAATAGGTGCATACTACTCCCACAAATGATGAAAAATATGCAAAGCGAGTTAGAAGAAAAGAAAAACTTACGGGATGTTATGATATAGAGATGTGCCGTTAGCACATATTGTCTTTATTCCATCAAACCATAGAGAGTCACATTTATATTTAAAATGTCATTTTAACTCCTTAAGTTATGTGCATATTCTCTTCCGAATGGTGGTAATAAATCTTAGTATATTTAATTTTTTTTTTTTCTGAAATAATGTCTGGAATGGATTTGTCGCCTAAAATAAAGCTTTCTGAAAAATCATAAGACTATCCAAACCGTTTCCCTCTATATATCCAAACCGTGATCTTAGCATGTTGTGTGTTCCATCCAAACCGTGATCTTAGCATGTTGTGTGTTCCATCCAAACCGTTAATCTCACGGATCGTGGGTTGTAAACAAACATATTTACATCACTTCTTTGCTGATTCGCCCATAGCTATAGCTATAAAGTGATACAGTATACATTTTTGACGTACATGTATATTGAGGCATTGCAATTCGGAATTCTAAGGATATTTTCAAAAAACTTAAAGAAAAGTTCACTTTTAAATTCTATTTACCCAAAACACACACGTCTGACGCTGTATATCAGTAATGTTCGGTTACACCGGGAGGAAACTTGTGCGTATGACTTTCTTAGATATACATTTGTTAATCACTTTCAGCTGGCATAAAATATAATTCAGAAAATTGCTTGAAAGTTAAAATAATGAAAGCAAACTGACCTGATCTAAGTCGAGTGCGTCCATGTTGGATCAATTCAAACTCTCGGTTACCGGCTCGGTTACCATACAGTGCTCATTACTGTCACATAATTGACAAAGACCACTTGCCTTAAACGCATGCGATGTAGAACATCATTTATTGGTAAACAGTTGGTTCTAGCCAGTGGTTTTTATGTTCCATCCAGACTAAGGGTATACAAAATGCACAGAATGGAAATCTTCAAACCTTTCTCCTGGCCACAGCTCGGCTAGTTTTTGTCAAGGGCTTATTGATAGTTAACACAGTATCCAGTTTAATGTCATTTATTAAATGACGTAATTCTTTCAAAACATAAAAGAACATATATACAATGAACAGGGGGTGTTTTATAAAATATAAAAACAATGTCAATAATTAACAGTAGAGACACTCCCTGATCGATATAGCAAGTGCCTATGACAAAAAGGGTGGCTCTCAAAAACGGCCACTTATTAAATAGGCATGGATGTGACGAGATGCAAACACAAAAATAGCATCTCAAAACAAGTTAAAGATCAATATTTTAAAGAAAATATAATTGTGAGCTACAGGTGGCGCTCAACCATGGCCACTTACTAACTACATGTAAATAAAACAAGGATACAATACATGAAAATGGCATCAATATAAATAACAGATAATAAGATATGTAAATTATTTTTAAGGAGGAGAAAATAATTGTTAGGGGTGGAGGTGGGAAAATTAATTATGATAATAAACTTGACGTCCACCCTGCTTAATTATAAATAAATTAATGTCACAAAGTGACATATTCATTTGATTGGTTAAAATTTTTGATTTAATTAAAATAACAATAAGTAGTAATTATTTGCACCAATTCCTAAAATAAACCATATACCAAAAATTTTACATTTTAAGATTAATTTAAATGTAACTTAATTTATCTAATTAAGACACGTGACCTAATTACCCATAATCAGATTACATAACAATGCTTGTCTTGCCTCACATAAATTCTATTATTTCCAATAAAATATTATTAGTCTTAATATCTCGAAGTCTTCAATATTTCTGAGTTATTTGTGTGTACTTGACAAAAAAATATTTATATGTCTCTAAAGTAGTTTTGTTTCGATAATTTCACGCTCCTTAATTTTTTTATTCATTCCAAAGATTTTATTGAACTAGTTATATTAAAATTCCTTCAATGAAATGGTTAAGGCCTACATCTTCAAACAACGTACGAATATATGAAAAGCATGGCCATTCTGTATTTTTTGTTTTAAATCGGGACAATTCCTGTTTATTCGATTACATAATATGATGAAACTACATTTTGTTTCTTGAAAGATTTGTAATCTATACATGTATTGTTACAGTTTTTACAAAACAAGCTATTTTGACTTTATTAGATGTCGAAAGCAACATTTAACACCACATGACGATTTTAGACGGTCATACAATGAATTTGTGTGTGTATGTCACACATGAATTTCCAACAGTACTTAAAATATAAAAGTAAGTCTGTTATCAAATAAATAACAGCTGTCATTGTGTTTGTCAAAGACAATTCCTGAAATATACATTAGCTGTAAAATCTTTTATTACTTTTTACATGTGATGATGT
Organism: Bathymodiolus septemdierum; assembly: GCA_963383655.1. Classification (NCBI taxonomy): domain Eukaryota; kingdom Metazoa; phylum Mollusca; class Bivalvia; order Mytilida; family Modiolidae; genus Bathymodiolus; species Bathymodiolus septemdierum. The sequence goes on from OY726521.1 coordinate 5,491,056, forward strand.
GTTTGTCAAAGACAATTCCTGAAATATACATTAGCTGTCAAATCTTTTATTACTTTTTACATGTGTTTGTCAAAGAGAATTCCTGAAATATGTAGCTGTCAAATCTTTTATTACTTTTTACATGTGTTTGTCAAAGAGAATTCCTGAAATATGTAGCTATCAAATCTTTTATTACTTTTTACATGTGTTTGTCAAAGAGAATTCCTGAAATATGTAGCTGTCCAATCTTTTATTACTTTTTACATGTGTTTGTCAAAGAGAATTCCTGAAATATGTAGCTGTAAAATCTTTTATTACTTTTTACATGTGTTTGTCAAAGAGAATTCTTGAAATATGTAGCTGTAAAATCTTTTATTACTTTTTACATGTGTTTGTCAAAGAGAATTCCTGAAATATGTAGCTGTCAAATCTTTTATTACTTTTTACATGTGTTTGTCAAAGAGAATTCCTGAAATATGTAGCTGTAAAATCTTTTATTACTTTTTACATGTGTTTGTCAAAGAGAATTCCTGAAATATGTAGCTGTCAAATCTTTTATTACTTTTTACATGTGTTTGTCAAAGAGAATTCCTGAAATATGTAGCTGTAAAATCTTTTATTACTTTTTACATGTGTTTGTCAAAGAGAATTCCTGAAATATGTAGCTGTAAAATCCTTCTTACAGCTGTTGATATCGTAGCTTAATTCTCATATTTTATACCAATTAATTTTAAATATAATAGCTGCACATTCAATAGCAATATGGTGGGGTAGGGGGTCATGCTTTTGTAACTGTATCCTATGGGGGGGGGGGGGGGGGGGGGGGGGGGTCATTATGTGGTTTCTAAGATTGATGGGGGGGTTGCCACAAAACATATTTTTGGGCAAAATCATTTTTGTTTTAAACTAAGACGAGAAAATGAAACCCATGCATTGTATCAGAATTGAGATCAAAATTTATACCGAATTATTACAAAACTAATCCTAATATTTGGTGGTTTATTGTCTATTTGTAATGTACAAGTACATAAAAAAAAATAGCTATTTTCTTAAAGAAAGCTATGAAATATTTGTGATATTATGTGTGTATTTATATACGTTATTATTATGTCTTACATATTATGTGTGTATTTATATACGTTATTATTATGTCTTACCATATTATGTGTGTATTTATATATGTATTATGTTCTGTCTTGCCATTTGCATGTATTATACATGTATACATGTATTGTCCTCTTGTACACATGTGTGTGTCTGAGGTTGCTAATAAAATCTTGTAAATCTTGAAATCAATGGGCTGAGCCTGTGTCGCTCACCTTTATTTCTATATTGAGGAAATATTATACAGAACCTTCCATGGGTGATTGCTACCAAAATTCAATTGATTTGGAATAATGGTTTTAAAGATCGGGACAAAATAAGCAATCTGTATAGAGGACTTTCCAGAGATTCATCATAACAAATTTCGGTTCATTTGACTAAGCGGTTTCAGAGGAGAATATTTTTTAGAAATTAACCAACCAGAAACAAGAATTGCATATAGCGGCCATGTTTGTTAACGGATTGGAACGAAATGAACAATCTTAATAGAAGATCTTCCATAGATGTTTCATACTAAGTTTCGGTTCATTTGGCAAGAGTTTTCAGAGAAGATTTGCTTTGTTAGAAATTGACCAACCAGAAATAAGAATTGCCTATAAAGATTGGAGACGAAATGAGCAATCTTTGTAAAGGACTTTCCAGAGATTCATCCTACCAAATTTCGGTTCATTTGGCTAAACGGGTTCAAAGGAGAAGATGTTTTATAAATCGACCAACCAGAAACAAGAATTGCATATATCGGCCATGTTTGTTAATGGATCGGAATGAAATGAGCAATCTTAATAGAGGATCTTCCATAGATGCTTCCTACCAAGTTTCGGTTCATTTGGCTAAGCGGTTTCAGAGGAGAAGACTTTTAGAAATCAATCAACCAGAAACAAGAACTGCATATATAGCGACCATGTTTGTTAGCGGATCGGAACGAACTAAGCAATCTTAATAGAGGACCTTCCATTGATGCTTCCTACTAAGTTTCGCTTCATTTGGCCTAGAGGTTTCAGAGGAGAAGATTTTTTTTTAGAAATTGACCAACCAGAAACAATAATTGCCTCTGGCGGCCATATCTGTTAAAGGATCTGGACGAAATGAGCAATCTTTATAGAGGATTTTCCACAGATACTACCTACTGAGTTTTGGTTTATTTTGGCCAAGAGGTTTCAGAGGAGGAGATTTTTAGAAATTAACCAACCAGAAACAATAATTGACTATGCCGGCATGGAGGACATTCTGGAGATACTTCCTACCGAGTTTCGGTTCATTTGGTTAAGCGATTGCAGAGGTGAAAATTAAAATGTGAAAAGCTAACAGACGACGAACGACAAGTGATGACAAAAGCTCAACTTGTTTTCGGAAAGGTTAGCTAAAAACTAGGGTTGTTCATATATTACTTATGTAAATTATATCATATAGAATTTGTTCCAAGGTAAATCGCTGCGTTTTCTAGCGGTTATTATCACTACATGTACTTTCGAAGGTTACCCACAACCCCCCACGATGTTGGTCATTTTTATTGGCTATGTAATACAATGTGTTATCGTAAAACGTCGTTGACCCCGGTATTAGTGTTTATTTATAGATTCAAGGACACGACTCGTGAATAAATAAATACACAACCTGATCATTTAAAAGCAGGTAATTCAATCATAGATACAGAAAACAGAAAGTAGATTAATTTTATGTAAGTTTTAATATTTTATTATCAATAATTCATTCAGTCGTACAATTTAGTAACGCCGCGTTTCTAATAATGAACACATATCGATTTGTTACTACATGTAGATCAAAACTCGATGATATAACGAATTCTTAAAACTGAGAATATGTACATCTTCATGTATTTATAGAATAGAACGCCAAATTAATGGGTCCACAAAGGGCAAACAATTAATTATTACAGTTATACAGATATATCAAGTCAAAATAATACATATAATATGTTACGAGCGGGTCAGAGTCGTACGTCTCTGTATATAAGAATAAGAATGTTATTGTCCAATAGAGGGTCCACAAGGGGCAAAGTCATTACAGTGATTCATAAACAATAACATTAAACAGATTAAAAATATAAATATTATACGCTACAATGAACAAAACTGCTCATAAAATATACTAAATACTTATACTAATAATAATTATAATAATTAAGTGCCGTCGACTATGACATTGTTGGCCACATCAGACAAATGCAGGGGACACCAAGGGTCGATGCTAAAAGGACTTATTAAATAATTAAATATGTGAATATATTACAATTCAAGACTTGGAGTAAGACACCTGTATATGTACTATATAAATAAAAACAAAAACATAAATATAAATGAGTAAGTCCTCCTCCTGTCCCAAGCACTCGAACAAATGCAATAGTTATTCAAATGCAGGGGACACATGTATATTTTATATATTACATGTATTTGTATACATATAATATTGACAGTGATATCTGACCGATAACAAGTATATTATGTATATAAGACATACATTGAACTTAACGTATTATAGTTTCTAAACACTTGTTGATAAATAAACAAAGCCGATTTATTACTGGTCAATTTTCATTGGTGAAAAACCATTTTTTTTTATCTATTATCTAGAAACATTTGTACAATATTCTGCGATGTTTTCAAGAAAATCTTCTATATAATTAAACTGTATAAAAATATACCAAAAGGAAATGTTGAAGTACTAAAAAATATACGGTCAGAATTTTCAAGGCGAATTTTCAGGGTCATTACGGTTTTCACAGTTTTCCGGTTGTTGACTGATTTTGTCTGTTTATATACTTATGAGTTTTGACTTTCACTTTGGAAGATTGTTCGGAGTTCGGTAATTTTGTTATTACCCTTATTTAGTATATCTGACATTTTCATGGTATTATAGTAACTCAACTAAACCATTGTATGCTATTCTATAGGTCAATGTTCTGAATCACTATGTTCTTAACGATACAAAATATTAAAAAAAAAAAGAGGATGAGAATGATTGGGTACCCATTAACCGGTTTATTACGCATGTCCAAAGCCAGTCCTGGATTTCTAACTTCATATATCATGATCTTTTTTATCTTCAATGTTCTGAGGTGAAAGATGGTAGCTCGTTTTGTTGATATTGGTGGAATTGTATTAACTCCATACTTGTTTCAGAATAGAATAGAATACCTTTATTTTCCAAAATCAGGTCCCCAAGGGGGCATTTACATTTAACAGTCATGAATGTTTAACATATATAAAACAGCATATGACAGCAAAATCAGTACATAACAAGGACTAAACAATAAAATGATTTGTTGAACAATAAATTGAATTGTCAATTAATACTGACCAATAAGGTATGTGCAGCTGTGTTGCTACTCTGGGTAATGGAAGCAATGTTTAATAGAATATTGTTTTGCTGCAAGGGACGGTGCTAAGGTTTGTTGAAATTGTAGACATAACAAATACAGAGAAGACAAGACTATGGAAAGAGATGACAGACTCTTGTGAATGTAAGGGCGAGTGGGCAAAGCAAATAGGTAGAATAAATCAATGGAAATTTCGGCTAGTTTTCATTTTCTGGTGATTTACGCTTTAATTTTTTTAAATTCAATTTGCAATGTATTTTCTAATAAAATTGGAATTCTAATATAATATCACGTTATTTAAACCACAGGAAAACAAAAAGTGGAGTCGGTTGCCAGTTGCCTTATAATAGGTTAATTAACTTTCCTGTTAATTATATTTGAAGGCCTTTATATTTTATGGAATAGGTATCAAACGGAAAAGGGGGTTAAACAACTTAATACTGCAAATTACCTGTGTGAATGATCACACACACCCTGCACATTTATAGAATGGTACCCCTTCCTATTAACAAAGGTGTATTCATAGTCTCCAGGTGGTGCCTGTATTCTAATATGTGTGCAGTGAATACGGTTGTTTCGAACCGTGTCAATTCCGATCACGTTCCGTCTTTTTCATGACGTCTGAAATGTTAGGCAGACTACTTCCAGTGTTTACGCTATTACTGTGACAACGTCATCATATAGTCGTAGATGCGGTAGATTATAAGTAATTGTAATATGGAGACGCCAAGAAAACGGCTGAGTAAATACTGGTGTTCGGTACCTCACTGTCTGTCTGATAACAGAAATATATCAAGACTGGTCGTTTTCCTTTCATGATGCTGACAGAAGTAAATAAAGATTTTTTTTTTTTTTAAAGTAATTGTCTGTGCATTGAAGTCTTTGATAAAAATAAAATAATTTAATTGATATCTGTCATTTACAGAAAATGTATAAAAATTCTTTAAGTTGAGTAACGTTAAAACGGCACTTATCGATTGGAGTTTTCGTTGTGTACATTGACACCAGAAGTCCAGTGCCGAACATTCCATCAAAATCACGTGGTTTGGCAGACGAAAATAAAAAGTTTTTGACGGAATGGAATTGATTCGAAACAACCATATTGCTTTTGATTGATTGATTCATTGTGCTCGTGGCTGCGAGTCGAGTGCACCTTTTTGTAATTTACAAAGCCGGGCACGAACCCACGCCATATTGGTGATATGCTTGTATAAGTTGTTAGGTAACCCACCTCATTGAGCAACCCGGGCCCTGCAATCAATTGCCCCTACATTGTCAGGAAAATGGGCAATGTCATAGAACCCTGTTTTAATTCTGTTCCTCTCTACATCTGTAGAGGGTCAGGTGATATATTGTCCAGCTTATATCACACAGAGTATTACAGACATCTCTTACTGCTCTTGAGACACTTGAAATATGATATCCCATTGTATCATCAATCACTCTCATTGGACTCCCTGATGTAAGGTATCACAGGGCGAGCTTTATTTGTATGTCTACTGGTATGACATGAGACCTAAGAGTTGGTCTGCACAATTGTGGCTCTATAAGATTGGTTATGAATTGGACATTTTCAATAGAAAATCTAAATTTATCCCGGAATACTCTATCATCAAAATCCAACTCAATATGACGATACACTCTTTCGTTTTGCTGTCGTCTGATATCAAACATTAATCGTCTTGCCATATTTAACCAATGGTTAAATATTTATCCGACCAAACGTAGACGAGATGTGTATATCATGACTGAAAACGATTCACGGCACATAGAAACCAACAAAAAATATTCGGAAAAAAAATCTACGATCACGAAATACCAAAATAACTCACCATTCTCCTCAATTACACCTCTATTTAATTTACTTGCACTGTGCAACAATTTAAATCCGAAATCAGTTCTGATGGTGTGTGTGCTTTGTTCTCCTCAATGTTTTATTTATATTGTATAACATTTATTTATTTACATTTGTATTTAAAATCTGTCTATTTATCTTGGTTCCTGTTATGTGTAATCTATTTAAAAAAAGGGGAAGTGCTATTTTTGAAATTGAATAGAGGAAAACTTCATGACGACAACAAAAAATCTAATGTAATTTCAATTGGCGATCATATTTATACACTGGATAAAACTTTATCGTACCAAGTTAGACTGGATAAAAGTTGTCCAGGATAAAGCATATTTGTCCAGTGGACAACTTTTAAACAATCACATTTATCCAGTGGACAGTTGTCCACTGGATATATTCTAGTGGACAGTTGTCTACTGGATAGATTCCAGTGGACAACTGTCCACTGGATAGATGATTTATTCAGTGGATAACTTTATCCAATATTTTGAACAACCGGGCCCAGATGTACATTTTTGTATTTTAGTATTAGGCATACAACAATAATTACAGATTAATACATGGGCATTTCCATATTGGCCTTGTTATCACCCCGAGACCCCCATATTGGCCCTCGACTGCGTCTCGGGCCAATATGGGTCGAGGGATGATAACCAGGCCACTATGGAAAAGCCCATGTATTAAACTATTTATTACATACTTCCGACATCTAGAAAATAGACACCCATATTGGCCTCGACATGGAAATGATCTTGTAGTAATCCAATAACCGGTTATTTTCCCGGGGTGGGAAAATATGGACAGTTTACTTCCGGTCATATTGGTCATACAAAAATGCCTTTATTTGAACTAAGTATGTAATAATAGTACATACATGTACAATAGACACGTACGCCAAGTTGATAAACGAATGCTTCATATTAAAATATTTAATTTATCAATAACAAGTTTCCCCTTCATTGACAGTCAAGGCCGGCATGGAAAGACCTAGATACGATAACGTAACCCTCATTCCGCTTGTGCTCCAGTTAGGACCCATTCAACATATGGGAGCAAATTAAAATTTTCGTTAAGTGAATATTTCAACTTTCTTTTTGCATATCTGGTCATAACTTATTATTCCCTACAATTCTTAAGCAATGGCGATACGAAACAAGTGTTACAATACCTGTTTCTACCTTCACGATCGATTTAGTATTCGAAAAAAATTTTTTGTCCGCCATGGCACCTTACGTATACTCTCGTGATGGGCGGAGCCTATCCATATATGGATCTGAATGCCAAATATGAAAAACTTTACTATGATGTTTTACTACGATTGATCAAAATAAGGATATCTCCAAAACGAGACAAGTGCACGTGAAATAGCAACTTGTAAACACAATGTCGGACAGAAAGAAGATTTCATGCATTCAAATTTTCAGATGGATATAAGTCTACCATGGATTGATGCAGCGTTTACTAAACACCTCAAGGTTTACCTAAATATATTTATCTTTCACCCCCGTTAATTTTTCCAACCACTTACAACGGAATTGAGACAAAAAACCGCCCGGTGTGAATCACTCCGGGCGCTGCTCCCATACGTTGAATGGGACCGATTCGTAACCCTCGCTGGGAGCAAAAGCGGACTGAGGGTTACATTATCGTATCTAGGAAAGACCATGCATAAATAAAAACGATTATGATAAAAACTCCTGGAAACATGTGTCTACGATGCCAAATGCACAATCCAGTCTCGGGAGAAAAGGTGTTAACTCATGCACGATAGCTAGAAAGTGAATCAAACCCCTATTACCAGAATTCTATTCTATTAGACCAGGTCACTTGAGCTTTTTAATATTCACATAACCCGTACGGTCAATACAATATTTCCCAGCTATACTCAAACGAAACGCGGGAAAATACAATTCAAGACACCACAGAATTTCTGTATTGTTTCAATTCATTTCAACTTGAACGTCAACTCGAAACTATTTTTGCAATTCTAAACTCGATTTTTGCGACTTGTAGATCGATTCAAAACTCATTTTTTTAAATTCGAAACTAGATTATGTGCTACTGAAAACTTTTCCTTTTCTATTTATTGTATATATCCCTGTGTTTATATTTCCCTTGTAACCATAACTCCTCCTATTTCTTCACTAATTACATTTCAGCTGTATAAAATTAGATTTCTGCTATATAAATTACATTTCAGCTATGTAAAATTACATTTCAGCTATGTAAAATTTCATTTCAGTCATATAAAATTACATTTTAGTCAAGTAAAATTACATTCTAGCTGTATAAAATTATATTTCAACTATGTAAAATTACATTTTAGTTATGTAAAATTACATTTCAGCTATGTAAAATTACATTATAGCTATGTAAAAATTACATTTCAGCCATGTTAAATTACATAACAGCTATGTAAAATGATATTTCCGCTATGCTAACTTACAATTCAGCTATGTTGAATTACATTTCAGTTATGTAAAATTACATTTCAGTTATATAAAATTACATTTTAGACTTGTAGATCGATTCAAAACTCATTTTTTTTAAATTCGAAACTAGATTATGTGCTACTGAAAACTTTGCCTTTAATATTTGTTGTATATATCCCTGTGTTTATATTTCCCTTGTAACCATAACTCCTCCTATTTCTTCGCTAAATACTTTTCAGCTGTATAAATTTACATTTCAATTATATAAATTACATTTCAGCTATGTAAAATTACATTTCAGCTATGTAAAATTACTTTTCAGCTATGTAAAATTACATTATAGCTATGTAAAAATTACATTTCAGCCATGTTAAATTACATATTAGCTATGTAAAATTACATTTTAGCTCTGATAAATTACAATTCAGCTATGTTGAATTACATTTCAGCTATGTAAAATTACATTTCAGTCATATAAAGTTACATTTTAGTCATATAAAATTACATTCTAGCTGTATGAAATTACATTTCAGCTATGTAAAATTACATTATAGCTATGTAAAAATTACATTTCAGCCATGTTAAATTACATAGCAGCTATGTAAAATTACATTTCAGCTATGTAAAATTACATTATAGCTATGTAAAAATTACATTTCAGCCATGTTAAATTACATAGCAGCTATGTAAAATGACATTTCCGCTATGTTAAATTACAATTCAGCTATGTTGAATTACATTTCAGCTATGTAAAATTACATTTCAGTCATATAAAATTACATTTTAGTCATGTAAAATTACATTCTAGCTGTATAAAATTACATTTCAGCTATGTAAAATTACATTTCAGCTATGTAAAATTACATTTTAGCTATATAAAATTACATTATAGCTATGTAAAAATTACATTTCAGCCATGTTAAATTACATAACAGCTATGTAAAATGACAGTTCCGCTATGTTAAATTACACTTCAGCTATGTTGAATTACATTTCAGCTATATAAAATTACTTTTCAGCTATATTGATCACATCTTGTATACAATGGACCGGTCAACACCAGTATTCTTGTTCTTTGTTGGAATGATTTCTGCCATTTTGTGGTTGTGGAATGACATAGATACTTTAACAGATGCCTCGTTAAAACCATCATATGACTATATAGTAGGTATGTATGTCACACTTCATAGAATATTAAAACCATCAGGAACATACCATCCTGGTTGTTGCGAGCTACCGTTTTTAAGTATTATATATACCATGGATCTTACGAATTAACTTATTCAAACCAACGAATCTGAAGGATGAGTTGGTTTAAATGAGTTGGTTTAAATAAGTTCATGAGAAAGATCCATGGTATATATGTTTTGTAACAGAAATTACACTGATGATGATTGACAGATTTATGACGTCAAAATCATGGAATAACAGATCTAATACGTCAAAATCACGGAATAACAGATCTATGACGTCAAAATCATGGAATATTATCAAGATCTTCATGTTAGACCACTAATCAGACTTGAGCTAGGCATTAAGTAAATTTTTATATTAATGTCAATTTTGGTTTATTTTAGTCGGTGCTGGATCAGCTGGAGCTATCGTAGCCAACAGGTTATCTGAGGATAAAAGTGTATCAGTTCTTCTAATAGAGGCCGGTGGTTCAGAATTTGGAAATGATAAGATACGTGTTCCTGGGAAAGTAGCATCATCACAATTGACAGAGGTTGACTGGGCATATTATACTGAACCTGAGAAAAATAGTCAATTTGCAATGAAAGAACAGGTAATACAATGAATAACAACAAATGCCCCTTTGTCAGAACAGTTTCAAATTCTAATAGGAAAATCGGAGACACATATACAAAATGGACAACACTAACACACCTATACATGGCTATGTTGACTTGGCAACGGTACTTCAATGGTAAGTTGCCGGGTTAATCTAGTTTTATAGGCACAACAACTACTATATTCAGGTGAAATGATATGACCATGCAAGTAATACAAGTAAGGAAATCCACAATACACAAAAGGCAAACTTAGGTGAAATATAACTTGAAGTCCTCATAAAATAAAGGTCAGTAATATGATCTCCATCAGAGTATGAGAGGATTTTAGCTGGTAACTGTAACATGCTGTCTTTAATGAGACAAACTGGTAATGGTTGATGCCGTTTCCTATTTATTGTGTCCAAAATATTGTTCATCACCCGAATCCTATTGCCATTGATTGCCATATAAGTTTTGTTCTTACCAAAGCCTGATTCTTTTTTAGATTGATTGCAATAAAAGTTTTGTCCTTTACAAGGTCTGACTTCTCTGTGAGTTGATTACTATATAACTGGATCGATACCTCTGCTGGTGGACTATTAGTCCCCGAGGGTATCATCTGCCCAGTAGTCAGTGCTTCTCCTCCCTCAGGCATAGGTGACCTTAGCCGATTTTGGCTATCCTGTTTAGGCCTTTTGATTTTGTTGTTCACAAAACGTTTATTTTTGGCTTTCCAATCTTTCGATTTTGAGCGTACCTAATGCAGGTTATTCCAGAAACGTGTCCTGCGCACTAAATTTGATATCTACATTTTTATTACTATCACTGGGTTGATACCGCTGCTGGTGGATTATTAGTCCCTGAGGGTATCATCCGCCCAGTAGTCAATGTTACTATCACTGGGTTGATACCTCTGCTGGTGGACTATTGGTCCCTGAGGGTATCATCCGCCCAGTAGTCAATGTTACTATCACTGGGTTGATACCTCTGCTGGTGGACTATTAGTCCCTGAGGGTATCATCTGCCCAGTAGTCAATGTTACTATCACTGTGTTGATACCTCTGCTGGTGGACTATTAGTCCCTGAGGGTATCATCCGCCCAGTAGTCAATGTTACTATCACTGGGTTGATACCTCTGCTGGTGGACTATTAGTCCCTGAGGGTATCATCCGCCCAGTAGTCAATGTTACTATCACTGTGTTGATACCTCTGCTGGTGGACTATTAGTCCCTGAGGGTATCATCCGCCCAGTAGTCAATGTTACTATCACTGGGTTGATACCTCTGCTGGTGGACTATTAGTCCCTGAGGGTATCATCCGCCCAGTAGTCAATGTTACTATCACTGTGTTGATACATCTGCTGGTGGACTATTAGTCCCTGAGGGTATCATCTGCCCAGTAGTCAATGTTACTATCACTGTGTTGATACCTCTGCTGGTGGACTATTAGTCCCTGAGGGTATCATCCGCCCAGTAGTCAATGTTACTATCACTGTGTTGATACCTCTGCTGGTGGACTATTAGTCCCTGAGGGTATCATCCGCCCAGTAGTCAATGTTACTATCACTGTGTTGATACCTCTGCTGGTGGACTATTAGTCCCTGAGGGTATCATCCGCCCAGTAGTCAATGTTACTATCACTGGGTTGATACCTCTGCTGGTGGACTATTAGTCCCTGAGGGTATCATCCGCCCAGTAGTCAATGTTACTATCACTGTGTTGATACCTCTGCTGGTGGACTATTAGTCCCTGAGGGTATCATCCGCCCAGTAGTCAATGTTACTATCACTGTGTTGATACCTCTGCTGGTGGACTATTAGTCCCTGAGGGTATCATCCGCCCAGTAGTCAATGTTACTATCACTGGGTTGATACCTCTGCTGGTGGACTATTAGTCCCTGAGGGTATCATCCGCCCAGTAGTCAATGTTACTATCACTGGGTTGATACCTCTGCTGGTGGACTATTAGTCCCTGAGGGTATCATCCGCCCAGTAGTCAATGTTACTATCACTGGGTTGATACCTCTGCTGATGGATTATTAGTCCCTGAGGGTATCATCTACCCAGTAGTCAGTCCTACGGTTTATTAGATATATTTATTAATGAAATTTACAGTTACTAATTAATGTAATTATTAATAAAACTAAGATTCTCATCCCCTAGACATAGATCAACGTAGCTGATTTTGGCTGTCCCTTTGGTTTTATTGCTCTCAAAACGTTATATTATTTTGCTTTCCGATCTTTGGATTTTGACCTTACCTGATGAAGGTTATTCCAGAAACGAGTCGTGCGCACTTAATTTGATATCTACATTTTCATTACAATAAAAGAATTCTTCTTAAGGTTGATTGCAATTTAAACTTTGTTCTTTTACAAAGCCTTACTCCTTGTATGATTCATTGAGGTAAAATGATTAATCATAAACATGATTTCTCTTGGAATTGATTGTAATGAGGTTATATTCATTTACAAATCATGTTGACTCCTTTTGGGGTTTGTTGAAAGAATATGAAGCGAATTTTAAAGAAATATAAAAAAAAATGTTGATTAACTTTATTCATATTTTTTTCAAATAAATGTTTACTTTTGTAATTAGAAAAGTTTGTGGCCGAATATGAAGCGAATTTTAAAGAAATATAAAAAAAAATGTTGATTAACTTTATTCATATTTATTTCTAATAAATCTTTACTTTTGTAATTAGAGAAGTTTTTGGCCGCGTGGTCGTGTTCTTGGTGGGTCAAGCAGTTTAAACTACATGGCATACGTAAGAGGGAGTCGTCACGACTTTGACCAGTGGGCACTGGAGGGAGGTACAGGATGGAGCTACAAAGACATACTACCATATTACCTAAAGGCTGAAGATATACACATTCCAAGATATTTTAATTCAAGTAAGTTATATATTTATTTAGTTTAAGACATGGATGTAAGGAAGGGCGTTTAGGATACCATAACACTTATCCTAGCACTGATATATTCAATGAAGAATTTTCTACAGTGATTTGTACATCAAGAAATTTTTCGTTTTGAAGACGTCCAATACAAGCAATATCATTTACATATATTATAACCAACAAATCAAGATACATGACAAGCATTGACGATTGTTTATAAAGGTATGCTGTTTTATGTTTATGTCTTAAGTTGCACACAAATGTCAGTAAAAACAATGCAACAACTTAGGATTTTACTGAAATAAAAACGTTGATATCAAATTTAGTGCACACGACACGTATCTGGAATAACCTTCATCAGGTACGCTCAAAATAACCTTCATCAGGTACGCTCAAAATAACCTTCATCAGGTACGCTCAGAATAACCTTCATCAGGTACGCTCAGAATAACCTTCATCAGGTACGCTCAGAATAACCTTAATCAGGTATGCTCAGAATAACCTTCATCAGGTACGCTCAGAATAACCTTCATCAGGTATGCTCAAAATAACCTTCATCAGGTACGCTTAGAATAACCTTCATCAGGTACGCTCAGAATAACCTTCATCAGGTACGCTCAGAATAACCTTCATCAGGTATGCTCAGAATAACCTGCATCTGGTACGCTCAGAATAACCTTCATCAGGTACGCTCAGAATAACCTTCATCAGGTACGCTCAGAATAACCTTCATCAGGTACGCTCAAAGTCGGAAGGTTGGAAAACCAAATAATTTAGAAAGTGTTGGGAGCAAGTAAACCAATTGGCCTAAACAGGATCTCCAAAATCGGCTATGGTCACCAACTCCTGAGGCAGGTAGGGTTAGGGCAAGAATCACCCCAAGTTTTGTATTTTTAATTTCCTTCTATGAACCACTAAAAACAGGTACACCACATTGGAGTCTTTTTAGAGTTGTATTCCAAAAAACAAAAAAAAACCACATTCAAATATTGCTACTGTTAACAAAACATTCTTAAAGTGATAAACATTCCTACATTATGATCAGATATTAACAGGAATTTTATTTATTAAAGATAGGTGATAATGTACTCTTGAAATTCTTAGTAAGGTTAAAACTATTTATTCTTTCATATATCAGCCTTCACATTACAAACATCTTGGTGAGAATTAAGCTTCTAGTTTTCCTGATTTACAGATCTGTATTTGTTTCGTTGTTTTATCACATTTAGAAACCTTCATTATTGCTGCATCTATAACATTATATTGTATACAAATCAAGATTATAGCTGCATCTATAACATTATATTGTATACAAACCTTCATTATAGCTGCATCTACAACATTAGGGACCGACCATTTAACTTGAAGGCGGGGGGGGTTATGGTTTTTTGTTTCGTTCAGAATTTTTTCGAACAGCACAATATTAGAGTTAGAGTATTTAATTTTTTTGTCGCGCAATGCACAATTTTTTTTTTCAAGAATTCAACATTAGACTATATGACAAAAACTCTGAATCAGATTTTTTTTTTTTTCCTCCACCAAAATCAGAATATTTTTTTCAGCATCATTGGGAATCAGAATATTTTTTTAGAAAAAAAACATACCCCCCCCCCCCACACACACACCTTCAAGTTAAATAGTCGTTCCCTTATATTGTATACAAATCAAGATTATAGCTGCATCTATAACATTATATTGTATACAAATCAAGATTATAGCATTATATTGACAACAATTTTCAGCGCTGTTGATTTGAACATTACAGTCAACATCCAGCAGTGTACAACATTATAAATGTGACTGTGGGATAGTGACAGACAGTAAGCACTGTTATTTGCTAATGACTCAAAAGATATACGATGAAATACCATTCCCTATATTACAATCGTTAAATTATATTGTTAGAGTCCAGTAAAGTCAGAACAAGTTATACTTTCAGAATACCATTCTAGAGGAGGTTATATGACTGTATCTGAAACCAGAGTCACACCATTACCAGATATCTATAGAAAAGCTGCTGAAGAACTTGGATACCAGCTTGTAGATGTGAATGGGGAAAGTCAAATAGGTATAAGCTTAGAAACTAGTCCTTTAATTTCATGTTCCACAATATAGATGATGTCCTTTCACTTAATAATTCTACGTTTGGTGATTTTGTTGATGGCATATATCCCATTGAGCTTGAAATAAAGGATTCCACAGATACAGCTATGATAGAGATCTGACATCCAGTACGGGAGATCTGACACCTCATAATAGGTACTGGAGAATAGGCATCCTGTAAAGTGTACTAGAAATCAGACATTCCGTAAATCTTACTAGACCGAAGAAAAGACACCCTTCAATCAGGGGCGGATCCAGGATTTCAAGTTATGGGGGGGGGGGGGGGGGGGCGCACTGAAAAAAATTGCGCCGAGCGGAGGGGGGCACGAAAATTTTTGGGGTATTTCGTGTGAAAAATCACGATTTTACGCCAAAAAATCATATTTTTTCCTATTTTTTCTTTATACTGCAACAGATATACATTTGTCTATCATTATGATTACATCTAAAATAATAATTTACTGTTATTTTCATTAACTGAATAAATTTTATGTAGTTTGAAGATACCAAAGAGGTAATCAGAACCCGCAAATCGAAAAAGGACAGACAATACAATGGACAATAGAAAAAGAACAAAAGGACAAACAATGATCTACAAAACACTACACAGAAAACTAAAGATCAAGCAACACGAACCCCACTAAAAACAGGGGGTGAACTCAGGTTCTCCGGGAGGGTAAGCAGTTGCTGCTCCATTAATGGCACCGGTCATGTTACTCTAGTTACAAACCTGGTGATACATCATGAATGAGCAAAGGACCTGTAAGTGCTGATGATAAGTGGAACCTATCCGTGGTCATTTGTGACACAGATATTCTGTAACAGTTAACCAATGTAAGCTTGATCACAGATTACATATATCATATTTCTAATTTTAGGATTTTCTTACATGCAGGCATCTGTGAGAAATGGTGAACGTTGTGATACAGCGAAAGCTTACCTACGACCCATAATGGACAGACCTAACCTACATATTAGTATTAATACACTGGTTACTAAGGTAAACATATACATCAGTATTGTTACACTGGTAACTATGGTAAGCAAACACATCAGTATTAATACACTGGTTACTAAGGTAAACAAACACATCAGTATTAATACACTGGTTACTAAGGTAAACAAATACATCAGTATTAACACACTGGTTACTAAGGTAAGCATATACATCGGTATTAATACCCTGGTTACTAAGGTAACACACACACCAGTATTAATGGTTCCGTGGCATTAGTCCTAAGGTCCATTAGTCCGAAGGTTCGTTAGTCCAAAGGTCCGTTAGTCCGAAGGTCCGTTAGTCCGAAGGTCCGTTAGACCGAAGGTCCGTTTGTCCTAATGTCGGCCACCCATACGTTTAAACGCTGTTATTTCTGGTTTGAATAAACGTATATATATTCAACCCGTATACCCTTTTTTGTCCCCCGCCGCAAAGCGACGGAGTGACATAGTAATGGTCTGCGTTCGTCCGTCCGTCCTTCCGTCCGAATAACTTTGTGAACGCAACTCCTCTAAAAGCACTTTCAAGACCAATTTTGATGAAACTTTGCAGGATTGTTACACATGATATCTAGATGTGCATACTATATCGCCATTTTGATTCGACATATTTTGTAGGAGTTATGGGACTTTAACATTTTTCACTATAGTGAACTATGATGAAATCTTGTGAACGTAACTCCTCTGAAACCGCTCACTCAATTTTGATGTAACTTTGCAGGATTGTTACACATGATTTGTAGCTGTGCATATTATACCACCATATTGATTCAACATTTTTAGGAGTTGTGGGACTTAGTTATTTTCTGGCAATGTGCCTTGGCGGAGGACATACAGCTACGTGTAACAATCTTGTTTAACAAAAAGTTCAGTATTAATACACTGGTTACTAAGGTAAACAAACACAGTATTGATACACTTGTTACTAAGGTAAACAAGTACATCAGTAATAATACATTGGTTACTAAGGTAAACAACTAGATAAAAATGACATCTTTCATGTTGTTATAACTTACCTTAAATCATGTTTGCTTTATTTGAAAATAAATATTTAAAGTAACTTAACAGTGAACTCTAACCAATTTCACCTGTCAGAGTCAAATATAAATGATATTGCCATAATCACACAATAAAGATAATATACATGTAATTTTTAAACATGTGAGCATAAACATAATTTACAAAAGTATCAAATCACATATGTACATATATTAATGCTTAGTTTCAGAGTTGGGATCAATGAACATTTTATATTATAAAAATCAGTACAATGCTGTTACCCCTCGAGTTGTAGTGGGGTATGTGTTGCTCTTTAGTTTTCTATGTAAGAAGAGTTTAAAGATGCCTAAGAGTAATCAGAATCTGTAAATCAAAGAGAGACAACACAATGGCAAAAAGAAAAAGAACAAAAGGACAAACAACGATCTCCAAACATACACATAAAACTAAAGATCTAGTAACACGAGTGCCTATAATAACCAGGGGTTAACTCAGGTGCTCCTGAATACGATATTTATTTGTAGATCATTGTTTGTCCTTTTGTTCTTCATATTTTGGCCATTACATATTGTCTGTCCTTCTTTGATTTATGGCTTCTGACCTTTGGGATCTTCAAACATTTCTTATATTTAAAACCCTGATACAAAATTGGGTCTATATTTAACAGAAATACTCACACAGATGTGGTGTGTTGTTAGTAGCAGTACAGGTGAAAGATGTTACTAGGAGGTTTTGACGCTGACCAAGCCATTGGAGAAAGTTCAAAACATGAATTAATAACACAATATTCTTGCTTCAGAGAATTCTTTACTAAAACGTATAATACCCACGTAGTCCGCAAATATCCAACTTGTATATAGAAAGTTTATTTATTTCGTTTTGACTTTTAAGACATATTTGAATATTTAACCTTTAACCTAATAATATATAATTGTTTTAGGGGCCGTCGTGGTCGTGATCGTATGGTAGTTGGATTTATAACTACCTATGCCATCAGTTCCTATTACCACTAATGTTGTGAGTTCGAAACCAGCTCAGGCTAGGTGAACTCGATACAACATTATGTGACAAAGTCAGTCAGTGAATTGCGACAGGTCAGTGGTTTTGTCAGGGTTCTCCGGTTTCCTCCACCAATAAAACTGACCACCATGATATAGCTGAAATATTGTTGAAAATGGCGTTAAACACCATAAACCAAACCAAAGCCTATCTTATTGTTTTGATCTAGATTATAATAGAAGATGGAGTAGCAAAAGGCGTACAATTGATCAAAGGCAACAGAAAATATACTGTACTGGCAAATAAAGAAGTGATCTTGTCTGGAGGGTCTATAAATAGTCCTGTTTTACTAATGTTGTCAGGTATAGGACCAAAACAACATCTTCAAGATTTAAAGGTATGTATCTCTATGAAACCTCCATGAGCTATATATACATTGTATATCTGAAAAGCTTGAAGATACCAAGAGGTAATCAGAAGCCGTAAATCTAAGATACCAAGAGGTAATCAGAAGCCGTAAATCTAAGATACCAAGAGGTAATCAGAAGCCGTAAATCTAAGATACCAAGAGGTAATCAGAAGCCATAAATCTAAGATACCAAGAGGTAATCAGAAGCCGTAAATCTAAGATACCAAGAGGTAATCAGAAGCCGTAAATCTAAGATGCCAAGAGGTAATCAGAAGCCGTAATTCTAAGATACCAAGAGGTAATCAGAAGCCGTAATTCTAAGATGCCAAGAGGTAATCAGAAGCCGTAAATCTAAGATGCCAAGAGGTAATCAGAAGCCGTAAATCTAAGATACCAAGAGGTGATCAGAAGCCATAAATCTAAGATACCAAGAGGTAATCAGAAGCCGTAAATCTAAGATACCAAGAGGTAATCAGAAGCCGTAAATCTAAGATGCCAAGAGGTAATCAGAAGCCGTAATTCTAAGATACCAAGAGGTAATCAGAAGCCGTAATTCTAAGATGCCAAGAGGTAATCAGAAGCCGTAAATCTAAGATGCCAAGAGGTAATCAGAAGCCGTAATTCTAAGATGCCAAGAGGTAATCAAAAGCCATAATTCTAAGATACCAAGAGGTAATCAGAAGCCATCAATCTAAGATACCAAGAGGTAATCAGAAGCCGTAATTCTAAGATACCAAGAGGTAATCAGAAGCCGTAATTCTAAGATACCAAGAGGTAATCAGAAGCCATAATTCTAAGATACCAAGAGGTAATCAGAAGCCATAATTCTAAGATACCAAGAGGTAATCAGAAGCCGTAATTCTAAGATACCAAGAGGTAATCAGAAGCCGTAATTCTAAGATACCAAGAGGTAATCAGAAGCCATAAATTTAAGATGCCAAGAGGTAATCAGAAGCCGTAATTCTAAGATACCAAGAGGTAATCAGAAGCCGTAATTCTAAGATACCAAGAGGTAATCAGAAGCCTTAATTTTAAGATACCAAGAGGTAATCAGAAGCCGTAATTTTAAGATACCAAGAGGTAATCAGAAGCCATAATTCTAAGATACCAAGAGGTAATCAGAAGCCGTAATTCTAAGATACCAAGAGGTAATCAGAAGCCGTAATTCTAAGATACCAAGAGGTAATCAGAAGCCGTAATTCTAAGATACCAAGAGGTAATCAGAAGCCGTAATTCTAAGATGCCAAGAGGTAATCAGAAGCGTAATTCTAAGATACCAAGAGGTAATCAGAAGCCGTAATTCTAAGATGCCAAGAGGTAATCAGAAGCCGTAATTCTAAGATACCAAGAGATAATCAGAAGCCGTAATTCTAAGATACCAAGAGGTAATCAGAAGCCGTAATTCTAAGATGCCAAGAGGTAATCAGAAGCCGTAATTCTAAGATACCAAGAGGTAATCAGAAGCCGTAAATCTAAGATACCAAGAGGTAATCAGAAGCCGTAATTCTAAGATACCAAGAGGTAATCAGAAGCCGTAATTCTAAGATACCAAGAGGTAATCAGAAGCCGTAAATCTAAGATACCAAGAGGTAATCAGAAGCCGTAATTCTAAGATACCAAGAGGTAATCAGAAGCCGTAAATCTAAGATGCCAAGAGGTAATCAGAAGCCGTAAATCTAAGATACCAAGAGGTCATCAGAAGCCGTAATTCTAAGATACCAAGAAGTAATCAGAAGCCGTAATTCTAAGATACCAAGAGGTAATCAGAAGCCGTAAATCTAAGATACCAAAGGGGTAATCAGAAGCCGTAATTCTAAGATACCAAGAGGTAATCAGAAGCCGTAAATCTAAGATACCAAGAGGTAATCAGAAGCCGTAAATCTAAGATACCAAGAGGTAATCAGAAGCCGTAATTCTACGATACCAAGAGGTAATCAGAAGCCATAAATCTAAGATATCAAGAGGTAATCAGAAGCGTAAATCTAAGATACCAAGAGGTAATCAGAAGCCGTAATTCTAAGATACCAAGAGGTAATCAGAAGTCGTAATTCTAAGATACCAAGAGGTAATCAGAAGCCGTAAATCTAAGATACCAAGAGGTAATCAGAAGCCGTAATTCTAAGATACCAAGAGGTAATCAGAAGCCGTAAATCTAAGATACCAAGAGGTAATCAGAAGCCGTAAATCTAAGATACCAAGAGGTAATCAGAAGCCGTAAATCTAAGATACCAAAAGGTAATCAGAAGCCGTAATTCTAAGATACCAAGAGGTAATCAGAAGCCGTAAATCTAAGATACCAAAGGGGTAATCAGAAGCCGTAATTCTAAGATACCAAGAGGTAATCAGAAGCCGTAAATCTAAGATACCAAAGGGGTAATCAGAAGCCGTAATTCTAAGATACCAAGAGGTAATCAGAAGCCGTAAATCTAAGATACCAAGAGGTAATCAGAAGCCGTAAATCTAAGATACCAAGAGGTAATCAGAAGCCGTAATTCTAAGATACCAAGAGGTAATCAGAAGCCGTAAATCTAAGATACCAAGAGGTAATCAGAAGCCGTAAATCTAAGATACCAAAGGGGTAATCAGAAGCCGTAATTCTAAGATACCAAGAGGTAATCAGAAGCCGTAAATCTATGATACCAAGAGGTAATCAGAAGCCGTAAATATAAGATACCAAGAGGTAATCAGAAGCCGTAATTCTAAGATACCAAGAGGTAATCAGAAGCCGTAATTCTAAGATGCCAAGAGGTAATCAGAAACCGTAATTCTAAGATACCAAGAGGTAATCAGAAGCCGTAATTCTAAGATACCAAGAGGTAATCAGAAGCTGTAAATCTAAGATACCAAGAGGTAATCAGAAGCCGTAATTCTAAGATACCAAGAGGTAATCAGAAGCCGTAATTCTAAGATACCAAGAGGTAATCAGAAGCCGTAATTCTAAGATACCAAGGGGTAATCAGAAGCCGTAATTCTAAGATACCAAGAAGTAATCAGAAGCTGTAAATCTAAGATACCAAGAGGTAATCAGAAGCCGTAATTCTAAGATACCAAGAGGTAATCAGAAGCCGTAATTCTAAGATACCAAGAAGTAATCAGGAGCCGTAATTCTAAGATACCAAGAGGTAATCAGAAGCCGTAATTCTAAGATACCAAGAGGTAATCAGAAGCCGTAATTCTAAGATACCAAGAGGTAATCAGAAGCCACAATTCTAAGATACCAAGAGGTAATCAGAAGCCGTAATTCTAAGATACCAAGAGGTAATCAGAAGCCGTAATTCTAAGATACCAAGAGGTAATCAGAAGCCGTAATTCTAAGATACCAAGAGGTAATCAGAAGCCGTAATTCTAAGATACCAAGAGGTAATCAGAAGCCGTAATTCTAAGATACCAAGAGGTAATCAGAAGCCGTAATTCTAAGATACCAAGAGGTAATCAGAAGCCGTAATTCTAAGATACCAAGAGGTAATCAGAAGCCGTAATTCAGGTAGACAATACAATAGCAAAAAAGAAAAATGAAAAAAGGACAAAGAATGATCTACAAAGCACCGTACAGAAAACTAAAGATAGAACAGCATAAAGTCCACAAAAAGCCGGGAGTGAACTCGTGTGCTCTGGAAGGGTAAGCTGTTTCTGCTCCACCAATGTATGTATATCGAAAGCACCAAGCCTATGTTTAGAACTTACACCAAGCCTATATTGAAAGCTTACACCAAGCCTATATTGAAAGCTTACACCAAGCCTATGTTGAAAGCTTACATCAAGCCGATATTAAGATGCATACATGAGGCATATATTAGGAGCTTACATCAATAAGCAAATATTCAGAGCTTACACCAATCCTATATTGAAAACTTATAGCAAGCCTATGTTAAGAACTTACACCAAGCCTATATTGAAAGCTTACACCAAGCCTATATTAAAAGCTTACATCAAACCGATATTAAGATGCATAAATGAAGCAAATATTCAGAGCTTACACCAAGCCTATATTGAAAACTTATAGCAAGCCTATATCAAGAGCTTACATCAATCTTTTATAAGAACTTACACCAAGCTTATATTACGAGCTTACATCAATCTTTTATAAGAACTTACACCAAGCTTATATTACGAGCTTACATCAATCTTTTATAAGAACTTACACCAAGCTTATATTACGAGCTTACATCAATCTTTTATAAGAACTTACACCAAGCTTATATTACGAGCTTACATCAATCTTTTATAAGAACTTACACCAAGCTTATATCAAGAGCTTACATCAATCTTTTATAAGAACTTACACCAAGCCTATATCAAGAGCTTACATCAATCTTTTATAAGAACTTAACACCAAGCCTATATCAAGAGCTTACATCAATCTTTTATAAAAACTTACACCAAGCCTATATTACGAACTTACATCAATCTTTTATAAGAACTTACACCAAGCTTATATTAGGAGCTTACATCAATCTTTTATAAGAACTTACACCAAGCCTATATTAGGAGCTTACAACAGGCTTCTGATTACACCTTTGGTATCTTCAAACTTTTCATATTAGAACATTAGCATTGGCCATGTTGGTTTAAATGTGGCTGTTGAAATTGAAAATGTTATAAATCATGACTTGTGTGAACTAAATACCTGATCCACAAAATAGTTAATGTCTTTTAATCCAGACAAAACTGAGATTATGTTATTTTCCAATACAGACGTTAGATATAATTTTAATTTCACATTTAATGGAAACAATATCCCTATAACAATGAGCCATAAACACTTGGGTGTAACCTTGTCAAGCGATGCTAAATGGAATAACCACATTGAAAATATAATCTTAAGCGTATCAAGACATTTAGGTATTCTGCGAAAATTAAAATATAGGTTAAGTAGACAAAATCTAGAAAAACTGTACTTAGTATATATCCACCCAATTTTTGAATATGCCTGTGAAATATGAGATAATTGCGGAGTGTGTTATTCAACCAAGCTTGAAAAATTGCAACTAGATGCTGCAAGGATTGTAACTGGATTACCAATTTTCACAAAAACAGATAAATTGTACTCAGAAACAGGATGGACTACTCTCTCTAGTAGAAGGAATAATAGGAAACTCCAGTTATTTTATAATATAAAGAATGGACATGCACCAAATTATCTTAGAGAACTTATTCCTCCTACTGTACAAAGTACAACTATTTACCCCTTAAGAAACGGTTCGGATTTAATAATACCTTTTTGTAGACTCTCGATTACAACTGAATCTTTTATTCCATCTACTGTTAAACTCTGGAACCGGCTAGATAAATTTGATCGTAATCTTGACACATTAACTAAATTAAAAAAAGCCATTCGAAAGGAATAGTCAGATAACACAAAACGTATCCCGAAACATTTTTATTATGGTCCCAGAAAACTTAATATTATTCTTACTCAACTTCGTAACTCGTATTCCTTTCTAGATTACGATCTATCAAAGGTTAATATAGTAAATGATGCTGCTTGTTCCTGTGGAGCTCCACGGGAAGATGCATTCCATTATTTTGTTTTACCTGTCCTAACTATACTGAAATAAGACGTATTATGATGCACAACTTAAATTGGGTACAGACAAGCGATTTGAATTTACAAACCTGTGGGTCGGATGATTTAACATACAAAGAAAATATTAATATCATCAAAAACGTTTTCAATTTTATTAAATCTTCAAAAAGATTCCTTGCAGTATAATTACTCGATAATTATCTACTCTCCAACCTCGCATCCATCCAACACAACCTTTTTATTAATTCGTTAATTATTTACAATATATTTCTATATGTATTATATGCATGCTCAGAATGATCATTATACTATGTGAATTTATTGTATTAATGGGAGAAGTTGGTAAAACTTGTGTCCTATCCCTTTTGTTAATTTAACAAATAAAATCATCATAAACTAAATGTGGCTGTTATTATTTCAGATCCCTGTTATTGCTGATTTACCTGTTGGAAGCAACATGGAGGACCATTTACAATTTCTTTACCGACAAAAGATAAATCAGTCGTATGGGATTAATTCAGATACCATGAACAATCCTTTAACAAAATTACAATACAATCTGTTGGGCAAAGGTAATGAATAACTCATTAAAACAATTACAATACAATCTGTTGAATACAGGTAATGAATAATGCATTAACAAGATTACAATACAATCTGTTGAGTACAGGTAATTCATATGTTCTGTAATTGGTCAGGATAAAGATAGGATAAAGATGGTGTGTTGGAGTCCAGATACTGTGCCCAAATGGAGCAACATATTTATCAGCAGGGTGTTGTTTCAGTGGTTAACATGCCGTTTGGTCTACTACTAGTAGTCTTCATTGTCATATTTTGACTAAACCATGATGTAGCTCAAATCACACTCTTTTGGCATTAAACAACAATCAATCAATCATTCTATGTCTAAATTGTCCTCTTATTGTCCAAATATATCCATCGTAAGTCCTATTTCTTTCTATTAAAACAGTACTCAAATTCCTGGTTGAATAGGTACTTTAGTACTCTTATTATAATGAGCTGGTGATTGTTTTGAAACACAAAGTGATGAATTGTTTCAGCTACATCTTGGTGAGAAAATGTTATTTTGATTAGATGATGCTTTCTCTCTACTAGAACACTGTGCTTTGTTGATTTTCATTTTGCTAGCACAGTACTGACACAAAGGTCCACCTGTACACATGTCAACCGGACACATCATCCTGGGTTGATACAGACACTGCAATAAAAAGATCGAGGTCATGTAAATGTATGTTAGAGATAAGTGTGAGGTCATGTAAATGTATGTTAGAGATAAGTGTGAG
This sequence comes from Bathymodiolus septemdierum, assembly GCA_963383655.1. Taxonomy (NCBI): domain Eukaryota; kingdom Metazoa; phylum Mollusca; class Bivalvia; order Mytilida; family Modiolidae; genus Bathymodiolus; species Bathymodiolus septemdierum. Next base: position 5,516,761 of record OY726521.1, read on the forward strand.
GTCATGTAAATGTATGTTAGAAATAAGTGTGAGGTCATGTAAATGTATGTTAGAGATAAGTGTGAGGTCATGTAAATGTATGTTAGAGATAAGTGTGAGGTCATGTAAATGTATGTTAGAGATAAGTGTGAGGTCGTGTAAATGTATGTTAGAGATAAGTGTGAGGTCATGTAAATGTATGTTAGAGATAAGTGTGAGGTCATGTAAATGTATGTTAGACATAAGTGTGAGGTCATGTAAATGTATGTTAGAGATAAGTGTGAGGTCATGTAAATGTATGTTAGAGATAAGTGTGAGGTCATGTAAATGTATGTTAGCGATAAAGTGTGAGGTCATATAAATGTATGTTAGAGATAAGTGTGAGGTCATGTAAATGTATGTTAGAGATAAGTGTGAGGTCATGTAAATATATGTTAGAGATAAGTGTGAGGTCATGTAAATGTATGTTAGAGATAAGTGTGAGGTCATGTAAATGTATGTTAAAGATATCGATTTTGACTGTTTCTATGAATTTTCTATTGGATATTGATCTGTTCTGACAGTGTGGTATTTAGATTTTTTCTCATTTTATTCTTGGTGTTAAGCGGAAATTGCATGACCAAATAACAATTTTATTGGTAAAATTGATCCGATCGGTGAATTGAACACATCTACCACATTCTACACGAGCACCCTAAAGATTACATGACAGGGGTGGTTTCTTTTATATAGTACTATGTTCTGAATACTATTTAATATGTTCCTAACTCTTGGTCTTATGTACTTTGTTCAACAAGTTTAATTATAAATTATAAGCAATTGGAGACTGCCACAAGTAACTGACAAACCATCTTCGCTAGCTAAGAATTACGATTCGGGTCCCCCTTCTCTCCACCCTTGGCAGATCTAGAATATATTTTGAAATTCGCGCGCAATGCCACCTGGTGGTTTATTGAAGTTGCGCCCCTTAGATAGTCGTCATCGTCAGCCAATCAGAATCGTTTTGTTATACGTATGTTGGAGAGTTGAAAATGGCAGCGCCCAGTGAAGAAAAACTTATTTGTGATAAATTTAATTTGGAAGCACTTACTGTCAACCATGTGAAAAGTTTCAAAGCTTTGGCAGATGGGAAAGATGTTTTCATTGGAACCAAATCGGGAAGTGGCATCTTTGCTTACATTTCGTCGATAACATGTGCTCCGTGTAAAACGTCTTCTGATTGGATACGTGTACTGGTAGCCATAACCAATGAAATATTAAAGCGCGAATCCTCAAAATGTATTCTAGATCCCCCAGGGGTGGAGATAAGAGGGACCCGAATCGCAACCCTTGGCTAGCGAAGATGCTGACAAACATGATCACATAAAGTTGTATGAAGTGCATCTTCCTTTAGACGAGAATCCATTTCTACTACTACACAACAATATTCTGAACAATTACTTGTGCCACTTTGGGTAAAATCGCGGTAGGTGGGTTTGATGATATACCACATCCGATTATATAGATAAAACCAATGACATTTCGGAATTCGTTGACTATCACGCCACATTGAATTTACAAACTTCAAACCAATATATATTACACTACTTAATAGTAAGAAAGGATATGGATGTAAGTAAATGTGAGAGACTACCCAATATTACACTACTTAGTAAGAAAAGATATGGATGTAAATAAACGTGAGAGACTACCCAATATTACACTACTTAGTAAGAAAGGATATGGATGTAAATAAACGTGAGAGACTACCCAATATTACACGACTTAGTAAGAAAGGATATGGATGTAAATAAACGTGAGAGACTACCCAATATTACACGACTTAGTAAGAAAGGATATGGATGTAAGTAAACGTGAGAGACTACCCAATATTACACCACTTAGTAAGAAAGGATATGGATGTAAATAAACGTGAGAGACTACCCAATATTACACTACTTAGTAAGAAAGGATATGGATGTAAATAAACGTGAGAGACTACCCAATATTACACTACTTAGTAAGAAAGGATATGGATGTAAATAAACGTGAGAGACTACCCAATATTACACGACTTAGTAAGAAAGGATATGGATGTAAGTAAACGTGAGAGACTACCCAATATTACACGACTTAGTAAGAAAGGATATGGATGTAAGTAAACGTGAGAGACTACCCAATATTACACTACTTAGTAAGAAAGGATATGGATGTAAATAAACGTGAGAGACTACCCAATATTACACGACTTAGTAAGAAAGGATATGGATGTAAATAAACGTGAGAGACTACCCAATATTACACGACTTAGTAAGAAAGGATATGGATGTAAATAAACGTGAGAGACTACCCAATATTACACTACTTAGTAAGAAAGGATATGGATGTAAATAAACGTGAGAGACTACCCAATATTACACGACTTAGTAAGAAAGGATATGGATGTAAATAAACGTGAGAGACTACCCAATATTACACGACTTAGTAAGAAAGGATATGGATGTAAATAAACGTGAGAGACTACCCAATATTACACGACTTAGTAAGAAAGGATATGGATGTAAATAAACGTGAGAGACTACCCAATATTACACGACTTAGTAAGAAAGGATATGGATGTAAGTAAACGTGAGAGACTACCCAATATTACACGACTTAGTAAGAAAGGATATGGATGTAAGTAAACGTGAGAGACTACCCAATATTACACTACTTAGTAAGAAAGGATATGGATGTAAATAAACGTGAGAGACTACCCAATATTACACGACTTAATAAGAAAGGATATGGATGTAAGTAAACGTGAGAGACTACCCAATATTACACGACTTAGTAAGAAAGGATATGGATGTAAGTAAACGTGAGAGACTACCCAATATTACACGACTTAGTAAGAAAGGATATGGATGTAAGTAAAGGTGAGAGACTACCCAATATTACACGACTTAGTAAGAAAGGATATGGATGTAAATAAACGTGAGAGACTACCCAATATTACACGACTTAGTAAGAAAGGATATGGATGTAAGTAAACGTGAGAGACTACCCAATATTACACGACTTAGTAAGAAAGGATATGGATGTAAATAAACGTGAGAGACTACCCAATAGTACACGACTTAGTAAGAAAGGATATGGATGTAAATAAACGTGAGAGACTACCCAATATTACACTACTTAGTAAGAAAGGATATGGATGTAAATAAACGTGAGAGACTACCCAATATTACACGACTTAGTAAGAAAGGATATGGATGTAAATAAACGTGAGAGACTACCCAATATTACACGACTTAGTAAGAAAGGATATAGATGTAAATAAACGTGAGAGACTACCCAATATTACACGACTTAGTAAGAAAGGATATGGATGTAAATAAACGTGAGAGACTACCCAATATTACACTACTTAGTAAGAAAGGATATGGATGTAAATAAACGTGAGAGACTACCCAATATTACACGACTTAGTAAGAAAGGATATGGATGTAAATAAACGTGAGAGACTACCCAATATTACACGACTTAGTAAGAAAGGATATGGATGTAAATAAACGTGAGAGACTACCCAATATTACACGACTTAGTAAGAAAGGATATGGATGTAAATAAACGTGAGAGACTACCCAATATTACACGACTTAGTAAGAAAGGATATGGATGTAAATAAACGTGAGAGACTACCCAATATTACACGACTTAGTAAGAAAGGATATAGATGTAAATAAACGTGAGAGACTACCCAATATTACACGACTTAGTAAGAAAGGATATAGATGTAAATAAACGTGAGAGACTACCCAATATTACACGACTTAGTAAGAAAGGATATAGATGTAAATAAACATGAGAGACTACCCAATATTACACGACTTAGTAAGAAAGGATATGGATGTAAATAAACATGAGAGACTACCCAATATTACACGACTTAGTAAGAAAGGATATGGATGTAAGTAAACGTGAGAGACTACCCAATATTACACTACTTAGTAAGAAAGGATATGGATGTAAATAAACGTGAGAGACTACCCAATATTACACGACTTAGTAAGAAAGGATATGGATGTAAATAAACGTGAGAGACTACCCAATATTACACGACTTAGTAAGAAAGGATATGGATGTAAATAAACGTGAGAGACTACCCAATACTACACGACTTAGTAAGAAAGGATATGGATGTAAATAAACGTGAGAGACTACCAATATTACACGACTTAGTAAGAAAGGATATGGATGTAAATAAACGTGAGAGACTACCCAATATTACACGACTTAGTAAGAAAGGATATGGATGTAAATAAACGTGAGAGACTACCCAATATTACACGACTTAGTAAGAAAGGATATAGATGTAAATAAACGTGAGAGACTACCCAATATTACACGACTTAGTAAGAAAGGATATGGATGTAAATAAACGTGAGAGACTACCCAATATTACACGACTTAGTAAGAAAGGATATGGATGTAAATAAACGTGAGAGACTACCCAATATTACACGACTTAGTAAGAAAGGATATGGATGTAAATAAACGTGAGAGACTACCCAATATTACACGACTTAGTAAGAAAGGATATGGATGTAAGTAAACGTGAGAGACTACCCAATATTACACGACTTAGTAAGAAAGGATATGGATGTAAATAAACGTGAGAGACTACCCAATATTACACTACTTAGTAAGAAAGGATATGGATGTAAGTAAACGTGAGAGACTACCCAATATTACACGACTTAGTAAGAAAGGATATGGATGTAAATAAACGTGAGAGACTACCCAATATTACACTACTTAGTAAGAAAGGATATGGATGTAAATAAACGTGAGAGACTACCCAATATTACACGACTTAGTAAGAAACGATATGGATGTAAATAAACGTGAGAGACTACCCAATATTACACTACTTAGTAAGAAAGGATATGGATGTAAATAAACATGAGAGACTACCCAATATTACACTACTTAGTAAGAAAGGATATGGATGTAAATAAACGTGAGAGACTACCCAATATTACACTACTTAGTAAGAAAGGATATGGATGTAAATAAACATGAGAGACTACCCAATATTACACGACTTAGTAAGAAAGGATATGGATGTAAATAAACGTGAGAGACTACCCAATATTACACGACTTAGTAAGAAAGGATATGGATGTAAGTAAACGTGAGAGACTACCCAATATTACACGACTTAGTAAGAAAGGATATGGATGTAAATAAACGTGAGAGACTACCCAATATTACACGACTTAGTAAGAAAGGATATGGATGTAAATAAACATGAGAGACTACCCAATATTACACGACTTAGTAAGAAAGGATATGGATGTAAATAAACATGAGAGACTACCCAATATTACACAACTTAGTAAGAAAGGAAATGGATGTAAGTAAACGTGAGAGACTACCCAATATTACACGACTTAGTAAGAAAGGATATGGATGTAAGTAAACGTGAGAGACTACCCAATATTACACTACTTACACTTACAGGACCTGCAAGAAAGTAGTAGTATTTATTGTGTTCATTTGGTTCAGTTAAGATGTGATTGTTTGTTTTGTTGACATTGGTGGAACTAATGACCATCACTGTTTACATTTTCATTACATAAACATAGAAACAAATTAAAGTAAAAGAACAACCCTTGTATTGCTGTTTTACGTCATTTTCTTTTATAGTTACATGTTTTTGTATTTGTGTTCGTAGTAAGCAACTTCTTTCATTCAATGATACATACCAACTTTATTTGCTTTTTACATCGACTTATAATCTGAACTTGCAGTATAAATAATCTTTAACCTCTACAACAAAAAAGAATCAAATCTGTAGGTATTCAACGAAGTTCAGTTGTTTGTGGAAATTATAAGTTTGTATACCTGTTTATTTAAGCCTGGAGAGATCAATGATGAGTTTATATATTGTAGGTGCCTATTCTACCTCAGGATTAGAGGGTCATATATTTGATAAGATGCCAAACAGACGAGACGGTGAACCAGAATGGCCCGACTATCAGTTTCAGTTTTTTAGTGCAGATATTGACAGTAATGAATTTGAATGTAACCTCCGAGAAGATGTATGTATAAGTCCAGTCTATTCTTAGTAAAGACAGGAACTGCTGGTCCTTCGAGACCCCCCCATGGGTTCACCCCCACCCCCGGTTTTAGGTGAGGTCCGTGTTTTGTTTTCTGTTTTGGTTTTTTGTGTTGTGTTTTTTGTGTTTTTTTTTGTCATCGTCCTGTGTTTTGTGTACCAAATGTTGCTACTTTCTCTGGATTGTCCATTCTTGATTTCTCGTTTGGTTTTCTCCAATTATGTAAATTAGATCTCCTAATTACTTGTTTCACCCCCCCCCCCTTTTTTTGGTTCTTGGCAAGTGAGGAGAGCTCTAATTTAGATTAAGTGAGTTTCGTGTTGCTCAATCTTTAGTTTTCTGTGTAGTGTTTTATAGATCAATATTTGTCCTTTTGTTTTTTTTGCCATTGTATTGTCTCTCCTTTGATTTATGACTTTTGATATAAACCCCATTGGTATCTTTAGTATTTGCTGCTTCTCCTCTAAGCACGCAGCTTAAGGCGTGAGAACAAAGACTGGTTTGGCTCGGAATCAGGGTAATATGTGGAGCAACAAGTCTACCCTCGTGCTGTTGTTTCTGTGAGCTATCACTATAAAGATCTAATTTATCATGTTGGTTTGTTTGCAACAATGATTTTAGAATTTAGATATACATCATTTTGATTTTGTTTTTACTTTTCAGGTTAAAAAGTTACAAAAAACAAGAATAGCTGACAATGAGATGGTTGTAATTGTTATTCAGACCCACCCAAGGAGTGCTGGAACTATAAGATTAAGGAGTACAGACCCATTCGACCATCCTATCATCAAACCCAATTATTTTGGCGATCCATCTGATATTAAAACCTTGGTAGCAGGTACATACATGTCTTTTAGTTATAGCTTTATTATTAATGGTGTTTAACGCCACTTTCAACAATATTTCAGTTATATTTTGGAGGTCAGTTTTATTGGTGGAGGAAACCGGAGTACCCAGAGAAAACCACAGACAAACTTTATCACATAATGTTGTATCGAGTACACCTCGCCATGAATGGGGTTCAAACTCACAGCTTTATTGGTGATAGGCACTGATTGCATATGTAGTTGTAAATCCAACTACCATACGATCACGACCACGACCGCCCCTATTGGCAAGACATAGCATATGCATACATATATAACATGGCATGGCATATGTATATACATATATGACATGACATAGCATAAGTACATAGATGTATCACATCACATCGCATGTGTATACATGTATGACATGCCAACATATCATCATGATGTATGTCATATGTATGCATGTATGAGAGGACACAGCATATGAATATATGATATAAAAGATGTATACATGTATGACAACATATGCATACATGACATGATATAATATATTTTAGGAGCATACATATATATGTATGACATGACATAGCATAAGTATACATGGATGACATATATTGTTGGAATATGCACATTAAATTGAACATATGTCTGACATAATGTAATATTTTGTAGGAATAAGAAAGGCACAACAACTAAGTAAAACAAAAAGTATGATGGAAATAGGTATGAATGGACATAGATTCGATTTCCAGGGAATTTGTGACAAAATTAAGTATGATTCTGATGAATACTGGGAATGTGTACTACGTCATTTTGCTATCACGTGCTACCATCCTACAAGCACATGCCGTATGGGATCATCTTCTGATAAAACAGCGGTTGTAGACCCTCAACTTCGGTAAGACAAACAATTGAGTATTTTACGGTAGTCAGCAATATACAATAAACCAATCAATTCTACTGAATACAGACTAATGGTAAAAAAGAATAAAAATACCACATTTCCAAAATGGAATAGAAAAATCGTAGAATGAGCAAAATCGATATCCATAAACACACAAATACATGGCCACTTATATCCCTGTATTGATACATGTACTTCAATAAAAATTGGTGCAGTTAAATTAATTCAAATATTACGAAATACACACTAATAATGGATTAATCGTAAATCTATGGAATTCAATATTAAACTGTTTATTATTCCAAGTAGTACTGACTAACTCATACAAGAGTATTATAATATGTATAATGTAATGGTGAGATAAAGAAAAAACTACCAATTATAGGGAACAGTACAAATAAATTACTGCCACAATATAGCTGATATACTTTTAAAGTTTGTGTTAATCACTAATCAATCAATCACATAAAATAATAATGTGGATTCAAATAACATGACTTCTCATAAAAACAATAGCATTATCAGATTCAGTCCTGAAGTAAAAGTAGCCTCATTATGGTGGCAATGTTATTGTGTCTTTGTTCCCAAGTCTTCAACAAAATGGACACTAGATCCATTTATGCATAAAAGCATGTACCTCCATGTGCCTCTGAACTAAAACATTATATTATTATGGTTTCAGGGTTAAAGGAATACGTGGACTACGAGTAGTAGATGCTTCTGTTATGAGACACGTGACGTCTGGAAACACCAATGCACCAACAATAATGATTGCAGAAAAAGCAGCAGATATGATCCGAGGTGTAGACACAGTTGAAAAATTTAGAGAACAGATCAAAAGTTTAAACCTGAAATAATTCTCCATGTTTATTGTGTTGTGTTCTGTATACGATCTCACGTGAGGACATTTGAAAACCACGTTCTTCTAATTCCATTTACACAAGTGGAATCATTTATTTAGCATAGTATTATCTAATTTAGTTTCAATAAATGTAGAAATAGCATATTTTTTCTAAATATAACCAGATTTCTCCAAATTAAAAAAAAAGAGGTAAAAAAAGTGGAAAATGGCAGTGTCAATATAAACATATGATATTTAACACATAGTATAAGTAATATAGACAAGATAGGACAATTTATAATCTTGTACAGTATATTTAATATTATGAGTGAGTGATTGTTGTCTAACTGAGCAATATTTCATCTATTTTATGCCCAGGACAAGTTACATATCTATGAGATGGTGATGATGATGTCTCTGCTTTATACTACACCAACACACAGAGATTGGATATTTATAGTGTTAGCTTACTGAAACAATAGTCCACTCCACTCGGACACATTATAGTCCGCTCCACTAGAACACATTATAGTCCACTCCACTAGGACACATTATAGTCCGCTCCACTAGGACACATTATAGTCCGCTCCACTAGGACACATTATAGTCCACTCCACTAGGACACATTATAGTCCACTCCACTAGGACACATTATAGTCCACTCCACTAGGACACATTATAGTCCACTCCACTAGGACACATTATAGTCCGCTCCACTAGGACACATTATAGTCCGCTCCACTAGGACACATTATAGTCCACTCCACTAGGACACATTATAGTCCACTCCACTAGGACACATTATAGTCCACTCCACTAGGACACATTATAGTCCACTCCACTAGGACACATTATAGTCCACTCCACTAGGACACATTATAGTCCACTCCACTAGGACACATTATAGTCCACTCCACTAGGACACATTATAGTCCACTCCACTAGGACACATTATAGTCCGCTCCACTCGGACACATTATAGTCCGCTCCACTAGGACACATTATAGTCCACTCCACTAGGACACATTATAGTCCGCTCCACTAGGACACATTATAGTCCACTCCACTAGGACACATTATAGTCCACTCCACTAGGACACATTATAGTCCGCTCCACTAGGACACATTATAGTCCGCTCCACTAGGACACATTATAGTCCGCTCCACTAGGACACATTATAGTCCGCTCCACTAGGACACATTATAGTCCACTCCACTCGGACACATTATAGTCCACTCCACTCGGACACATTATAGTCCACTCCACTAGGACACATTATAGTCCACTCCACTCGGACACATTATAGTCCGCTCCACTAGGACACATTATAGTCCACTCCACTAGGACACATTATAGTCCACTCCACTAGGACACATTATAGTCCACTCCACTAGGACACATTATAGTCCACTCCACTCGGACACATTATAGTCCGCTCCACTAGGACACATTATCACTATTTCAAGCCCTTTGTTCTTATTCCTTGATGCTGCGTGTTTAGCGGAGAAGCAGCAAAAACCAATTTTATAGTCTTTTGATTTGACCTGACCTATGCAAAATAAATCCTAATTTAATTAACACTGATTCGATGGTGTAATGGTTAGTGTGTTCACCTAGAGTGTGGTGGATTGTGGGTTTGAACTCCTGCCAGGTCAAATCAAACACTATAAAATTGATATTTGCGGTTTCTCAACTATGCATGTGGCATTAAGGAATAAGAATAAATTCTAGTAGACTCAGAATCAGGATAATATGTGGAACGACATGTCTACACGTGGATTGTTGTTTCAGTGTGTTAGCACAAAGTGGACATCATCATCATCTCATCAAAATGTAACTTGTTCTCGCCATGACATGGCTGAATAAAATACTTACTTAGTGTTGAACAACGATCACTTACTCATTCTTATTTGAAATAGAATATATACATATATGATAAATGTTGTTTTCAGTAATATATACATTTATGATAAATGTTGTTTTCAGTACATTTATCCTGCATATGTGCATGTGTTTATACTGTAAATGTATGTTTGTTTTATTTTTATGGTGTTTAGCACCACTTTCAACAATATTTAAGTTATATCGTGGCAGTCAGTTTTATTGGTGGAGGAAACTGGAATATCAGAAGAAAACCACAGACCTGTCACAAGTCACTGACAAACTTTATAACATAGTATTGTATCAAGTACAACCCCAACAAACAGGGTTCAAACTCACAACGTTAGTGGTGATAGGCACTGATTGCACATGTAGTTGAAAATCCAACTACCATTCGATCACGACCACGACCACGACACGTACATCATACATATTCTTTACATATAAATTCTGTATATTGTGCTCATTCCGTGCATGTACATTATGTCTATCTTACATAAGTTCATAATTATATACATGAAGTATGAAGGCAGTACGAACTTTCAACATCTGATTCACTATTCACTCTCATTGTGAAGTAATCAATAATTAACAAGTAACCATACGAGTTCTGGTATGAATGTTTCTTTCAATGTAGCCAGTGACCTATATATGAATGTACAAATGTTTCTTGTCATTAGAGTCATACAGTAGAGATAACAAAGGAAGAAAACCAGATTGTGTTGCAGATATATAGAAATCAAATTCAGCTGCTTCATTAAGATGATGTTGATGTCTGTACTAGATTAACACGCTCAAGGATTTAAATCCTTGACACGCTTAACTAGATTTTTATAGTGCTTCCTCAATATTATTTCGTGCATATTCTGGATGATGTTCGTTGCAGAAAATATATGATATTTGAAATGTTAAATTCAGACAAAATAACTGGGTATGTTACAGATTTCACTAACACGCAAATACAGTAGAAAATATTTAAAAATATTAATCAGTATTTTTTTCACACATTAAATGGTTACTACTTTGGAGCGTAATGTATGACTTCTTCTATAAGCTGATAAAATGTGTTTGTTGTATAATGTATTTGTTGTATAACTTGTAACTGCATCGGTGACGTAATGGTTAGCATCGAGTGCGGTAGATCGTGGGTTCGAGCCACGGTCGGGTCAAACCAAAGACTTTAAAATTGATATTTGTTGCTTCTCCGCTAACCACGCAGCATTAAGGAGAAAGAGCCAACATCCCATGATAACGAAGTCTTTCCTGAAAATTATAACATCTATCGTAAAGACCGAATAGACCAAGAAGGAGGTGGTGTCCTCTTGACTATTAAGAAAGACTTTATTATTGATGAAGTTAATGACATGCACGTTGACGAAAAAAGTGAAATAATATGGGCTAAAATAGAAATAGTGGGTAGCAAAACACTATATGTATCATCCTTCTACAATGCAAAAACATCAAATGAACAAAATCTTAAGTGGTTTGAACAGTCAGTAAGACAAGCATGCAAAGTCAATAATGCAGCAATACTCATAGGTGGTGATTTTAATCTCCCAGGATGGTACTGGGAAAATAAAATTTTAAAACCAAACACTAAACATCAAAAGAATCACTACAACCTTACTACAACACTTGATGATACTGGCCTCTGTCAACTCATAGAAAAACCCACAAGGAATGACAACATCCTTTACCTAATGATCACCAACTTTCCCAATCAAGTCCCACACACAGAAATTCTACCAGGTATATCTGACCATGACATTGTCTTTCTTGAGTTCAACATTGCTCCTAAAAAACTAAAGGAAAAACCTAGACAAGTACCCATTTACAAAAATGCAAACTGGGACACAATTAAAAGTGAAATAATAACACTCTATGATCATATTGTCCAATCACAAACACATTTAAATGCAAACCAATTTTGGGAAATATTCAAAAACAAACTTAAACAGCTAATTAAAGAACATGTTCCACACAAAGTTGCCAAAGTAAAGGATAGTCTACCATGGATAAATACTGAAATTAAAAAACTTATTAGAAAGAAAGATAGATTTTATAAGAAAATGAAAAAAAATTGGAAATCTTGACACCAAGAAAAAATTCAAGAAAATAAAACACCACATCCAAAAATTATTAAGACAGAGCTATTGGCAATATATCGAGGACATTGTCACACCAAAGGAAACTGAAGGAACATTTAACTATGAAAAAGTTTTGGACCTATATCAAACATAAAAAAACTGATCATCAAGGAATCTCATCATTAAAACAAGATGGCAAATTAATCACTGACCCCATTCCCAAGGCAAATGTTATGAATGACCAGTTTAAATCTGTATTTTCAAATATTGACAAAATAACCGAAAATGAATTTGAATCTTAACTAAATTGACTATAAAATCAAAGTATCAAACTATGCCTGATATCACCGTCACCTGTGAAGGCATAGCTAAACTTCTAAACTTGAATCCAAACAAAGCAGCTGGACCAGATGAAATTAAACATAGGGTACTTAAAGAACTTGCTACTGAAATAGCTCCTATTTTAACTATAATATTTCAAAAATCTCTTGAATCAGGTGTTGTCCCATCAGACTGGAAAACTGCACATGTTGTTCCTGTTTATAAGAAAGGTCCAAAGTATAACCCAGAAAATTATAGACCTATTTCCTTAACTTGTATTTGTTGTAAACTGTTAGAACACATTGTAGACGTAGTTAGCAACATGTCACATGCTGATAAATACAACATACTATACCCCTTCCAACATGGCTTTCGCAATTTTAGATCGTGTGAAACTCAACTTATAGAGTTCATCGACGACGTGACTCGAAACTTGGAAGATGGTAAGAAAACTGATATTCTCATTATGAACTTCTCCAAGGCGTTCGGTAAAGTCAGCCATAGCCTCTTGATTACACAAGCTAAAACATTATGGCATAACAGGAAAGGTAAACAACTAGACAGAAAGTTTCCTGTCAGGTCGAACTCAGGCAGTCATTGTTGAGGGTGAAAAATCTACATACCTCCCTGTCGATTCTGGAGTGCCCCAGGGCTCGGTCCTTGGACCAAGTCTGTTCTTATACTACATAAATGACATTCCCACTGGACTAGATTCCACTATAAGACTCTTTGCAGATGATACAATTGCATACCTGGTTATTAAATCAAACAGCGATGCCCTAGCCCTGACAAAGAGATCTCGATAAACTAGCACAGTGAGAACAATTATGAAAGGTGGCTTTCCACCCCGATAAATGTAACGTTATCTCACATAATAAAACACCTGTAAAATTCAAATATTGCCTTCACGATCATGTCTTGGAATCTGCTGATAAGGCAAAATATCTGGGAGTAACAATCAGCGATGACCTCAAATGGGAAAGCCACATCAAAAACATCTGTGGTAAAGCCAATAAGACTCTTGGCTTCCTGCGTCGAAACCTGAACATCGGTTCCACCTCCGTTAAAGAACAGGCATACAAATCATTAGTCAGACCATCACTGGAGTATGCCTGTTCTGTATGGAATCCCCACCTTAAATCTGACCAACACAATAGAAATGGATCAACGGAGGGCTGCGAGATATGTCACCAACAGACAACGTAGTACATCTAGTGTTGGTGACATGCTACAACATCTTAAATGGAGCAGCCTCGAAGATCGACGTAGAGATGCACGCCTTGTCATGATGTATAAAATCTCCCATGGCAAGGTTGCAGTCAGTAAAAGTGACAGCCTTTCACCACCCTTGAGACACTCCAGAAACATGCACTCTCGATCATATCAGGTCCCGCTATGTAGAACACTACAGAGAAAGGCTTAATTTTCCCCTCGAACCACTGTAGACTCAGGAACCGCCTACCTCAGATAGCAGTGCTGAGTGACTCAGTCGAGTCATTCAGAACTGCCATTACCACATCTCATCCTTAAATTCACTCCCTGCTTTGTACATATTTTTTTAACTTATTGTATTTTTTTCTTTTTTCTTTTCTTCTTCCTTTTTCGCATCGCTGTTCAATGACATAATCTTCAAACTGTTGAAGTAGGTCATTATTCGGTAGAAGTAGAAGAAGAAGAGCAAAGACTGGTTGGATCGGTGTCAGAATAATGTATCCGAATGGGGTGACATGTCTATCCGTGGACTGTTGTTTCAGTGGGCTAGCACTATAAACATCCAACTCAGGGTATTGGTCTAGAACAAAGCGGACCTCGTTATCATTTCATTGAAAATTAGCTTGTTCTCGCCATGATATAGCTGAGAAATTGCTGAGTTAGTGTTAAACAACAATCATTCACTCACTGTATAACTTGTATGCCCGAGTCTGGATAAATATTCTTATTCTTACAACCACTTGTACATAAAATTAGAGTTACCCCCACCGTCCCAATCCTTATGTACCACAAAGAAAACCCCCAAGTGTACATAATAGACAATTCAAAATTAACCAGATTGAAAACTGACATGTAGTGTTATGTATTACGGAATGACGGGACAGTTACACAATACAGAAACACTTCAAAACACGACAGACTCTGAAAGCAAACTTAACATATCCGATCAATGTCGTGATGGATATCATATCATCCCAAACAAACAATGGTGGATAGAGTGTGAATATCGCATGCAGTTTCAGATATAGACATACCCTCGGAGTTTTATTTTAGCTTGAAACAAAACGCAAACATTTTGGACACGAAAAGAGGGGATACGGCTAGTATCAATTTTTCTTGTGATCAATGTACCTTCTCATGTACTTCTTCGAAATAAAGCAAGAAGAAAATGGAACGAAAACTTGATACAGTTTAATTTGAATTTTGTATTGATACAATAAATTATTTGTGAACAGATTGGGTAGCTCTTAAAACGGCTTCTGTTGGCCTAAAACAGCCTCTGTTGCAGGTGACACCAGTTGGAAAATAGCTTCTTTTTTGTTTTTGCGTTTTGCTTTGCCTTTGTTTTAGCTATTGCCTTATTCTTTGATGACTTGGACTTTGTGTGCTTGGCTGTGGCATATTTTGCTGCTGTTTTCTTTGTTGTTGGCTTCTTTTCGCCAACTGCCTTCTTTGCAACTGGTTTCTTTGAGTTCTTTTTTTTCTTTGGATGGGGGCTTTAGGTTTAGCTACTTTCGTTGCATTTGTGTGTTTCTTGGCTGCCTTTACCTCGACAATTCTGAAAGATTCAGATTATCCAGTTCTTTCGACTATTTCAATGTCTTGTTCTTTACTCCGGCACTGAGTGCAATGTTCAGATGAGCGTTCATTGGTTTGGCCTCTTTTCCGACGTTGACATTAGCCATGATACATTTCAGAATAGCTTGTCTTGATGATCCACATCTGGCTACCATCTCACTATATTTTAGATGAGCTGATGGCTTCTTTAGCTTAGTTGTTGTTTTTGTTCCTTTGTGACTTTGCTGCTGGTGTATCTGTTATTTTTCTTTGCTAAAGATAATATATATACATGTATGTCAATTTGTGCAAAATCTCTAATAAGAGTTCAACGAAAGCAGAACACACTAACATATTTCGCGTTTTCAGGATTGGCCTGTCAATTTATGATTTTTCATGGGTTTTTCCATGTTTTAGAAAAATGATCGTCATTAGACTTGTTTCATCTACAAAGTATGTCAAGTAAGTATAAATATAGACCGTAAACACAATCGATCAATATAAACTTTAAATATACATTTTAAAACCTTGGTTCATGTTATCATTTTTGCTTAAAATCAAAACAAGAAAACGAAACTTATGTATCATATCTAAATATGAAGAACGTTAAACCAAATGTTTTCTGACGCATCAAGATTGGGAAGAATTAGTTATCAAAGGAAGCATCTAACATCTTTTATTGATAGGGGTGTGCAGCTGAGACTTCGACGAAAATCTTCCAGCCGACCCCACCCCCCTCCTCCAATTTCAGAAAAATACCTTATTCTAGAAACACAAGCCTATTGTAAAACGGTTCTCCAGATCTATTCCTAGTTCTATATATATTTAGTTTTCATGCATTCATCTTTAACGTATAATGTCCTCGGATGGTTTCATGGACGACACCTGGGCATATCATTTTTCGAACAAACAAGATAATAACAACTGAGGTTGTTCATATATTAACTATGTAAATTATATTAGGGCTTTTAAAATCATCTATTCGAAGGTCAAATCGTACAACGTAGTAATAATGTACGTCAAAACGTTGACCCCGCATTAGTGTTTATTTAAAGATTCAAGGACACAATTGGTGAATAGATAATTATTTAAAAGCAGGTAAAAAATACAATCGTTCAGAAAACAGAAATTAGACTATATATGTAAGTTTTACTATTTTATTTAATCGTACAATTTAGTAACACATTTATCATTTTTGTTGCTCGATCAAAACTCGAGGGTAAGGAATTCTTAACAATCTGAGAATATACAGCTTGAGGTATTTATAGAATAGAACGCCAAATTAACGGCTCCATGAAGTTCCAACAATTAATTATTACATTTATAATTGGCGTAATATAAAAAGGGAAAATCGGATTCGTAACCTATGCAACGGAAGAAACTTAGGTGATGAATTTCACTATCTATTTGAATGTCCATCTTTGTCAAATGAACGTAAGAAGTATTTTGAACTATACTTCATAAATAGACCAAATATACTCAAGTTTTGTAATCTGATGAATTCAAAATCAGTTAGCGTTTTATGTAATATGTGTAAATATATCAGAATTGTAAATATGAAGGTATGTCCTCCAGGTTGATCCACCTTCTATCTTCCTTTAAATGTAATAATATGTGTTATATTGTTGTTATGTCTGTACCTTTGTAAAATTGGTTATGAGAAATAAAGATATATAGGTATTTATAGAATAGAACGCCAAATTAACGGATGAAGGTTCAACAATTAATTATTACAGTTATACAGATGTACAAGTCAACACAGTACATTAAATATATCACGAGCGGGTCAGAGTCTTATATCAATGTCTATAAATATATCACGAGCGGGTCAGAGTCTTATATCAATGTCTATAAACTATTTGTATACACAACATATTGACATCCATGGTTTGTTGCTTTTCTGTGGTTTAGGATTCCGGAAAATAACTCCTTCTCAATTTGATAATTGTGGATAATTGTGAATATTGACTTTTCATGATAACCATAATTGTATATTAGCTTTATAATATATAAATTGTACTGAACCTTCTAGTACATAAATAAACGTTGGAGAATACCGAAGGGGTAATGAAAAAAGGACAATCCCGAGAAATTGACAGCATAAGGTACACAAGATGACGAACAATACTTGTTGTTAACAGTATCGGTGGTGTGATGCTTAGGATGCTCGCCTCGAGTGCGGTAGGTCGTGGGTTCGAATAAAAGACTTTGAAAATTGGTATGTGTTGCCTCTTAGCCAATCATGCAGCACTAAGGAGAAAGAGCAAAAACTGGTTGTCTCGGAATAAGGAATTATGTGTCCAAATGGGGCGACATGTCTATCAGCACACTGGTGTTTCAGCTACCACTAAAAAAATCCAACTAAGCATGTTAGTCTATTACAAAGAGAATCTCATCGCCTTATCATTGTAAATTAACTAGTTCGCGCCATGATATAGCTCACTATAAACATTTCTTGATTTATAACTGTTAAAATTCCATTGAAAAGGTGAAAGGTCAAATTAATTCTGGACTATTATAGAAACATTTGTGCTATATTCTGCAATGTTTAAAAAAATAATAACACGATTCTTAGTTAAACAGTATACCAATATACTGAAAGGATTCGACTTTACCGAAGAACAGTACCAACATATATATGGTCAGAAGAGTTTGAAGATACCAAAGGGGTAATCAGAATCCGTATATCGAAGAAGAACAGACAACACAATGGCCAAAAGAAAAAGTACAAAAGGACAAACAACGATCTACAAAACATACATATAAAACTAAAGATCGAGTAACACGAACCTCACTAAAACCCGGGGGTAAACTCAGGTCAGAAATGTCAAGGCGAGTTTTAGTATATCTGATATTTTCATGGTATTGTATTATTGCTGGACACTCGACTGAATAGCCTAATATGCCATTCTTTAGGTCATTGTCTGAAAATATAAACAAAAAAGAGCGGGAGGTTTGGGTTCCTATTAATAGGTTAATTCCCAGCACACTTTGTGCCTGTCTCAAGACAAGATATGAACTTTCAACATCATATGTCATGGTCTTTTCTATGTTCACTGATTTGAGGTAAGAGGTGATTGTTCGTTTTGCTTGATACTGGTGGGATTACTGACCATCACTGTTTAGACGTTTTGTTCGTAAAACATAGTAAAACGTGGAAACCACAAGTCGTCAGGTCACTAATATCTACTAATATCTACTAATATCTACTAATATCCACATTTAAGAAACAACATAATTTCTGTAATTTTTTGTTTTTGTTTCATTTCATTTCAACTGGAACTTCAACGTTTGTAATTTCAAACTCGAAGCTCTATTGTTGCAACTCTAAGCTCTATTTTTGCTAATCGAAACTCGACATTTGGAATTCGAAACTCAATTTTTGCTATTCAAATCTCGAAATTTGACCTTTTTCGTTTGATTTATTGTATATTATATGCCAGTTTCATATTTTTTGTATATTTCTTAACTAATTACATTTCAGCTATATAAAGCTACATTTCAGCTATCTAAGATTATTTCAGCAATATAAAATTACATATCAGCTATATAAAATTACATATCAGCTATGTAAAATTACACTTCAGCTATGTAAAATTACATATAGTCTATGTTAGATTACAATTCAGCTATGTCAAATTACATTTCAGTTATGTTAAATTACATTTAAACTATACAAAGCTACATTTCAGCTATGTTAAATTACATTTAAACTATACAAAGCTACATTTCAGCTATGTTACATTTCATTTCAGCTACATAAAATTACATTTTAGTTTTATAAAATTACCTTTCAGCTATGTTAAGTTACATTCTGCTACAGCAAATTACAATTCAGCTATGCTGCATTTCATTCCAGTTATATAAAATTATATTTTAACTATACAAAATTACAATTCAGTTATGTTAAATTACATTTAAACTATACAAAGTTACATTTCAGCTAGGTTACATTTCATAGCTGAAATGTAATTTACCCCAACAGATTACATTTTAGTGATACAAAATTACCCTTCAGCTATGTTCAATTATTTCAGCTATATAAAGTTACATTTCAGCTATGTTACATTTCATTTCAGCTATACAAAATTACATTTTAGTTATATAAAATTACCTTTCAGATATGTTAAATTATTTCAGCTATGCTAAATTACATTTCAGCTGTATACAATTACCTTTCAGCTATGTTGAATTACATTTTAGTCATATAAAATTACCGTTCAGCTATGCTAAATTATTTCAGCTATGTTAAATTACATTTCAGCTATATAAAACTACCTTTCAGCTATGTTAAATTACATTTCTGCCACGGTTTATTAGATTTCAGCTATGTTATATTACCTTTCTGCTGGGGTAAATTACATTTCAGCTATGTTAAATTATATTTCACCTATATTAAATTACATTTCAACTATATAAAATTACATTTCAGCTATGTTAGATTACCTTTCAGCTATGTTAAATTATTTAAGCTATGTTAAATTACATATTAGTTATATAAAATTATCTTTCAGCTATGTTAAATTATTTCAGCTAAGTTAAATTATATCTTAGTTATATAAAATTACCTTTCAGCTATGTTAAATTACATTTCTGCTATGCTAAATTACATTTCAGCTATGTTAAATTACATTTCAGCTATGTTAAATAACATTTCAGCTATGTTACATTTCATATCAGCTATGTTAAATTACATTTCAGTTATATTAAGTTATATTTCAGCTCTGTTAAATTACATTTCAGCTATGTTGAATTACATTTCAACTATGTTATATTTCATTTCAGCTATGTTAAATTACATTTCAGCTATGTTAAATTACATTTTAGCTATGCTACATTTCATTTTAGCTATGGTAAATTACATTTTAGTTATATAAAATTACATTTCAGCTATGTTAAGTTATTTCAGCTATGTTAAATTACATTTTAGTTATATAAAATGACTTTTCAGCTATGTTAAGTTATTTCAGCTATGTTAAATTACATTTTAGTTATATAAAATTACCTTTCAGCTATGTTAAATTACATTTTAGTTATATAAAATGACTTTTCAGCTATGTTAAGTTATTTCAGTGATGTTAAATTACATTTTAGTTATATAAAATTACCTTTCAGCTATGTTAAATTACATTTTAGTTATATAAAATGACTTTTCAGCTATGTTAAGTTATTTCAGTGATGTTAAATTACATTTTCTTTATATGAAATTACCTTTCTGCTATGTTAAATTATATTTTAGTTATATAAAATTACATTTCAGCTATGTTAGATTATATTTCAGCTCTGTTAAATTACATTTCAGCTATGGTAAATTACATTTCAGCTATGTTAAGTTACGAAATAATTTATGGCAGGCATAGAGTTGTGCAAAATAACACATGGGCTGGAACTTTATATTCGAATTTTACCCCGAGCGATAGCGAGGGGTAAAATCTAAGAATATAAAGGCCCAGCCCATGTGTAAATTTGCACAACTCTATGCCTGCCATGAATTATTTCGATTCTAATAGGACAAATACGGTAGTTTTTAACCATTCGTGAACTGTATACACACGGCATTTGGTGACTGTTCCATTTACCTCCTTCAGAAATTTTGAATTGATTTTGAATTATTTGTATTTTGAACGAGATATTTTAAAACAAAGATATGGATGTTAACACGAAAAACATATGTATTGTGTATTTTCCAACATAGATTCGATTGAACAATTCCTGCGTAAAAATATTTTAAAAAAAAAGTCGGAGTTCATTCGTTCATCATTTCGAGCGCTAGCAAGATGGCGGAGCGGAGTTATCAAACATAATATCGAACACTTGAACAGTTGTTAATAATCGACAATTATTGTTAGATATGAAATAAAAAAAATAAATGCCAATGAAAAAAAAAGCTTGTATTGTTGACATAAAAAAAATTCCAGAAGAAATACTTAAGATAACCATCTATCGACTTACCCTATCGTCATCCTGTGACGTTGTTTACAAGGGACGCTGATTGACACAAGCTGGTTACTGATTTATTTTACGATTTTGTGAGCATTTTACTTGTTTGAGTAGCAACATTCAAAATGCCATCAAATTGGAAAATATCAGTAACTTAATTACATCACCGTCTAGTTATCAATGTATACGTAGGGAAACAAGGTTAGTGTATTTTGTTATTCATGGCCGACACATATCAATGGAATGTATGCGACTGTGTGCGTACTGGGGATCCCCAAATGTAAATTTTCAAAGCAAATGATAAAAAAATACTTAGTTACAGAATATTTATTTAATATGGATTAGGCACAGCCTACAGGCGAACATCGCATCTACGCATAGACAGGTACATGTATTTTACTAGTCTATGATTATGAGTCCACAGTCTCTTGAAGTTCCAAAAATAAAAATAAAAATAAGAAAAACATTTTTTTCTTATTTTTATTTTTATTTTTATTTTTGAAACTTCAATTGACTGTGAAGAGTCAAACGTCTATCATTTAAAAAAAAATATCCTTTTCATTCGGGGGTCGTGTTGCTCGTATGTGTTTATGTACATGTTTTGTAAAATAAATGATGAAAGTTCATAACGTTAAATTTTGACATGATTATTTGTAAAAATGTGGTTCAAAATCCACCGAAATGTCAATGATATAAGAAAACAAATAATAGCTTTCATAAAGAAACATATAATCATCCTTTTCACGCACTCATCAATTCATAACTCCGACAGAAAAGGCATAAAATATCGAATGTCTTACCCCTGCTGATCCACTTCTCTTGTTGTAAACAAACAATTTTGATCGGACCAATCGGCAATTGATCAAAATGAAACATGTAAGAGAAACCAGCTACCTCACGATCCTACGACCAACCCTGGAATACCGTGCGCAGCAATGGTTTGTGATCCCACCACCTAAACCCTGATACAGACATTAGAAAATGTACAAAGAAGAACTGCCCGCTTCGTCATAAATGATTACACCAGCAGAACACAAGGATGCGTGACAAGCATGTTAACATCACTTGAGTGGCAGACTTTAGAACAACGGAGGAAGATAAGCAGACTCATTATGATGTATAAGATCCAGCATCAACTCGTGGACATCGACCGAGACTTATACCTCAGACCTGGTGACAGCAGAACCAGAGGTCAACATAGGTTCTCCCAGGAGAGGTCCAATTATGACACTCAGAAACTCCTTCCAAAGAACAGCACGAGAATGGAACCACCTACCAGACACCACAGTTGGAGCCAGCTCCATAGAGGAGTTCAGGGCTAACCTCCAACAACAGGTTAGCCACACCAACCAGTGTAAATAGTTTTAACTGTGTCATAGTGAAGTGTTTAGTTGTACATAGTCTTGGGGACATCAGCTGTGCGTGCCTGGCATGCCTAGTCCCGCAGAACTTAAAACAGTCGGCGACGACTCATGTTCTACACTGGAAGAAGAAGAAGATACAATGCGGTTGTACGTGTGTGTACGAGTTATTGATTGCGTTTTCAAAATTTCTTACAGAAAGACATGTATATATTATACAACAGTCTGAGTCAGTGGGTCTTTCATGTCCGAACCTCAACCTGTCCATCCTACATATATTTAAGAGCATGATTTAATGTAGCTGCGGAACCATAGCTCTTAAGGTCCTTGTGAAATTTTTTGATGGGGCGGATCCCGGAAAAACCAAAAAGGACCTAAATATCTACGGTTCTGCAGCTAGATTTAACGTAGCTGAGGGCCCGTAGCTCCTATAAGTCCTTTGGATATTTTTTTTATTTTTGTGGACAAAACAAAGGACCATGATACAGAGCTACGGTTCTGCAGCTAGATTTAACGTAAGGTTGGTAACCCACACTCAAAATTTTATTAACTTCAGTATTATTAGGAATATCAGTAATTATGGTGTCACATACCAGATCTTAGGGGCATTTGGGAGCCCCTGCTAATATATTTCAAACTTTGAAGTCATGTTATGTCCGAAATATGTTCTTTTTTGGTAAAAAAAAATGAAAATGCTGGTAATCGCTGTTATAATTTTTGTCCATGTTCTACTCGTTTACTGCCTATAAAATATAAGTTAACTTAAACCGTTTGTAGTACTCCATAAACTGGATAGTTATTTTTTATTCAAATTAAAAGGCTGTTTCCTGTACTTCACTCTGTAATGATCATTTATATGTATTCTATAGAAATACATCTATTTTGCTAATAGATACAACCTATGTGATACAAGATGTACTTTAGTCGGAACTAACTTTCGTGACGTCATAGGTTATGAATGCGAGAAAACCCCAGTGACGTCTTTGTAAACATTGCGGAATCTCCGTCAGGAAAATCGCAAAGTACTCAAGATTTATCGTACTAATTTTAAATATTAAAGACATTCTTTTCACATTGCTGCATGTGCTGGGAACTGCACCGTTCAATACATGAACAATTATTCGGCAACCAACTGTAAATCGCCACCAACTTGAGAAACGCAGGGCAATGATTGTTTACTCTGACAGTGACAGCGATCATCAATGAATGACGTGACGTAACAATACTTGTGTGACGTAAACTATAAAAATCATGTGACGACAGCTTTTTTAGGGGCGAAACAAGAAGGTCTAGCGATTGTCAATTTTTTAAATAAATTAATCGTTTCATGTAAAGAAGCTGTACGGATTCCTATTTTTTTGGGGTTATTTTTAAACTGGATAGTTATTTTTTATTCTAATTAATAGGCTATTTCCGGTCATTCGCTCCGATTGTCCATTCTATGTTGAAACTTAGAAACCACTTCCGGTTGGTATTGTTAGTATATTGATTCATCTCCCTACACACATGTTGCTGTTCAGCTCGCATCTTGCGATGCTCGCTATAACTGTTTACACTCGGTCGTCACGGTAATTTCACAGCGGCAGTCACAAAGGAACAGCCAGATTTGTTGTGTACTGCACTTGCGCTAAATATAGAGTTGTTGAGTATTATCGTGTGTGCCGTTTTATAGACGTCATATTATGATTATATTTCAGCTACACCAAGCACATCTTGTATACAATGGATTGGTCAACACCAATATTCTTAATCTTTGTTGGAATGATTTCTGCCATTTTGTGGTTGCGGAATGACATAGATACCTTACCAGATGCCACATTAAAGTCATCATATGACTATATAGTAGGTAGGTATGTCACACTTCATAGACTATTAAAACCATCATATGACTATATAGTAGGTATGTATGTCACACTTCATAGAATATTAAAACCATCAAATGACTATATAGTAGGTATGTATGTCACACTTCATAGAATATTAAAACCATCAAATGACTATATAGTAGGTATGTATGTCACACTTCATAGAATATTAAAACCATCAAATGACTATATAGTAGGTATGTATGTCACACTTCATAGAATATTAAAACCATCAAATGACTATATAGTAGGTATGTATATTAAAACCGTTCTATGATTACATAGTATGTTAATTGTATTAAAAATTAATGTGATGTCCTGTTTGATATATAGATGACATATACGATATAAGGAGTCAAGAGATAGAATGCCATACTGAAAATTTAAAATGTTCAAAAATCTATTTCTTAAGAACCAGTCCAAGATTGAAATGATGTAGGCAACAGTGGCTATGGGGTGTAAGCCCTTGTTATCCAACGCTCGCAATAGGCTGCAATAGGAAATCGTTTCTAAAATCATTTTAGGATCAGGAATGAAAATGCATGGAAAGCGATTGAAACATCATTATGATATGAATGTTTCACGGTCCATTTGGTTCAATTCATGTGAGATTAAAATAGGACATATGCGTGGATAAGGAATAATTCGATAGAAGCGCATGAAGAAAGTATAAATTGCTTGGTCAGACAAGCGTTTAATCCAATCTAATTAAAATTAGATTGCACTAAGCAAAACCTATTTCCAAACTATTATCATCTACATTTTTATTAGCTACCAAACACTGGAAACAAGCTATTATATAGATGATGTTATCAGATGTACATCCTGTGGAAATAAAAGGTTGTCATTAAATAATTCTTATAGAATTAATGTATATCGTTTTGGTGCCTTTTGATTGAACAAGAGCACTGTCAACTGTTTGTTTTTTATTTGTTCATAATTCGATGAACTTTTGCGTTTTTGATCCGTTCATAACTCGATGAACTTTTTTTGTATCATCTTTCATTTATTCACAACCGTATGCAAATATGGAGTCTCGACTTTACAATACACCCTACAAAACATGGTGGAAATACCCTCCAAGTTTCAGATGGATTTTTAATCACTTGCTAAGGATGCAAAAATAATGTAATCGGTACCAAAAGAGATTACAGGTATGTTTATTCTTGATTATGTTATTTATAGAATAGTTGCAGTTATTTTAGAAATGTTTTGAGACAAAATAATCTTAAGATCTCGACTTTACAATACACGAGGATATAACCAGCATAAACAATATGGCGACCGATGACGGAAACTACGATAATGTCAGATTGAAAGCCATATTTACAACAATGCACAAGAATAATTAAGATGCCTACCTTGCAAACATCTTTTAGTTAAAATTTATCAAAATTGAAGCGTACACCAAGCCTAATGACGTCTGATCTTTACGTTTTAAGCTGGAACTCTTCATATGACGTCATGTTGTTAATGTGTCAACGTCGTCAACAACATTTCGCGGAATTTTAATTTGTGTGATTTTTAGACCAGGGATATGCAAGAATATATTTTTATGTTCAGTATTGCATTGAAGAATTATAAGGATTAAACGATTCTTTTCAGGAGTTCATGCATGTGTACACGGTGCCGATGCATTCACAAACTTAACATAAACGTCCGTTTAATCCTATAATGCATAATTGTTTGTATCATGTCAAGTCAGTTGTGTAAACCGTATCACAACCAGACGCATAGCATAACACAACCGTCCATGCAACTTTGTTTCTTCTGTAAATAAACGACCAACGTTGCTCATGTTTCTTCTGTAAATAAACGACCAATGATTCTCATCTTATTAGTATGTTGTGTTATCCTGGTATTCCTCTTTACTTCCTGAGTTCCGTGTTGTGATGTTGGTTACGGTTTCAGCATAAAGACGATGTTTGGTTCGTCTTTACCTCCAGTTGTTTGTAGGAGCGTTTATGTTTTATTTACGTTGTTTATGTTTGTGTAGTGGTTTCCAACACATATTTTGTTGTGTTTTTCTTTTGTTTTTCTTCATCTTTTGTACCCTATGCTGCCAGTTTCACTGGATTGTTCATTTTTGTTTGCCCCTTCGGTGTTCTCTAACATTTATTCAAATATCTCATTTTGGGTAAATATAGATCCTATTTTGTTCTAAGTTTCTCTGATTCTAACTAAAGTACTGTGAATCTCTTATTGGTAATATGCTGGACCTTCTTATTGACAATATATTTGGTTTGTCTGTTGGGTTGTCTTTTTGGACATATAGTCGGTCTGTTTTTAATTGTGCTCCTCTTTTTGCTGACCTGATTTTGTTTAAAATGTGGCTGATTTCATTGAATGTTTCCTATAGGACCAGGGGAAGATGCTAACACAATTATTTAATATTATCCTTCGCTACATAGATGATGTTTTCTCACTGAACATTTCACGGTTCCGTGATCTAATAGATCACATCTATCCTACTAAACTTGAGATAGATGATATTACAGACAGTCCGGATTCAGCTTCAAAACTTGAGCTCAACTTGGAGATCCAATATAAGCGACAAACAAGATGATTTCATTTTTCCTATTGTGAATTCCCCTTTCATACGTAACACAACACCACAGCAGCTCCAGCATATAGAGTACTAGTATCACAGCCGACAAAGTACTAGATCGTGTGTTTCCTTTCTATATGTTATAGATATAGGGTTACGGCCTTTCAACAATCTACTCAAGCAAGGATTTCTGATTGTGAGATTGATGTCTGTTCCATGACAATTTAATGGCCGACATCGCCAGTTGTTTGAAACGGAGTTTGTATATCACAAATGAAGGAAGTTCGGTCATACAATTTTCTTAATCTCTTATTCGCTGGTGATTCTTTACTTGATTGTGACGATGGGTAACACGACTGGTGCCACTAGTGGAGCATGAACTGCTAACTGTTCCGGGGAACCTGAATTCCCTTCAATTTTTGGCTTTGATTTGCTCTTTTTTAATTTTCTGTTTTCAGTATTAATACATTGTGATCATCATGTTCATATTTTCTCCTTTTTTCCGGGGATTTATCGTATTCTATAGATTCATGGATTTTACTCATGTCTTGGAACCCTATATCTTTACTCAGTACATCTTTTTTTCCTGGTAAACGATAACGGCTTATGTGAGCCTCTAGGTTTTTTTTCTGGCGTAAAACAACAAAGGTTCGACCTTATTAGTAGATATATATCGATATGTTACCATTATTATTTACAGATTCCAGTGTTGATTATTATTCAACACTTGAGCGAGTCATTATGACAATATTTGTTCAGTTTATCAAAGACAATATTATCTATTAAATTAATTTCATAATTTTATTTTTGTTGTTGGATTTTTTTAAAAAGAATTTAGAAACATTTTGCATTTTATTTTCAATCTGATTAGCCATTACATTGAAATACAAATGCTGTTCATCTTCAATTTCTTTAGAGATACAGATTAAACAATGTTAACATTGATTTTGATTTATTTTAGTTGGTGCTGGATCAGCTGGAGCTATCGTAGCCAACAGGTTATCTGAAGATACAAATGTATCAGTTCTTCTAATAGAGGCCGGTGGTTCGGGATTTGGGAACGATAAGATACGTGTTCCTGGGAAGGTATCATCCTCCCAAATGACAGAGGTTGACTGGGCATATTACACTGAACCTGAGAAAAATAGTCACTTTGCAATGAAAGAGCAGGTAATACAATGGAAAAAAAAATGCCACTGTTAGAACAGTTCCTTTCTCCATTCGGAACATCGATACCCATAGCAGACGTACATGACCACTCCCTTTCTATAGCCTGCCTCTTTTTCAGATATATAGCAATAAAAGTATTCTTTGTTGATAAAACCCGACTCATTTTGAGATTTATAGCAATAAAAGTATTATTGGTTTATAAAACCTATCGCATTTTAGGATTTATTACAATAAAAGTATTGTTCGTTTATTAAGACCACTCCTTTTGGGATTTGTTGCAATACACATATTGTTTGTCTACCTCTGTTGTAAGACTGTTAGTCCCCACCCAGTAGTCAATGCTTCTTTGCTGACATGGTTAACTATATTTATAGATTATTATATGGCATTTGTCATATCACATGTCATATCAACCCAAGACGCCCATATTAGACCAAGAGTCGAAGGCCCGAGGGCTAATATGGGTCGAGGGTTGATATGGCATGTGATATGACAAATGCCATATAATAATCTATAAATATAGCATGCCATATCATAATCTATTTATCCTATGCTTCAACGCGTCTGTCTTCATATTTGTAGTTTGATTTAGGATATGATGCAATATTGCCAATAATGTCATATTATATCTACGTTTTTATTATATGTATTTAGAGACATAATCCTTTTACAGTTACACTCTTTATACAACAACACAAGATGATTCAATCATAAAAGAGTGTCATCATTCGTTGCATAATGAACATTTTCCATGTTTTCTTTGTAATCCATTTTGACAGTAACAGACGACGGAAGTAAACAACGATACATTAATAACGAAAACTAATCGGACTGGAAAATGTTTTC
This sequence comes from Bathymodiolus septemdierum, assembly GCA_963383655.1. Taxonomy (NCBI): domain Eukaryota; kingdom Metazoa; phylum Mollusca; class Bivalvia; order Mytilida; family Modiolidae; genus Bathymodiolus; species Bathymodiolus septemdierum. The sequence continues at coordinate 5,546,172 of OY726521.1, forward strand.
TTTCCAAAAAAGACAAAATAATTGTGAGAAAACTAAATACTCGATTTCATGCAAAATTTCCGGCCGCCATTTTGAAAAATCCATATTACACCCCCATGTAATACGACACACATTTTTACCCTCTCCCCCCATGTAATACGGATCAGGTTATTATACGCCTGGGATATATGACTTGTTGCATTTCGAATTTAACACATATGCAAAAGAAAACATATCTTGAGTAAGTATATGATAAATATATATATTATTGAAATTTACAGTGCCTAAAGTAATGTAAATATTAATAAAAACGAAGGTTCTCCTCCCTCATGCATCTGTGATCTTAGCAGATTATGGCTATGCTGCTTAGACCCTTTGATGTTATTGCTCCCAAACCATTTTAAATTATATGGCTTTCCAATATTTAGATATCGAGCGTACCTGCTATCTAAGTTTTTATTTTATTTTTTATACCCCCCGCAACGAAGTTGTTAGGGGGTATACTGGTTTCACCATGTCCGTCCGTCCGTCCGTCCGTCCGTCCGTCCGTCTGTCCGTCTGTTCGTCCGTCTGTAGACAAATCCTATGTCGTACGATAACTTGGGTTGTGTTTCTTAGAATCTTTTAAAATTTTATCAGCTGCTTACTGGTGAAGAGAGGAGGATCCCTTTCTTTGTTTGACGATTTTCACTTTTGCCGTTCCAGAGTTATTGAACTTGATATGACGGAAAATCGGATTTATACTCTATGTCGTATGATAACTTGAGTAATGTTTCTCAGAATGTTTTGAAATGTTATCACCAGCTTACCGGTGAAGAGAGGAGGGCCCCTTTCATTTTTGTTCGGAACAATCAGTAATGTTTTGGTTATGGAAATAGGTTGGACAGATGTGGGGAGCAGGGGGTATATCTTAGTGAGATGTGCTTACAGTAAAACTAGTCTATTATAAACAAGACTCCTTTATGGTATTTTTTACAACTAAAAGTATTGTTTCATTGTTCATTTATATAAACTTATTTCCCTTGAGATGGATTACAATAAGGTACTGTTCATTTCAAAATCTGGTTCCTTTTGAAGTGGATCAGTGAGTATTTTGTTGTTTGGTGCCAAATGAGCAATGTTTCAGTTATATCATGGCGATAACATTCGATGAGATTATAATAATGTCCGCTTTATACTAGACTAACACGCTTAGTTGAATTTTTATAGTGCTTGATCATTAAAACAACAATCCACGGGTAGACATGTTGCTCCACATTATCATAATTCCGAGGCAACCAGTCTCCGCTCTTCCTCCTTAATGTTGCTTGCTTAGCGGAGAAGCAACAAATACCAATTTTATAATCTTTAGTTTGACTCGACCGGTGCACGAACTCACAATCTACTGCATTCGAGACAGGCACACTAACCATTACACCAGCGATGCAGTTGTTCTCCTTATTGGATTTATTGCAATGACAAGATTTCTGTTAAAAAAACCGGATCTTTTGTTGTTTGCAAAGCCTGACGTCTCTAGGGGTTGATTACAGTGAATGATGTTTTCGTTTATGAAACATGATTCTTCTTGAGGTTGATTGCAATTTGACTTTTGCTCTTCTACAAAGTTTTGTTCCTTATGTTATATATTGCAATAACAAGTATTAATTATATACAACACATGATTTCTCTTGGTATAAGCGTAGCTATCTCATATAGTGCGCAAAGCGCGTTTCTGGAATAACATTCATCAGGTACACTCAAAATAAAGATTTGAGAGCCAAATAAGTTTTGAGAGCAATAAAGCCAAAGGGCCTAAGCAGGATAGCCAAAATCAGCTAAGGGCACATATGCCCGAGGAAGGAGTACATTAGTTTTATTGGTAAATATATGATTTAGGAGCTGTAAATTTCAGTAATAAATATATCTAATAAACCATGTCAGTGTCATAACATAAGCCATAAGACACATTAATATAATTTATGCAAATAAATTTAAGTACACATGATAATTACTATGGTTGTTGGTTGGTTGGTTGGTTGGTTTGATGGCGTTCAACGCCACTTTCAACAATATTTCAGCTATGTCGTGGCAGTCAGTTTTATTGGTGGAGGAAACCGGAGTACCCGGAGAAAACCCCCGACCTGTCGCAAGTCACTGGCAAACTTTATCACATACTGTTGTACACCTTGCCCTGATCGAGATTTGAACTTACAACATCAGTGGTGAGAGGCACTGATTGCATAGGTAATTGTAAAACCAACTATCATACGATCACGGCCACGACGGTCCCTAATTACTATGGTATCATACATCTTTTTATATACTATTATTCATCACCGTCTAAGTCTTTGGGAGGAATTACAGCAGAGGGCCTAAATAGTATATTGATTTTAATGAGGTATTGTTCGTTTACTAAGCATGACCTCTTTTGGAATATATTGGAAGAATATGAAGCGAATTTTAAAGAATTAAGAAAAAATGTGAAATAACATTATTCATATTTTTCTAATGAATCTTTACTTTTGTCATTAGAGAAGTTTTTGGCCACGTGGTCGTGTACTTGGTGGGTCAAGCAGTTTAAACTACATGGCATACGTAAGAGGGAGTCGTCACGACTTTGACCAGTGGGCACTGGAGGGGGGTACAGGATGGAGCTACAAAGACATACTACCATATTACCTAAAGGCTGAAGATATACACATTCCAAGATATTTTAATTCTAGTAAGTTTTATGTTTGGTTAGTTTGATACAATTCATGGATGTTAGGAAGGACGTGTAAGATATTCCATATCATTTTCTACAATTCATGGATGTTAGGAAGGACGTGTAAGATATTCCATATCACTTTCCATAATTCTGGTATATTCATTGAAGAATTTCCTACAGTAATTCGTACATCTAGAAATTGTTCGTTTTGAAGACGTCCAATGCAAAGCAATAAGTGCTTTATTATTAAGACAATTCATAGTTTATCACAGGGTTTGTAACAATTGTGACGGGTGCCACTAGTGGAGCAATACTTACCCTTCCCGATCATTTGCGTTCGACCCGATTTTTGATGGGGTTCGTGTTGCTCAATCTTTTTTCCGTTTTTGGTTTTTGTGTAGTATTTTGTGTATTGTCTCTCCCACTTGAATTGATGATTACCCCTTTGATAACTTCAGTTGTTTCTGAGCACGATTTCCATATCAGATGATGCTTGTGTCATTTAACAGTAACGCGACGGACGTCACATGTGGAGCAGGAACTGCTAACCCTTTCAGAGCACTTGAATTCACCCCGGTTTTTGATAGGGTTCGTGTAGCTCAATCTTTACTTTTCTGTGTAGTGTTTTGTAGATCGTTGTTTGTCCTTTTGTTCTTTTTCTTTTGGCCATTGGGTTGTCTGTTCATCGATTTACGACTTCTGATTACCCTTTTGGCATCTTCAAACTTTTCATAGCCAATATAGCAAGATACATGACAAACCTTGACCCTTACTTATAGGCATGCTGTTTTATATTTATGTTTTAAGTTGCATAGTTAGTCAGTCAAATAGGTTCCGAAGAGCTCGAAACAATAATAAACAACAAGGCAACGAACTTATGAATTTTGTGAAGACTATTTACCTGGACAATGTGTGATAAAAAACTAATTTCATCGATAGAAGCACTTTAACACACACCAGATTAAACTTATTTCAAATAAACGTAAGAAAAACCGAAGGGGCAATTAAGAATAGACAATCCAGAGATACGGCCAACATAGAGCACAAGACACAGAATGAAGACTAACAAAACAAAAAACACAACACAGAAAACTAAAAAGACGAGCAACACGTACCTCGCCAGGAAACCCGGGGTGAAACCATCCCGCCAGGAAACCCGGGGTGAAATCATATTCTCGCGAAGTGTAAATTGTATTCGACGATCACTATTTCATTAAACAGTGAAACTTCCTATATTCATGTCAGATATTAACATGAATTTGAACTATGAAACATACGCGATAATGTACTCTAAATTATATCTTGTGAATTTCAAACCAGCCAAAGCCTTACGAAAAACACGACTGACCGCCAAATTGCAAACTCTTGGGTGAGAAGCCTTTAGTTTTTCTGATAGAATAGATCGGTATTTGTTTAGTTGTTTTATCAGATTTAGTAACCTTATGTATGTTCATTATAGCTGCATCGATAACATTATATTCTTTACAAACAACCATTTCGGCATTGTAGATTTGAACATTACAGTTGACATCCATCAGTGTACAACATAGCACATTATAACCGAGAACGGGGAAAACAATGACAGGAAATATTGGTATCTGTTAAACATTCCCAATGAATCACTCTAAAATATATGATACAAGAACATTCCCTACAAAATCAAATCAAATCAAGTTCTACTTTCAGAATACCATTCTAGAGGAGGTTATATGACTGTATCTGAAACCAAAGTCACATCATTACCAGATATCTATAGAAAAGCTGCTGAAGAACTTGGTTACCAACTTGTAGATGTGAATGGCGAGAGCCAAATAGGTATAAGCTGAGGATATATTGAAATATTTTTACGGTCGCCATCATGACCACAACGAGATGTCTGTGTCATGATTTATTCTGTTTGTCCTTCTCACAAACCGATCGCATTCTTTTCTCGTTCATGACTTATCACCAGATTTTTACATGTGTAACAGGATGGTTATCACCGATGAGACAGGAACTGCCTACCATTCCGGGCTACTAAGTTCATCGCTGGTTTGCAATGGATTCCGTCTTGCTCACTCTATAGTTTTTAGACAATTGTTCGCCTTTTTTCCTCTTTCTTTTAACCATTGTATTGTTTCTCCAACTATTAACGGCTTCTGATTTCTCCCATGGCATCTTCAAATCTTTGTATATTATATAAAGACCAGTAATATACGTTGCATCATTGTATGATGAACATATGTCAACAGATATAAATTACATTGTAACAATTGATCTGACCAAAGGCTTAGCCAAGTTCTGAAGTTAGAGGGAAGAGAGCACAAAAAAGGCGTCATGACACACATCACGTTGAATTGTTGATAATTATAATAAGAACTGACACTACATGTCTACTGGAGATCTGACATCTCATAATGCTAAATTTAGATCCGACACTCCATAATGTCTACCGAAGATCTGACACCTCATAATACCAATTTTCGATCCGACACTCCATAATGTCTACTAAAGATCTGACATCTTTTAATGCGAATTTTAGATCCGACACACCATAATGTCTACTGAAGATCTGACACCTCATAATGCTAGTTTTAGATCCAACACTCCATAATGTCTACTGGAAATCTGACACCTCATAGTGCTAATTTTAGATCCGACACTCCATAATGTCTACTGAAGATCTGACACCTCATAATGCTAGTTTTAGATCCAACACTCCATAATGTCTACTGGAAATCTGACACCTCATAGTGCTAATTTTAGATCCGACACTCCATAATGTCTACTGGAGATATGACATCTCATACGAATTTTAGATCCGACACACCATGATGTCTACTGGAGATCTGACACCTCATAATGCTAATTTTAGATTCGACACTCCATAATGTCTACTGGAGATCTGACATCTCATAATGCTAATTTTAGATCCGACACTCCATAATGTCTACTGGAGATCGGACACCTCATAATGCTAATTTTAGATCTGACACTCCATAATGTCTACTGGAGAACTGACATCTCATAATGCTAATTTTAGATCCGACACTCCGCAATGTCTACTGGAGATCTGTCACTTCATAATGCTAATTTTAGATCCGACACTCCGCAATGTCTACTGGAGATCTGACATCTCATAATGCTAATTTTAGATCCGACACTCCATAATGTCTACTGGAGATCTGACATCCCATAATGCTAATTTTAGATCCGACACTTCATAATGTCTACTGGAGATCTGACACCTCATAATGCTAATTTTTGATCCGACACTCCATATTGTCTATTGGAGATCTGACACCTCATAATGCTAATTTTAGATCCGACACTATATTGTGCATTGGAGATCTGACATCCCATAATGCTAACTTTATACTCGACACCCCATAATGTGACCTGAAGATTTGACATCGTATAATGTGCTCTAAATTGTCACTGGAGATCAGACAGTGTAATGCACTAGAAATCTGTGATCCGGTAAAGTGTATGAAACATCTGAGATTCCGTAAAGCTTTCTAGGCAGAAGAACCGACACCCTAATATTATGATGCACATTATGATTTCATATATATCCAATAAAAATAAATATATCTTATGGTTTATAGAAAAATGGTGTATTTTCATTGGACGCTCTAAAATAGAATGGAGCTGAAATGTCATCGCTATGATGTAACTGCAGAGGCTTGGAAGTGACCCGGAAAGGGCGTCCGCTATAGCTGTTGACCTGAAAATCATTTGGCGTATAAGAATACATTTGTAGTCTTATAGGTTTTATTACTGCACCTCTTTTCCTTCCATGCTCAAATTACAGCTGCTTGTAATTCTTTTGAGAAAAAGGTGCATGGGGTGGAAAAACGTCCCCCATTTTGCACCCGGCTCCTACTCCCCTGAAAGGATGTTGACGTTTTTAAGGTATTTTACTATACAAGAACGACGTCCGATACGGTTACGTATTTTCCGTTATATTAAAAACGGCAAAAAGAATTTTGTATTTTTAAAATTAAATGCTATGCGCCATAATATAATTGTTATTCAAGTTTTAGACAGGGTATATAATGTCACATTCCTGGCTTAAGTGTTATATAATGTGACAATAAATCCCAAGTCAGGAATGTGACATTATATACCCTGTCTAGAACATGAATAACATATAATCTTATTTACATAAAAACTATGTTTGGGCTCATATCTTATTTACGTTATTTGTGTTTGTTTGGGTATATTGTGTTGTGTTTTTGGTTTTGATTGTCTTGGTCATGTGTCTTGTGTGCCCAGTGTTGCCGGATTCTCTGGATTGCCCATTCTTGGGTGTCCTGTGTGCCTCCAGTTTCTTTGGATTGCCCATTCTTGTGTGCCCATTGTTGCCGGTTTCTCTGGATTGCCCATTCTTGTGTGCCCAGTGTTGCCGGTTTCTCTGAATTGCCCATTCTTGGGTGCCCAGTGTTGCCGGTTTCTCTGGATTGCCCATTCTTGTGTGCCCAGTGTTGCCGGTTTCTCTGGATTGCCCATTCTTGGGTGCCCAGTGTTGCCGGTTTCTCTGGAGTGCCCATTCTTGGGTGCCCCTTTCTATTTTCTCTGACGTTTGTTTGCAGTAACATATTTTCTATCATGATGATTACATCTAAGATAATAATGAACTGTTATTTTCATTAACAGAATAAATTAACCATTACTTGGTGTTTTATGTAGATACGTAAGCTTGATCACATATTACATATATCATATTTCTAATTTTAGGGTTTTCTTACATGCAGTCGTCTATAAGAAATGGTGAACGTTGCGATACAGCGAAAGCTTACCTACGACCTGTAATGGACAGGCCTAACCTACACATTAGTATTAATACACTGGTAACTAAGGTAAGCAAATACATCGGTATTAATACACTGGGTACTAAGGTAAACAAACACATCAGTATTAATACACTGGTTACTAAGGTAAGCAAATACATCAGTATTGATACACTGGTTATTAAGATAAACAAACACATCAGTGTTAATAAACTGGTTTCTCAGGTAAGCAAACACATCAGAATTAAGGCGCTGGTTACTAAGGTAAACAAGCACATCAGTATTAATACACTGGTTACTATGGTAAACAAATACATCAGTATTGATATACTGATTACTAAGGTAAATACACACCAGTATTGGTATATACACTCGTTACTAAAGTAAGCAAACACACCAGTATTAATACACTGGTTACTATGATAAACAAATACATCAGTATTGATACACTGGTAGCTAAGGTAACAAACACATCAGCATTTATACACTGGTTACTAAGGTAGCAAACACATTAGTATTAATAAACTTGTTACTAATGTAAACAAGCACATCAGCATTACTGCACTGGTTACTAAGGTGTTGGTCTAGTACAAAGCGGCCCTCATCATCATCACATTGAAAAATAACTTGTTCTCGACATGATATAGCTGAAAAATTGCTGAATTAGCGTTAAACAACAATCAATCACTCACTCACTCACTTATTATATTATTGTTTTGAATTAGATTGTAGTAGAAGATGGAGTGACAAAAGGCGTGCAATTAATAAAAGGCAACAGAAAACACAATGTACTGGCAAATAAAGAAGTGATCTTGTCTGGAGGGTCTATAAATAGTCCTGTTTTACTAATGTTGTCAGGTATAGGACCAAAACAACATCTTCAAGATTTAAAGGTATGTATCTGATTTCTACGAAACCACCATGAACTATAGATAACTCATAAGTACTGGTAACAACAAGATTGTATTACGAGCTTACACCAAGCCTATATTAAGAGCTTTCATCAAGCCTATATTCAGAGCTTAAACCAAACCAATGTTAAAAACTTACAACAAGCCTGTATGAAGAGCTTACACCAAGCCTATATTAAGAACTTACACCAAGCCTGTATTAAGAGCTTACACCAAACCTATGTTAAGAGCTTAAACCAAACCAATGTTAAAAACTTACAACAAGCCTGTATGAAGAGCTTACACCAAGCCTATATTAAGAACTTACACCAAGCCTGTATTAAGAGCTTACACCAAACCTATGTTAAGAACTTACACCAAGCCTATATTAAGAACTTACACCAAGCCTGTATGAAGAGCTTACACCAAGCCTATATTAAGAACTTACACCAAGCCTGTATTAAGAGCTTACACCAAACCTATGTTAAGAACTTACACCAAGCCTATATTAAGAACTTACACCAAGCCTATATTAAGAACTTACACCAAGCCTGTATTAAGAACTTACACCAAACCTATGTTAAGAACTTACACCAAGCCTATATTAAGAACTTACACCAAGCCTATATTAAGAGCTTACACCAAGCCTATATAAAAAGAGCTTACACCAAGCCTATGTCAAGATATGAAACATCTATGTTAAATATTTAATACAAGTGCAAATTTTGGAAGCTTCTATATGCATAAAGCCAAATTTGAACTAAAGATTCACAAATGCAGCAAAATCTTACCAGCAAATTAGGATGCTGTAACAGAAAGCCATGGAGAATAAGAGCACATGAATGAAAGATAAGATTGTGTGCTTCCCATTATAGTATATCACAGATACGATTTTAATGAGCTTGCATTAATCTTATGATAAAATTATACATTACAAGTTGAAGTTCTATTAAAACTAAGGTTCTCCTCCCTTTTTCATGGGTGACTTTGGCCAAATTTGGATATCTTGTTTGTCACCTTTAATTTTCTTGCTAAAAGCAACTTTTAAGTTCTTTGGCTTTCCTATCTTTTGACTTTGATTGTACATGATGAAGATTACTCCAGAAAACGCACCATAAGTACTAAGTTGGTTATCTACCTTTGCATTCTAATAAAAGAACAAAATCAAATACAAAGAATTAGAAATTAGCTGTTGATAAAAGCACACACAAAAAGTGGTGGACATGCTTATTATTACATGTATTGATTCTGGTGGTTTAAATGTGGCTGTTATTATTACAGATCCCTGTTATTGCTGATTTACCTGTTGGAAGCAACATGGAGGACCATTTACTATTTCTTTTCCGACAAAAGATAAATCAGTCGTATGGGATTAATTCAGATACCATGAACAATCCTTTAACAAAATTACAATACAATCTGTTGGGCAAAGGTAATGAATAACTCATTAAAACAATTACAAAGCAATCTGTTGAGTACAGGTAATGAATAATGCATTAATACAATTACAATACAATATGTTGAGTACAGGTAATGAATAATGCATTAATACAATTATAATGCAATCTGTTGAGTACAGGTAATGAATAATGCATTTGAAAATTACAATACAATATGTTGAGTACAGGTAATGAATAATGCATTAATACAATTACAATACAATATGTTGAGTACAGGTAATGAATAATGCATTAATACAATTACAATGCAATCTGTTGAGTACAGGTAATGAATAATGCATTTGAAAATTACAATACAATATGTTGAGTACAGGTAATGAATAATGCATTAATACAATTACAATGCAATCTGTTGAGTACAGGTAATGAATAATGCATTTGAAAATTACAATACAATATGTTGAGTACAGGTAATGAATAATGCATTAATACAATTACAATGCAATCTGTTGAGTACAGGTAATGAATAATGCATTTGAAAATTACAATACAATATGTTGAGTACAGGTAATGAATAATGCATTAATACAATTACAATGCAATCTGTTGAGTACAGGTAATGAATAATGCATTTGAAAATTACAATACAATATGTTGAGTACAGGTAATGAATAATGCATTAATACAATTACAATACAATATGTTGAGTACAGGTAATGAATAATGCATTAATACAATTACAATACAATCTGTTGCGTACAGGTAATGTATAATTAAATAGCACAATTGCAATGCAGTCTGTTGAGTACAGGTAATGAATAATGCATTTGAAAATTGCAATACAATATGTTGAGTACAGGTAATGAATAATGCATTAATACAATTACAAAGCAATCTGTTGAGTACAGGTAATAAATAATGCATTTGAAAATTACAATACAATATGTTGAGTACAGGTAATGAATAATGCATTAATACAATTACAATACAATCTGTTGAGTACAGGTAATGAATAATGCATTAATACAATTACAAAGCAATCTGTTGAGTACAGGTAATGAATAATGCATTAATACAATTACAATGCAATCTGTTGAGTACAGATAATGAATAATGCATTAATACAATTACAATACAATCTGTTGAGTACAGATAATGAATAATGCATTAATACAATTACAATACAATCTGTTGAGTACAGGTAATGAATAATGCATTAATACAATTACAATACAATCTGTTGAGTACAGATAATGAATAATGCATTGATACAATTACAAAACAATCTGTTGAGTACAGATAATGAATAATGCATTGATACAATTACAATACAATCTGTTGAGTACAGGTAATGAATAATGCATTAATACAATTACAATACAATCTGTTGAGTACAGATAATGAATAATGCATTAATACAATTACAAAGCAATCTGTTGAGTACAGGTAATTGAATTGTCGGCACATTCGGCATAAATATTCTTTGAAACTCTACAATAACAAAGATATTAATGTACCTATTCGAAGAAGATTATTTGTAAAATTACCTGTTTATTTAAGCCTGGAGAGATCAATGATGAGTTTATATATTGTAGGTGCCTATTCTACCTCAGGAATAGAAGGTCATATATTTGATAAGATGCCAAACAGACGTGACGGTGAACCAGAATGGCCCGACTATCAGTTACTGTTTTTTAGTGCAGATATTGACACCAACTTTATAGATGAGTTTAAATGTAACTTCCGAGAAGATGTATGTATATGTCAAATCTAATGTTCGATCTTAAGTTTTCTGAGTTGTGCTTTGTAGATCATTGTTTGTCTTTTTTCTTCTGGCTAATGTGTTGTTTGTCTTTCTTAGATTCACGGCTATTAATTACCTCTTGGTATCTTAGATTCATGGCTATTGATTACCCTTTTGGAATCTTAGATTTACGGCTATTGATTACCCCTTTGGTATCTTAGATTTACGACTATTGATTACCCCTTTGGTATCTTAGATTTACGGCTATTGATTACCTCTTTGGTATCTTAGATTTACGGCTGTTGATTACCTCTTTGGTATCTTAGATTTACGGCTATTGATTACCCCTTTGGTATCTTAGATTTACGGCTTTTGATTACCCCTTTGGAATCTTAGATTTACGGCTTTTGATTACCCCTTTGGTATCTTAGATTTACGGCTTCTGATTACCTCTTTGGTATCTTCGATTTCAGGCTATTGATTACCCATTTGGTATCTTAGATTTACGGCTGTTGATTACCCCTTTGGTATCTTAGATTTACGGCTATTGATTACCTCTTTGGTATCTTAGATATAAGGCTATTGATTACCCCTTTGGTATCTTAGATTTACGGCTATTGATTACCCCTTTGGTATCTTAGATTTACGGCTTTTGATTACCCCTTTGGTATCTTAGATTTACGGCTATTGATTACCTCTTTTGTATCTTAGATTTACGGCTATTGATTACCTCTTTGGTATCTTAGATTTACGGCTATTGATCACCTCTTTGGTATCTTAGATTTACGGCTGTTGATTAACACTTTGGTATCTTAGATTTACGGCTATTGATTACGCCTTTGTTATCTTAGATTTACGGATATTGATTACCCCTTTGGTATCTTAGATTTACGGCTTTTGATTACCCCTTTGGTATCTTAGATTTACGGCTATTGATTACCTCTTTGGTATCTTAGATTTACGGCTATTGATTACCCCTTTGGTATCTTAGATTTCATGCTATTGATTACCCCTTTGGTATCTTAGATTTACGGCTATTGATTACCCCTGTGGTATCTTAGATTTACGGCTATTGATTACCCCTTTGGTATCTTAGATTTACGGCTATTGATTACCCCTTTGGTATCTTAGATTTACGGCTATTGATTACCCCTTTGATATCTTAGATTTACGGCTTTTGATTACCCCTTTGGTATCTTAGATTTACGGCTATTGATTACCTCTTTGGTATCTTAGATTTACGGCTATTGATTACCCCTTTGGTATCTTAGATTTCATGCTATTGATTACCCCTTTGGTATCTTAGATTTACGGCTATTGATTACCTCTTTGGTATCTTAGATTTACGGCTATTGATTACCCCTGTGGTATCTTAGATTTACGGCTATTGATTACCTCTTTGGTATCTTAGATTTACGGCTATTGATTACCCCTTTGGTATCTTAGATTTACGGCTATTGATTACCACTTTGGTATCTTAGATTTACGGCTATTGATTACCCCTTTGATATCTTAGATTTACGGCTTTTGATTACCCCTTTGGTATCTTAGATTTACGGCTATTGATTACCTCTTTGGTATCTTAGATTTACGGCTATTGATTACCCCTTTGGTATCTTAGATTTCATGCTATTGATTACCCCTTTGGTATCTTAGATTTACGGCTATTGATTACCTCTTTGGTATCTTAGATTTACGGCTATTGATTACCCCTGTGGTATCTTAGATTTACGGCTATTGATTACCTCTTTGGTATCTTAGATTTACGGCTATTGATTACCCCTTTGGTATCTTAGATTTACGGCTATTGATTACCTCTTTGGTATCTTAGATTTACGGCTATTGATTACCCCTTTGGTATCTTAGATTTACGGCTATTGACTTTCCCTTTGGTATCTTCATACATTTCTTACTGATTGAGTGAAGGACCTTGTTGTATGAAAAATGTTTACTTACTATATGTATTGCCGTTGGAGATCCAAGCAAAAACAAAATTTCAATATTTGTTTTTAGGGTTCTCTAACCCACTGATATCTAGTTTGTCAAGATATGTGGTGTCATTTTTAACAAATGATGAATGACTATAAATTTGTCATAATGGAAATGATTAGGTAATATTTGTATGGCTCTAGCTAAGACGCTATCTTAGAGACGATAGGAAGTCAAATTTACTCCATGTCTGCCACAGCATGCATGGTCAACTAGGATATGGCACAGTGAATAGATCTAACATTTTATTGTTTATATAATTTTTAATCAATACACCTACAATAAGCACACATGTATCCTCCTATATATCTGTTATAAACATAGAAAATACACTATAGATAAATAAAAATCTTCAACTTGTAGAAGGCGGTAAATTTTTGGTAGAAGTTGGTAGAAGATATTAATTTTGTCAGCTATTTCATGAATACTGCACTTATTGTGGGAGGAAAGTATGGAAAGGTATATCGAGCGGACCGTTGAAATATCCACCCACACTTGGGTAAGTGTCTTGAAACCTTAACAGTTGTGGTAGGTAGCTGTGATCGATTCCACGTCAGTTGTGTTAGGTCTGTGATCAGAAGCTGATTAAATATACATCGGTTTGATTTTGTTATTTACTTTTCAGGTTAAGAAATTATTTAAAACAAGCATAGCTGACAATGAGATGGTTGTGATGGTTGTTCAGACCCACCCAAGTAGTACTGGAACTATAAGATTAAGGAGTACGGACCCATTCGACTATCCTATCATCAAACCCAATTATTTTGATGATCCCTCTGATCTCAAAACCATGCTGGCAGGTACATACATTTACGTCATAGATCGGACACAGTGCCAGTATATAGTCAAGAAGAGTTTGAAGATACCAAATGAGTCTCCAAAAGTCGTAAATACAGTATATAGTCAAGAAGAGTTTGAAGATACCAAATATGTCTCCAAAAGTCGTAAATACAGTATATAGTCAAGAAGAGTTTGAAGATGCCAAATGAGTCTCCAAAAGTCGTAAATACAGTATATAGTCAAGAAGAGTTTGAAGATATCAAATGAGTCTCCAAAAGTCGTAAATACAGTATATAGTCAAGAAGAGTTTGAAGATGCCAAATGAGTCTCCTAATGAGGAACTAAGCAAAACAAAACTTGTATTAAGACTGAAGGAACAAAGGAAAACATTTGTGATACACCATGACTGCAGTCTTTGACAAAGTTGTAGGTTTTTACCATATGCATCATTAATTAAAGCAATGGCTACTATTTTATTACATTTCGCACAGTTTTATTTAACAGTACGTTACATAGAATATATTTTTCTGATAGTATGTGGTCTTTTACAGTGGAAGCGAATCTGTTCAGGTTTATTGTATTATTCGTTTATATACGTATTGCCATTTGATAGCCAGTTATCAAGAAAGAATGGTTAGAATCATATTAACCGGTCTAACTACGCCACATTGATAGTCAGTTATCAAGAGAGAATAGTTAGAATCATATTAACCGGTCTAACTACTCCACATTGATAGCCAGTTATCAAGAGAGAATAGTTAGAATCATATTAACGGTCTAACTACGCCATATTGATAGCCAGTTATCAAGAGAGAATAGTTAGAATCATATTAACCGGTCTAACTACGCTACATTGATAGTCAGTTATCAAGAGAGAATGGTTAGGATCATATTAACAGGTCTAACTACGCCACATTGATAGCCAGTTATCAAGAGAGAATGGTTAGGATCATATTAACCGGTCTAACTACGCCACATTGATAGCCAGTTATCAAGAGAGAATGGTTAGGATCATATTAACAGGTCTAACTACGCCACATTGATAGCCAGTTATCAAGAGAGAATGGTTAGAATCATATTAACAGGTCTAACTACGCTACATTGATAATCAGTTATCAAGAGAGAATGGTTAGAATCATATTAACCGGTCTAACTACGCCACATTGATAGCCAGTTATCAAGAGAGAATAGTTAGGATCATATTAACCGGTCTAACTACGCTACATTGATAGCCAGTTATCAAGAAAGAATGGTTAGAATCATATTAACCGGTCTAACTACGCCACATTGATAGCCAGTTATCAAGAGAGAATAGTTAGGATCATATTAACCGGTCTAACTACGCTACATTGATAGCCAGTTATCAAGAGAGAATGGTTAGGATCATATTAACCGGTCTAACTACGCCACATTGATAGTCAGTTATCAAGAGAGAATAGTTAGAATCATATTAACCGGTCTAACTACGCCACATTGATAGTCAGTTATCAAGAGAGAATGGTTAGGATCATATTAACCGGTCTAACTACGCCACATTGATAGCCAGTTATCAAGAGAGAATAGTTAGGATCATATTAACCGGTCTAACTACGCTACATTGATAGCCAGTTATCAAGAGAGAATGGTTAGAATCATATTAACCGGTCTAACTACGCCACATTGATAGTCAGTTATCAAGAGAGAATGGTTAGGATCATATTAACAGGTCTAACTACGCCACATTGATAGCCAGTTATCAAGAGAGAATAGTTAGGATCATATTAACCGGTCTAACTACGCTACATTGATAGCCAGTTATCAAGAAAGAATGGTTAGAATCATATTAACCGGTCTAACTACGCCACATTGATAGCCAGTTATCAAGAAAGAATGGTTAGAATCATATTAACCGGTCTAACTACGCCACATTGATAGCCAGTTATCAAGAGAGAATGGTTAGGATCATATTAACCGGTCTAACTACGCCACATTGATAGCCAGTTATCAAGAGAGAATAGTTAGAATCATATTAACCGGTCTAACTACGCCACATTGATAGTCAGTTATCAAGAGAGAATGGTTAGGATCATATTAACCGGTCTAACTACGCCACATTGATAGCCAGTTATCAAGAGAGAATAGTTAGGATCATATTAACCGGTCTAACTACGCCACATTGATAGCCAGTTATCAAGAGAGAATAGTTAGGATCATATTAACCGGTCTAACTACGCCACATTGATAGCCAGTTATCAAGAGAGAATGGTTAGGATCATATTAACCGGTCTCACTACGCCACATTTGATAGCCAGTTATCAAGAGAGAATGGTTAGGATCATATTAACCGGTCTAACTACGCCACATTGATAGCCAGTTATCAAGAGAGAATGGTTAGGATCATATTAACCGGTCTCACTACGCCACATTTGATAGCCAGTTATCAAGAGAGAATGGTTAGGATCATATTAACCGGTCTAACTACGCCACATTGATAGCCAGTTATCAAGAGAGAATGGTTAGAATCATATTAACCGGTCTAACTACGCCACATTGATAGCCAGTTATCAAGAGAGAATAGTTAGGATCATATTAACAGGTCTAACTACGCCACATTGATAGTCAGTTATCAAGAGAGAATAGTTAGAATCATATTAACCGGTCTAACTACGCTACATTGATAGTCAGTTATCAAGAGAGAATGGTTAGGATCATATTAACCGGTCTAACTACGCCACATTGATAGCCAGTTATCAAGAGAGAATAGTTAGGATCATATTAACCGGTCTAACTACGCTACATTGATAGCCAGTTATCAAGAGAGAATGGTTAGGATCATATTAACAGGTCTAACTACGCCATATTGATAGTCAGTTATCAAGAGAGAATGGTTAGGATCATATTAACCGGTCTAACTACGCCACATTGATAGCCAGTTATCAAGAGAGAATGGTTAGGATCATATTAACAGATCTAACTACGCCACATTGATAGCCAGTTATCAAGAGAGAATAGTTAGAATCATATTAACCGGTCTAACTACGCCACATTGATAGCCAGTTATCAAGAGAGAATAGTTAGGATCATATTAACAGGTCTAACTACGCCATATTGATAGCCAGTTATCAAGAGAGAACGGTTAGGATCATATTAACCGGTCTAGCTACGCCACATTGATAGCCAGTTATCAAGAGAGAATAGTTAGAATCATATTAACCGGTCTAACTACGCCACATTGATAGCCAGTTATCAAGAGAGAATGGTTAGAATCATATTAACAGGTCTAACTACGCCACATTGATAGCCAGTTATCAAGAGAGAATGGTTAGAATCATATTAACAGGTCTAACTACGCTACATTGATAGCCAGTTATCAAGAGAGAATGGTTAGAATCATATTAACCGGTCTAACTACGCCACATTGATAGCCAGTTATCAAGAGAGAATGGTTAGAATCATATTAACAGGTCTAACTACGCCACATTGATAGCCAGTTATCAAGAGAGAATGGTTAGGATCATATTAACCGGTCTAACTACGCCACATTGATAGCCAGTTATCAAGAGAGAATGGTTAGAATCATATTAACAGGTCTAACTACGCTACATTGATAATCAGTTATCAAGAGAGAATGGTTAGGATCATATTAACCGGTCTAACTACGCCACATTGATAGCCAGTTATCAAGAGAGAATAGTTAGGATCATATTAACCGGTCTAACTACGCTACATTGATAGCCAGTTATCAAGAGAGAATGGTTAGAATCATATTAACCGGTCTAACTACGCCACATTGATAGTCAGTTATCAAGAGAGAATGGTTAGGATCATATTAACCGGTCTAACTACGCCACATTGATAGCCAGTTATCAAGAGAGAATAGTTAGGATCATATTAACCGGTCTAACTACGCTACATTGATAGCCAGTTATCAAGAAAGAATGGTTAGAATCATATTAACCGGTCTAACTACGCCACATTGATAGCCAGTTATCAAGAAAGAATGGTTAGAATCATATTAACCGGTCTAACTACGCCACATTGATAGCCAGTTATCAAGAGAGAATGGTTAGGATCATATTAACCGGTCTAACTACGCCACATTGATAGCCAGTTATCAAGAGAGAATAGTTAGAATCATATTTACCGGTCTAACTACGCCACATTGATAGTCAGTTATCAAGAGAGAATGGTTAGGATCATATTAACCGGTCTAACTACGCCATATTGATAGCCAGTTATCAAGAGAGAATAGTTAGGATCATATTAACCGGTCTAACTACGCCACATTGATAGCCAGTTATCAAGAGAGAATAGTTAGGATCATATTAACCGGTCTAACTACGCCACATTGATAGCCAGTTATCAAGAGAGAATGGTTAGGATCATATTAACCGGTCTCACTACGCCACATTTGATAGCCAGTTATCAAGAGAGAATGGTTAGGATCATATTAACCGGTCTAACTACGCCACATTGATAGCCAGTTATCAAGAGAGAATGGTTAGGATCATATTAACCGGTCTCACTACGCCACATTTGATAGCCAGTTATCAAGAGAGAATGGTTAGGATCATATTAACCGGTCTAACTACGCCACATTGATAGCCAGTTATCAAGAGAGAATGGTTAGAATCATATTAACCGGTCTAACTACGCCACATTGATAGCCAGTTATCAAGAGAGAATAGTTAGGATCATATTAACAGGTCTAACTACGCCACATTGATAGTCAGTTATCAAGAGAGAATAGTTAGAATCATATTAACCGGTCTAACTACGCTACATTGATAGTCCGTTATCAAGAGAGAATGGTTAGGATCATATTAACCGGTCTAACTACGCCACATTGATAGCCAGTTATCAAGAGAGAATAATTAGGATCATATTAACCGGTCTAACTACGCTACATTGATAGCCAGTTATCAAGAGAGAATGGTTAGGATCATATTAACAGGTCTAACTACGCCATATTGATAGTCAGTTATCAAGAGAGAATGGTTAGGATCATATTAACCGGTCTAACTACGCCACATTGATAGCCAGTTATCAAGAGAGAATGGTTAGGATCATATTAACAGGTCTAACTACGCCACATTGATAGCCAGTTATCAAGAGAGAATAGTTAGAATCATATTAACCGGTCTAACTACGCCACATTGATAGCCAGTTATCAAGAGAGAATAGTTAGGATCATATTAACAGGTCTAACTACGCCATATTGATAGCCAGTTATCAAGAGAGAACGGTTAGGATCATATTAACCGGTCTAGCTACGCCACATTGATAGCCAGTTATCAAGAGAGAATAGTTAGAATCATATTAACCGGTCTAACTACGCCACATTGATAGCCAGTTATCAAGAGAGAATGATTAGAATCATATTAACAGGTCTAACTACGCCACATTGATAGCCAGTTATCAAGAGAGAATGGTTAGAATCATATTAACAGGTCTAACTACGCTACATTGATAGCCAGTTATCAAGAGAGAATGGTTAGAATCATATTAACCGGTCTAACTACGCCACATTGATAGCCAGTTATCAAGAGAGAATGGTTAGAATCATATTAACAGGTCTAACTACGCCACATTGATAGCCAGTTAACAAGAGAGAATGGTTAGGATCATATTAACCGGTCTAATTACGCCACATTGATAGCCAGTTATCAAGAGAGAATAGTTAGAATCATATTAACCGGTCTAACTACGCCACATTGATAGCCAGTTATCAAGAGAGAATGGTTAGGATCATATTAACCGGTCTAACTACGCCACATTGATAGCCAGTTATCAAGAGAGAATGGTTAGGATCATATTAACAGGTCTAACTACGCCACATTGATAGTCAGTTATCAAGAGAGAATGGTTAGAATCATATTAACGGTCTAACTACGCCATATTGATAGTCAGTTATCAAGAGAGAATAGTTAGGATCATATTAACCGGTCTAACTACGCCACATTGATAGTCAGTTATCAAGAGAGAATGGTTAGAATCATATTAACCGGTCTAACTACGCCACATTGATAGCCAGTTATCAAGAGAGAATGGTTAAAATCATATTAACGGTATAACTACGCCACATTGATAGTCAGTAATCAAGAGAGAATGGTTAGGATCATATTAACAGGTCTAACTACGCCACATTGATAGCCACTTATCAAGAGAGAATAGTTAGGATCATATTAACCGGTCTAACTACGCTACATTGATAGCCAGTTATCAAGAGAGAATGGTTAGGATCATATTAACCGGTCTAACTACGCTACATTGATAGCCAGTTATCAAGAGAGAATGGTTAGAATCATATTAACCGGTCTAACTACGCCACATTGATAGCCAGTTATCAAGAGAGAATGGTTAGAATCATATTAACCGGTCTAACTACGCCACATTGATAGCCAGTTATCAAGAGAGAATAGTTAGGATGATATTAACCGGTCTAACTACGCCACATTGATAGCCAGTTGTCAAAAGAGAATAGTTAGGATCATATTAACCGGTCTAACTACGCTACATTGATAGCCAGTTATCAAGAGAGAATAGTTAGAATCATATTAACCGGTCTAACTACGCCACATTGATAGTCAGTTATCAAGAGAGAATAGTTAGGATCATATTAACCTGTCTAACTACGCTACATTGATAGTCAGTTATCAAGAGAGAATAGTTAGGATCATATTAACCGGTCTAACTACGCTACATTGATAGCCAGTTATCAAGAGAGAATAGTTAGAATCATATTAACCGGTCTAACTACGCTACATTGATAGCCAGTTATCAAGAGAGAATAGTTAGGATCATATCAACCGGTCTATCTACGCTACATTGATAGCCAGTTATCAAGAGAGAATAGTTAGAATCATATTAACCGGTCTAACTACGCTACATTGATAGCCAGTTATCAAGAGAGAATAGTTAGAATCATATTAACCGGTCTAACTACGCCACATTGATAGCCAGTTATCAAGAGAGAATGGTTAGAATCATATTAACCGGTCTAACTACGCCACATTGATAGTCAGTTATCAAGAGAGAATAGTTAGGATCATATTAACCTGTCTAACTACGCTACATTGACAGCCAGTTATCAAGAGAGAATAGTTAGAATCATATTAACCGGTCTAACTACGCCACATTGATAGCCAGTTATCAAGAGAGAATAGTTAGAATCATATTAACGGTCTAACTACGCCACATTGATAGTCAGTTATCAAGAGAGAATAGTTAGGATCATATTAACCGGTCTAACTACGCCACATTGATAGTCAGTTATCAAGAGAGAATGGTTAGAATCATATTAACGGTCTAACTACGCCACATTGATAGTCAGTTATCAAGAGAGAATAGTTAGGATCATATTAACCGGTCTAACTAAGCCACATTGATAGTCAGTTATCAAGAGAGAATGGTTAGAATCATATTAACCGGTCTAACTACGCCACATTGATAGCCAGTTATCAAGAGAGAATGGTTAGAATGATATTAACGGTCTAACTACGCCACATTGATAGTCAGTTATCAAGAGAGAATAGTTAGGATCATATTAACCGGTCTAGCTACGCCACATTAATAGCCAGTTATCAAGAGAGAATGGTTAGGATCATATTAAACGGTCTAACTACGCCACATTGATAGCCAGTTATCAAGAGAGAATAGTTAGGATCATATTAACCGGTCAAACTACGCTATATTGATAGCCAGTTATCAAGAGAGAATGGTTAGGAACATATTAACCGGTCTAACTACGCTACATTGATAGCCAGTTATCAAGAGAGAATGGTTAGAATCATATTAACCGGTCTAACTAGGCCACATTGATAGCCAGTTATCAAGAGAGAATAGTTAGAATCATATTAACCGGTCTAACTACGCCACATTGATAGCCAGTTATCAAGAGAGAATAGTTAGGATGATATTAACCGGTCTAACTACGCCACATTGATAGCCAGTTATCAAAAGAGAATAGTTAGGATCATATTAACCGGTCTAACTACGCTACATTGATAGCCAGTTATCAAGAGAGAATAGTTAGAATCATATTAACCGGTCTAACTACGCCACATTGATAGTCAGTTATCAAGAGAGAATAGTTAGGATCATATTAACCTGTCTAACTACGCTACATTGATAGTCAGTTATCAAGAGAGAATAGTTAGGATCATATTAACCTGTCTAACTACGCTACATTGATAGCCAGTTATCAAGAGAGAATAGTTAGAATCATATTAACCGGTCTAGCTACGCTACATTGATAGCCAGTTATCAAGAGAGAATAGTTAGGATCATATCAACCGGTCTAACTACGCTACATTGATAGCCAGTTATCAAGAGAGAATAGTTAGAATCATATTAACCGGTCTAACTACGCTACATTGATAGCCAGTTATCAAGAGAGAATAGTTAGAATCATATTAACCGGTCTAACTACGCCACATTGATAGCCAGTTATCAAGAGAGAATGGTTAGAATCATATTAACCGGTCTAACTACGCCACATTGATAGTCAGTTATCAAGAGAGAATAGTTAGGATCATATTAACCTGTCTAACTACGCTACATTGATAGCCAGTTATCAAGAGAGAATAGTTAGAATCATATTAACCGGTCTAACTACGCCACATTGATAGCCAGTTATCAAGAGAGAATAGTTAGGATCATATTAACCGGTCTAACTACGCCACATTGATAGCCAGTTATCAAGAGAGAATGGTTAGGATCATATTAACCGGTCTAACTACGCTACATTGATAGCCAGTTATCAAGAGAGAATAGTTAGAATCATATTAACCGGTCTAACTACGCTACATTGATAGCCAGTTATCAAGAGAGAATAGTTAGGATCATATCAACCGGTCTAACTACGCCACATTGATAGCCAGTTATCAAGAGAGAATGGTTAGAATCATATTAACCGGTCTATCTACGCTACATTGATAGCCAGTTATCAAGAGTGAATAGTTATAATCATATTGACCGGTCTAACTACGCCACATTGATAGCCAGTTATCAAGAGAGAATAGTTAGAATCATATTAACCGGTCTAACTACGCTACATTGATAGCCAGTTATCAAGAGAGAATGGTTAGAATCATATTAACCTGTCTAACTACGCCACATTGATAGCCAGTTATCAAGAGAGAATGGTTAGAATCATATTAACCGGTCTAACTACGCTACATTGATAGCCAGTTATCAAGAGAGAATGGTTAGGATCATATTAACCTGTCTAACTACGCCACATTGATAGCCAGTTATCAAGAGAGAATGGTTAGGATCATATTAACAGGTCTAACTACGCCACATTGATAGCCAGTTATCAAGAGAGAATGGTTAGAATCATATTAACCTCTCTAACTACGCCACATTGATAGCCAGTTATCAAGAGAGAATGGTTAGGATCATATTAACAGGTCTAACTACGCCACATTGATAGCCAGTTATCAAGAGAGAATGGTTAGAATCATATTAACCTGTCTAACTACGCCACATTGATAGTCAGTTATCAAGAGATAATGGTTAGGATCATATTAACCGGTCTAACTACGCCACATTGATAGCCAGTTATCAAGAGAGAATAGTTAGGATCATATTAACCGGTCTAACTACGCCACATTGATAGCCAGTTATCAAGAGAGAATAGTTAGAATCATATTAACCGGTCTAACTACGCCACATTGATAGCCAGTTATCAAGAGAGAATGGTTAGGATCATATTAACCGGTCTAACTACGCCACATTGATAGCCAGTTATCAAGAGAGAATAGTTAGGATCATATTAACCGGTCTAACTACGCCACATTGATAGCCAGTTATCAAGAGAGAATAGTTAGAATCATATTAACCGGTCTAACTACGCCACATTGATAGCCAGTTATCAAGAGAGAATGGTTAGGATCATATTAACCGGTATAACTACGCCACATTGATAGCCAGTTATCAAGAGAGAATAGTTAGAATCATATTAACCGGTCTAATTACGCCACATTGATAGTCAGTTATCAAGAGAGAATAGTTAGAATCATATTAACCTGTCTAACTACGCCACATTGATAGCCAGTTATCAAGAGAGAATAGTTAGAATCATATTAACCTGTCTAACTACGCCACATTGATAGTCAGTTATCAAGAGAGAATAGTTAGAATCATATTAACCGGTCTAACTACGCCACATTGATAGCCAGTTATCAAGAGAGAATGGTTAGGATCATATTAACCGGTCTAACCACGCTACATTGATAGCCAGTTATCAAGAGAGAATAGTTAGGATCATATTAACCGGTCTAACTACGCCACATTGATAGTCAGTTATCAAGAGAGAATGGTTAGGATCATATTAACCGGTCTAACTACGCCACATTGATAGCCAGTTATCAAGAGAGAATAGTTAGGGTCATATTAACCGGTCTAACTACGCCACATTGATAGTCAGTTATCAAGAGAGAATGGTTAGGATCATATTAACCGGTCTAACTACGCCACATTGATAGCCAGTTATCAAGAGAGAATGGTTAGAATCATATTAACTGGTCTAACTACGCTACATTGATAGTCAGTTATCAAGAGAGAATGGTTAGGATTATATTAACCGGTCTCACTACGCCACATTTGATAGCCAGTTATCAAGAGAGAATGGTTAGGATCATATTAACCGGTCTAACTACGCCACATTGATAGCCAGTTATCAAGAGAGAATAGTTAGAATCATATTAACCGGTCTAACTACGCCACATTGATAGCCAGTTATCAAGAGAGAATGGTTAGGATCATATTAACCGGTCTCACTACGCTACATTGATAGTCAGTTATCAAGAGAGAATGGTTAGGATCATATTAACCGGTCTAACTACGCCACATTGATAGCCAGTTGTCAAGAGAGAATATATGAATCATATTAACCGGTCTAACTACGCCACATTGATAGCCAGTTATCAAGAGAGAATAGTTAGGATCATATTAACCGGTCTAACTACGCCACATTGATAGCCAGTTATCAAGAGAGAATGGTTAGGATCATATTAACAGGTCTAACTACGCCACATTGATAGTCAGTTATCAAGAGAGAATAGTTAGGATCATATTAACCGGTCTAACTACGCCACATTGATAGCCAGTTATCAAGAGAGAATAGTTAGGATCATATTAACCGGTCTAACTACGCCACATTGATAGCCAGTTATCAAGAGAGAATGGTTAGGATCATATTAACCGGTCTAACTACGCCACATTGATAGCCAGTTATCAAGAAAGAATGGTTAGGATCATATTAACCGGTCTAACTACGCCACATTGATAGCCAGTTATCAAGAGAGAATGGTTAGGATCATATTAACCGGTCTAACTACGCCACATTGATAGCCAGTTATCAAGAGAGAATGGTTAGGATCATATTAACCGGTCTAACTACGCCACATTGATATCCAGTTATCAAGAGAGAATAGTTAGGATCATATTAACCGGTCTAACTACGCCACATTGATAGCCAGTTATCAAGAGAGAATGGTTAGAATCATATTAACCGGTCTAACTACGCTACATTGATAGCCAGTTATCAAGAGAGAATGGTTAGGATCATATTAACCTGTCTAACTACGCCACATTGATAGCCAGTTATCAAGAGAGAATGGTTAGGATCATATTAACCGGTCTAACTACGCCACATTGATAGCCAGTTATCAAGAGAGAATGGTTAGGATCATATTAACAGGTCTAACTACGCCACATTGATAGCCAGTTATCAAGAGAGAATGGTTAGAATCATATTAACCTGTCTAACTACGCCACATTGATAGTCAGTTATCAAGAGAGAATGGTTAGGATCATATTAACCGGTCTAACTACGCCACATTGATAGCCAGTTATCAAGAGAGAATAGTTAGAATCATATTAACCGGTCTAACTACGCCACATTGATAGCCAGTTATCAAGAGAGAATAGTTAGAATCATATTAACCGGTCTAACTACGCCACATTGATAGCCAGTTATCAAGAGAGAATGGTTAGGATCATATTAACCGGTCTAACTATGCCACATTGATAGCCAGTTATCAAGAGAGAATAGTTAGGATCATATTAACCGGTCTAACTACGCCACATTGATAGCCAGTTATCAAGAGAGAATAGTTAGAATCATATTAACCGGTCTAACTACGCCACATTGATAGCCAGTTATCAAGAGAGAATGGTTAGGATCATATTAACCGGTCTAACTATGCCACATTGATAGCCAGTTATCAAGAGAGAATAGTTAGGATCATATTAACCGGTCTAACTACGCCACATTGATAGCCAGTTATCAAGAGAGAATAGTTAGAATCATATTAACCGGTTTAACTACGCCACATTGATAGCCATTTATCAAGAGAGAATGGTTAGGATCATATTAACCGGTCTAACTACGCCACATTGATAGCCAGTTATCAAGAGAGAATGGTTAGGATCATATTAACCGGTCTAACTACGCCACATTGATAGCCAGTTATCAAGAGAGAATGGTTAGGATCATATTAACCTGTCTAACTACGCCACATTGATAGCCAGTTATCAAGAGAGAATGGTTAGGATCATATTAACCGGTCTAACTACGCCACATTGATAGCCAGTTATCAAGAGAGAATAGTTAGAATCATATTAACCGGTCTAACTACGCCACATTGATAGTCAGTTATCAAGAGAGAATAGTTAGAATCATATTAACCTGTCTAACTACGCCACATTGATAGCCAGTTATCAAGAGAGAATAGTTAGAATCATATTAACCGGTCTAACTACGCCACATTGATAGCCAGTTATCAAGAGAGAATGGTTAGGATCATATTAACCGGTCTAACTATGCCACATTGATAGCCAGTTATCAAGAGAGAATAGTTAGGATCATATTAACCGGTCTAACTACGCCACATTGATAGCCAGTTATCAAGAGAGAATAGTTAGAATCATATTAACCGGTCTAACTACGCCACATTGATAGCCAGTTATCAAGAGAGAATGGTTAGGATCATATTAACCGGTCTAACTATGCCACATTGATAGCCAGTTATCAAGAGAGAATAGTTAGGATCATATTAACCGGTCTAACTACGCCACATTGATAGCCAGTTATCAAGAGAGAATAGTTAGAATCATATTAACCGGTCTAACTACGCCACATTGATAGCCAGTTATCAAGAGAGAATGGTTAGGATCATATTAACCGGTCTAACTACGCCACATTGATAGCCAGTTATCAAGAGAGAATGGTTAGGATCATATTAACCGGTCTAACTACGCCACATTGATAGCCAGTTATCAAGAGAGAATGGTTAGGATCATATTAACCGGTCTAACTACGCCACATTGATAGCCAGTTATCAAGAGAGAATGGTTAGGATCATATTAACCGGTCTAACTACGCCACATTGATAGCCAGTTATCAAGAGAGAATAGTTAGAATCATATTAACCGGTCTAACTACGCCACATTGATAGTCAGTTATCAAGAGAGAATAGTTAGAATCATATTAACCTGTCTAACTACGCCACATTGATAGTCAGTTATCAAGAGAGAATGGTTAGAATCATATTAACCGGTCTAACTACGCCACATTGATAGCCAGTTATCAAGAGAGAATGGTTAGGATCATATTAACCGGTCTAACTACGCCACATTGATAGCCAGTTATCAAGAGAGAATAGTTAGGATCATATTAACCGGTCTAACTACGCCACATTGATAGCCAGTTATCAAGAGAGAATAGTTAGGATCATATTAACCGGTCTAACTACGCTACATTGATAGCCAGTTATCAAGAGAGAATGGTTAGGATCATATTAACCGGTCTAACTACGCCACATTGATAGCCAGTTATCAAGAGAGAATGGTTAGAATCATATTAACCGGTCTAACTACGCCACATTGATAGTCAGTTATCAAGAGAGAATGGTTAGGATCATATTAACCGGTCTCACTACGCCACATTTGATAGCCAGTTATCAAGAGAGAATGGTTAGGATCATATTAACCGGTCTAACTACGCCACATTGATAGCCAGTTATCAAGAGAGAATAGTTAGAATCATATTAACCGGTCTAACTACGCCACATTGATAGCCAGTTATCAAGAGAGAATGGTTAGGATCATATTAACCGGTCTCACTACGCTACATTGATAGTCAGTTATCAAGAGAGAATGGTTAGGATCATATTAACCGGTCTAACTACGCCACATTGATAGCCAGTTATCAAGAGAGAATAGTTAGGATCATATTAACCGGTCTAACTACGCCACATTGATAGCCAGTTATCAAGAGAGAATGGTTAGGATCATATTAACCGGTCTAACTACGCCACATTGATAGCCAGTTATCAAGAGAGAATGGTTAGGATCATATTAACCGGTCTAACTACGCTACATTGATAGCCAGTTATCAAGAGAGAATGGTTAGGATCATATTAACCGGTCTCACTACGCCACATTGATAGCCAGTTATCAAGAGAGAATGGTTAGGATCATATTAACCGGTCTAACTACGCCACATTGATAGCCAGTTATCAAGAGAGAATAGTTAGGATCATATTAACCGGTCTAACTACGCCACATTAATAGCCAGTTATCAAGAGAGAATGGTTAGAATCATATTAACCGGTCTAACTACGCCACATTGATAGTCAGTTATCAAGAGAGAATAGTTAGAATCATATTAACCGGTCTAACTACGCCACATTGATAGCCAGTTATCAAGAGAGAATGGTTAGAATCATATTAACCGGTCTAACTACGCCA
Source organism: Bathymodiolus septemdierum (assembly GCA_963383655.1). Lineage (NCBI taxonomy): Eukaryota > Metazoa > Mollusca > Bivalvia > Mytilida > Modiolidae > Bathymodiolus > Bathymodiolus septemdierum. Next base: position 5,575,151 of record OY726521.1, read on the forward strand.
CATTGATAGTCAGTTATCAAGAGAGAATAGTTAGAATCATATTAACCGGTCTAACTACGCCACATTGATAGCCAGTTATCAAGAGAGAATGGTTAGAATCATATTAACCGGTGTAACTACGCCACATTGATAGTCAGTTATCAAGAGAGAATAGTTAGAATCATATTAACCGGTCTAACTACGCCACATTGATAGCCAGTTATCAAGAGAGAATGGTTAGAATCATATTAACCGGTGTAACTACGCCACATTGATAGTCAGTTATCAAGAGAGAATAGTTAGAATCATATTAACCGGTCTAACTACGCCACATTGATAGCCAGTTATCAAGAGAGAATGGTTAGGATCATATTAACCGGTCTAACTACGCCACGTTTACGTGGCTGTCCCAAGGTAGGACCTGGATTTCCAACGTCATATGTCATTGTATCTCCTTTTTATATTCAGTGATTTAAGGTGAGAGGCGATTGTTTGTTTTGTATTGGTGGAGTTGTTGACTATCCCTGTTTAAGCTTTCTTAAACATGACATAGCATCAATATATAGATTTGACCTGGCATAGCATATGTATATATGTATGACATGACATATTTTATGTATACATGTATTTCATGACAGCATAATTATGTATACATGTATGATATGACAGCATATGTATACATGTAAGACATGAAATAGCATGAGTATATATGTATGACATGACAGCATATGTATACATGTATGACATGATATAGCACAAGTATACATGTATGCCATGACATAGCATATGTATACATTTGTGACATGACCTGGCATAGGTATACATTGATGACATATATTGTTGGCATATGTACATTAAATTGAACATATGTATGACATATATATTGTAGGTATAAGAAAGGTGCAACAACTAAGTAAAACAAAAACTATGATGGAAATAGGTATGAATGGACAGAGATTTGATTTCAATGGAATTTGTGACAAAATTAAGTATGATTCTGATGAATACTGGGAATGTGTACTACGTCATTTTGCTATCACGTGCTACCATCCTACATGCACCTGCCGTATGGGATCATCTTCTGATAAAACAGCAGTTGTAGACCCTCACCTTCGGTAAGAAAAACAATTAAGTATTTTACTGTAATCAATAATATACAATACACCTATCAATTTTACTGAATACAGACTAATGGCCAAACAATTCAGGGACTGTCGTGGTCGGGATCATATGGTAGCTGAATTTACAACTAGCTATGTAATCCATTCCTATCACCAGTAACGGTGGGAGTTCGAATCCTGCTCATGGCTAGGTCTACTTGATACAACATTGTGTGATAAAGTTTGTCAGTAACGTGCGGAAGGTTGGTGGTTTTCTCTGGGTACTCCGGTTTCCTCTTCTACTAAAACTGACCGCCATGATATAACTGAAATATTGTTGAAAGTTGCGTTAAACACCATAACCCCTATCCTAACTCCCTAGCCCTAAATTAATTCAAGTTAAAAATGGATTAATCGTAAATATATGATATACAAAATTAAACTGTTTATAATTCCAGGTAGTACTGACTAACTTATAAAACAGTACTTTAATTTTTACAACGTAATGGTGAGAAAAGGATAAACTACCAATTAAAGGGAACAGTAGAAATACATTAGTAATGTGGATTGGTGATTATTATGTATAACCTTTTTAAGGTACGCTAACTTTAGATCAAAAGATTGGAAAGCCAAATAATTAAAAAGTCTTGGGAACCAGAAAGACAAAGCGCCTAAACAGGAGAGCCAAACTGGGTTAAGGTCACACGTGCTTCAGGAAGGAGAATCTTAGTTTTTATAATAATCACATTATCTAGGAACTGAAAATTTCAATATTGGATATATCAAACATGCCTTGTGAGTGACGAAACACTGACTACTGGATGGCTGATACCCTCGGGGGAAATTAGTTTTATATGATAATTATATTCTTGTCCCTCTGTTTCATTGTCATAGGCAACATGGACAATATAATCATTGTATACATTAAGATCTGAACTAACACATTATATTTCTATGGTTTCAGGGTTAAAGGAATACGTGGACTTCGAGTAGTAGATGCTTCTGTTATGAGACACGTGACGTCTGGAAACACAAATGCACCAACTATAATGATTGCAGAAAAAGCAGCAGATTTGATCCGAGGTGTAGACACAGTTGATAAATTTAGAGAACAGATCAAAAGTTTAAACCTGAAATAATTCTCCATGTTTATTGTGTTGTGTTCTAGATGTGACGGGTGAATTGCATGTGAAAACCACATTTTTGTATTGTACTTCAGAATCCAAGGAGTAAATTTGTTGCTTAGCGCCAACTCACCAATTTTACAGCTATATCATGGCGAAAGCAAGTTAATTTTCAATGAATTTATGCTGAGGTCCGCCTTGCACTAGACCAACACGCTTAGTTGGATTTTTTATAGTGTTAATTCACTAAAACAACAGTCTGTGGAAATACATGTCACCCCACTCGAACACATTATCCTGATTCCGAGCCAATCAGTCTTTGCTCTTTCTCCTTAATGCTGTATGCTTAACGGAGAACCTACTAATACCAATTTTATAGTCTTTGGTTTGACCTGATCAGGGCTCGAATCCACGATCTACTGCACCCGAGGCAAGCACGCAATTCATTACACTACTGATGTGGTTTATAAACCACCTTTTACATATCCCCCAAACAGAAAGAGCAACTTTAAAAAATGGCTTAATGTTGAAACAGCAATGAATGGCTGATTATCTTTTTTGAAAAATGTCATATTATTTTTGTTCTTTTGGTTTAATTTGTTTGTAGGAAAACAAAATAAGTTTTTAAATATATATTTTATGTATTTTTCATCAATAGGGTATGTATTGTATACCTCATTTTATAACATTTTTCTATTTTTAAAATAAACAATTACAACAAAAAGATAGGCCCATTATACTGGTAGAACCTTTCATTGTTTGTACATTTAAGTTTATGATGGCGTATCCCACTTTTGTTGAGGTAATAAATACAGGAATATTTCATCTCTTCTGTTAAAGTGTGGTACCGTGTGGTACCGTGTGATACAAACAGTACACATTATTTTTAAAAGTTACATTTGCATGTAAAATCCCCCATAACGTATACCTATAATTATGCAAAGATTCTACATTCTAATTGTATACAAAATGAATTGTAATTTAAATATAATACATAAAGGATATCTATGTATCAGAACCAAGGTTGTCTTAAATAATGAAGCTCCCCTATAAATAATGTTGTCTAAAATTACTGGACATATTTCTACAATGACTATCATCAGTACCTCGTAGTATAAAGATTGAAAAGACAGTAATTCAAAAGTATTTGGGTGTAAATAAACCAAATGGTCTGATCAGGATAGCTGGCTAAGGTAAAACAAATGGCCTGATCAGGATAGCTGGCTAAGGTAAAACAAATAGCCTGATCAGGATAGCTGGCTAAGGTAAAACAAATGGTCTGATCAGGATAGCTAGCTAAGGTAAAACAAATGGCCTGATCAGGATAGCTAGCTAAGGTAAAACAAATAGCCTGATCAGGATAGCTGGCTAAGGTAAAACAAATAGCCTGATCAGGATAGCTGGCTAAGGTAAAACAAATAGCCTGATCAGGATAGCTGGCTAAGGTAAAACAAATGGCCTGATCAGGATAGCTGGCTAAGGTAAAACAAATAGCCTGATCAGGATAGCTGGCTAAGGTAAAACAAATGGTCTGATCAGGATAGCTAGCTAAGGTAAAACAAATGGCCTGATCAGGATAGCTGGCTAAGGTAAAACAAATGGCCTGATCAGGATAGCTGGCTAAGGTAAAACAAATGGCCTGATCAGGATAGCTAGCTAAGGTAAAACAAATGGCCTGATCAGGATAGCTAGCTACGGTAAAACAAATAGCCTGATCAGGATAGCTGGCTAAGGTAAAACAAATAGCCTGATCAGGATAGCTGGCTAAGGTAAAACAAATGGCCTGATCAGGATAGCTGGCTAAGGTAAAACAAATAGCCTGATCAGGATAGCTGGCTAAGGTAAAACAAATGGCCTGATCAGGATAGCTGGCTAAGGTAAAACAAATGGCCTGATCAGGATAGCTGGCTAAGGTAAAACAAATGGCCTGATCAGGATAGCTGGCTAAGGTAAAACAAATGGCCTGATCAGGATAGCTAGCTAAGGTAAAACAAATGGACTGATCAGGATAGCTGGCTAAGGTAAAACAAATAGCCTGATCAGGATAGCTGGCTAAGGTAAAACAAATGGCCTGATCAGGATAGCTGGCTAAGGTAAAACAAATAGCCTGATCAGGATAGCTGGCTAAGGTAAAACAAATGGCCTGATCAGGATAGCTGGCTAAGGTAAAACAAATAGCCTGATCAGGATAGCTGGCTAAGGTAAAACAAATGGCCTGATCAGGATAGCTGGCTAAGGTAAAACAAATGGCCTGATCAGGATAGCTGGCTAAGGTAAAACAAATGGCCTGATCAGGATAGCTGGCTAAGGTAAAACAAATGGCCTGATCAGGATAGCTGGCTAAGGTAAAACAAATAGCCTGATCAGGATAGCTGGCTAAGGTAAAACAAATAGCCTGATCAGGATAGCTGGCTAAGGTAAAACAAATAGCCTGATCAGGATAGCTGGCTAAGGTAAAACAAATAGCCTGATCAGGATAGCTGGCGAAGGTAAAACAAATGGCCTGATCAGGATAGCTGGCGAAGGTAAAACAAATGGCCTGATCAGGATAGCTGGCTAAGGTAAAACAAATGGCCTGATCAGGATAGCTGGCTAAGGTAAAACAAATGGCCTGATCAGGATAGCTGGCTAAGGTAAAACAAATGGCCTGATCAGGATAGCTGGCTAAGGTAAAACAAATGGCCTGATCAGGATAGCTGGCTAAGGTAAAACAAATGGCCTGATCAGGATAGCTGGCTAAGGTAAAACAAATGGCCTGATCAGGATAGCTGGCTAAGGTAAAACAAATGGCCTGATCAGGATAGCTGGCTAAGGTAAAACAAATGGCCTGATCAGGATAGCTGGCTAAGGTAAAACAAATGGCCTGATCAGGATAGCTGGCTAAGGTAAAACAAATGGCCTGATCAGGATAGCTGGCTAAGGTAAAACAAATGGCCTGATCAGGATAGCTGGCTACGGTAAAACAAATGGCCTGATCAGGATAGCTGGCTAAGGTAAAACAAATAGCCTGATCAGGATAGCTGGCTAAGGTAAAACAAATAGCCTGATCAGGATAGCTGGCTAAGGTAAAACAAATGGCCTGATCAGGATAGCTGGCTAAGGTAAAACAAATGGCCTGATCAGGATAGCTGGCTAAGGTAAAACAAATGGCCTGATCAGGATAGCTGGCTAAGGTAAAACAAATGGCCTGATCAGGATAGCTGGCTAAGGTAAAACAAATAGCCTGATCAGGATAGCTGGCTAAGGTAAAACAAATGGCCTGATCAGGATAGCTGGCTAAGGTAAAACAAATGGCCTGATCAGGATAGCTGGCTAAGGTAAAACAAATGGCCTGATCAGGATAGCTGGCTAAGGTAAAACAAATAGCCTGATCAGGATAGCTGGCTAAGGTAAAACAAATAGCCTGATCAGGATAGCTGGCTAAGGTAAAACAAATAGCCTGATCAGGATAGCTGGCTAAGGTAAAACAAATGGCCTGATCAGGATAGCTGGCTAAGGTAAAACAAATGGCCTGATCAGGATAGCTGGCTAAGGTAAAACAAATGGCCTGATCAGGATAGCTGGCTAAGGTAAAACAAATGGCCTGATCAGGATAGCTGGCTAAGGTAAAACAAATGGCCTGATCAGGATAGCTGGCTAAGGTAAAACAAATGGCCTGATCAGGATAGCTGGCTAAGGTAAAACAAATGGCCTGATCAGGATAGCTGGCTAAGGTAAAACAAATGGCCTGATCGGGATCAGCCGGCTAAGGTAAAACAAATGGCCTGATCGGGATCAGCCGGCTAAGGTTGAAAATAAACCAAATGGCCTGATCAGGATAGCCGGCTAAGGTTACCTATGATCAGGATAGCTGGCTAAGGTTACCTATGACCAGGATAGCCAACTAAGGTTACATATGATCAGGATAGCTGGCTAAGGTTACCTATGACCAGGATAGCCAACTAAGGTTACATATGATCAGGATAGCCGGCTAAGGTTATCTATGATCAGGATAGCCAGCTAAGGTTACCTATGATCAGGAGAGCCGGCTAAGGTTACCTATGATCAGGATAGCCGGCTAAGGTTACATATGATCAGGATAGCCGGCTAAGGTTACATATGATCAGGATAGCCGGCTAAGGTTACCTATGATTAGGAGAGCCGGCTAAGGTGACCTATGATCAGGATAACCAGCTAAGGTTACCTATGATCAGGATAGCCGGCTAAGGTTACCTATGATCAGGATAGCTGGCTAAGGTTACCTATGATCCGGATAGCCGCCAGCTAAGGTTACCTATGATCAGGATAGCCGGCTAAGGTTACCTATGATCAGGATAGCCGGCTAAGGTTACATATGATCAGGATAGCCAGCTAAGGTTACCTATGATCAGGATAGCCAGCTAAGGTTACCTATGATCAGGATAGCCAGCTAAGGTTACCTATGATCAGAATAGCCAGCTAAGGTTACCTATGATCAGGATAGCCGGCTAAGGTTACCTATGATCAGGATAGCCAACTAAGGTTACCTATGATCACGATAGCCAGCTAAGGTTACCTATGATCAGGATAGCCAACTAAAGTTACCTATGATCAGGATAGCCGACTAAGGTTACCTATGCTGAGTGAGATTGTCCTTAGCTTTAATAAACTGCATTATTGAGGAACTGTACATTACAAATATAAATATATCTAATAAACCATGTCAGTACCGAAACATTGATTGCTGGGGGATGATACCTGCAGAGACTAATAGTCTACCAGAATTATCGACCCAGTGATAGAAACATTGATTGCTGGGGGATGATACCTGCAGAGACTAAGTCTACCAGAGCTATCGACCCAGTGATAGAAACATTGATTGCTGGGGGATGATACCTTCAGGGACTAATAGTCTACCAGAGCTATCGACCCAGTGATAGAAACATTGATTGCTGGGGGATGATACCTGCAGAGACTAATAGTCTACCAGAGCTATCGACCCAGTGATTGAAACATTGATTGCTGGGGGATGATACCTTCAGGGACTAATAGTCTATCAGAGTTATCGACCCAGTGATAGAAACATTGATTGCTGGGGGATAATACCTGCAGAGACTAATAGTCTACCAGAGCTATCGACCCAGTGATAGAAACATTGATTGCTGGGGGATGATACCTGCAGAGACTAATAGTCTACCAGAGCTATCGACCCAGTGATTGAAACATTGATTGCTGGGGGATGATACCTTCAGGGACTAATAGTCTATCAGAGCTATCGACCCAGTGATAGAAACATTGATTGCTGGGGGATGATACCTGCAGAGACTAATAGTCTACCAGAGCTATCGACCCAGTGATAGAAACATTGATTGCTGGGGGATGATACCTGCAGAGACTAATAGTCTACCAGAGCTATCGACCCAGTGATAGAAACATTGATTGCTGGGGGATGATACCTGCAGAGACTAATAGTCTACCAGAGCTATCGACCCAGTGATTGAAACATTGATTGCTGGGGGATGATACCTTCAGGGACTAATAGTCTATCAGAGTTATCGACCCAGTGATAGAAACATTGACTGCTGGGGGTATGATACCTTCAGGGACTAATAGTCTATCAGAGTTATCGACCCAGTGATAGAAACATTGACTGCTGGGGGTATGATACCTTCAGGGACTAATAGTCTATCAGAGTTATCGACCCAGTGATAGAAACATTGATTGCTGGGGGATGATACCTTCAGAGACTAATAGTCTACCAGAGCTATCGACATAGTGATAGAAACATTGATTGCTGGGGGATGATACCTTCAGGGACTAATAGTCTATCAGAGTTATCGACCCAGTGATAGAAACATTGACTGCTGGGGGTATGATACCTTCAGGGACTAATAGTCTACCAGAGCTATCGACCCAGAGATAGTAACATTGACTACTGGGAGGATGATACCTTCAGGGACTAATAGTCCACCAGAGTTATCGACCCAGTGATAGAAACATTGACTGCTGGGGGATGATACCTTCAGGGATTAATAATCTACCACCTGAGCTATCGACCCAGTGATAGAAACATTGACTGCTGGGGGATGATACTTTCAGGGACTAATAGTCTACCACCTTAGCTATCGACCCAGTGATAGACACATTGACTGCTGGGGGATGATACCTTCAGGGACTAATAGTCTACAAGAGCTATCGACCCAGAGATAGTAACATTGACTGCTGGGAGGATGATACCTTCAGGGACTAATAGTCTAGCAGAGTTATCGACCCAGTGATAGAAACATTGACTGCTGGGAGGGATACCTTCAGAGATTAATAGTCTACCACCTGAGCTATCGACCCAGTGATAGAAACATTGACTGCTGAGGTATGATACCTTCAGGGACTAATAGTCTACCACCTGGGCTATCGACCCAGTGATAGAAACATTGACTGCTGAGAGGATGATACCTTCAGGGACTATTAGTTGACCACCTGATCTATCGAACCAGTGAAAGAAACATTGACTGCTGGGAGGATGATACCTTCAGGGACTAATAATCTACCAGAGCTATCGATCCGATGTTAGAAACATTGACTGCTGGGGGGATGATACCTTCATGAGCTAATATATATATAAAAACATTGTACCTGAAGATCTGCAACAGCAGTGAAAACGTTAGTACAAGAATGTTGTGGAAAATCCGTTTTGTTCTTTTTTTACTAATTTCTTTTATATATATATATATATATATATATATATATATATATATATATATATATACGTCTGAAAATTAAACCAACGTGTTAGAATTAGATTTTAGAACTGTCAAATTTTTGTTCTTCCCTCGACGGGATTTGAACCCACACCATTGATACACTGCAGCACCATTCGCTTAACCTTACGTCCAGCGCCCTATACCACTCGACCACATCCACTCCCTATATATATATATATATATATATACCACCTGAGATATCGACCCAGTGATAGTAATGAAAACGTAGATGTCTAATGTTACTAGACGGTGTCTGTGTATTTAAAATTAGCTTAACCCGACTAGATTAACACGACGGTTGTCACTAGTGGAGCAGGAACTGCTTACCCTTCCGGAACACCTGAGTTCATCCCCGGTTTATAGTGGGGTTCGTGTTACTCGATCTTTAGTTTTATATGTATGTTTTGTAGATCGTTGTCTATCCATTTGTACTGTTTCTTTAGGCCATTGTGTTGTCTGTTCTTCTTCGATATACGGATTCTGATTATCCCTGTGGTATCTTCAAACTCTTCTTTACCCGGTTACTTTTTATTGAAGTGTCAGTACCAAGCCTTGAAAGTGAAACGTCATGTAATTGTGTGGTAGAGATATCGAATGTGTTCACAGAACGCGTTTGTCCCTTCGGGTTCTCTCGTTGTATTTATGACAGTCAAGACACTTGCATATAGGCAACCACTTGCTAAGCTTGGCAGTATGTGACTTGATTGATTGATAAAATATCGCGCTCCCTATCTCCAATTTTATTCATAAACATTTTGACGAACATTTACATATAGGCAGCACCCTGTTAGATGCATATTATATGATTGGCATCATGTACCGCCCTTGATCTCCCATTATATATATATATATATAAGCAAGACGAACCCGATGTCAGAAGACATTTCCGAGGAAAAGAACGATCGGTATAAAAAAACCAATGTAACTTAAGTCATCCTCAATGGCTTGTCATTTTGATATTTTAGTGAAGCTTGGCCACGAGAATCGAGATGTGTAATTGTATGTTGCTATTGCACATTTTAGTTTTATTGACATATTTCACAAACATGTTTTCTCTGTTCTGTGCATGTATATTGTCCTATTTTTAGAATTGATTTAAGTTAACAATTGAAATGTTTCTTTAAGTAGCTATTGTCGTTATAACTGATTGACAACCACACAGAAACAAAAGTACATGTATCAACGGAAAGTGGTTAAACAGAATGCTGATTGTCTATTATAATTTTGATGAAGATTATCATGTTTTTTGGGGGTTCGACCTATAATCCGACGCCCCGATAGTCTGACTGTCAGTTGGTCCGACAGTCCGATAAACCGACAAATCTCTTAACAAACATTTGACAATTTAAATATGTTCGTCCATATATTTTGAGAAAAGGAACCCGAATTTATGGTTGTACATTTCAGTAAATTCCTCTTTTATGAATCAAATTTGTTACTCTTTCCAATAAATTTCACTCCCACTGGTTTTCTCCTTCCACCAGCTCGCTTACGACCACGTCGGAATTCACTGCTAAAACCACCGAAATCATCCATGTCATCCCAGATATCATTTTCATCACTTTCAAAAGAATCCATATCAGCACTTGACCAGTCACCTCCAAACCCTGAATCACCCCCCTTTCTCCCGTCGCTAAAATCGTTCTCCCAGCTGCTGCCACCAGACCATTCGCTACTATCGCGGTTTGATTTTCTTTTTCCTTTCTTGCCTTTAAAATCGCTGTCATCAAATTCGAATTCAGATGCGATTGAATGTCTTCTTCCGTTTCTTTGCTTATTTCCACCATATCTATCGCTTGAATCTGAATCCCATTTATCATCCCAAAAGTCGCTTTCTGCTGAATGAGATGTTGAATGTTTTCTTCCATTTCTTTTCTTATTTCTTCCAAATCTATCGCTTGTATCTGAATCCCATCTATCTTCCCAACTGCTGTCATCATATCTTTTCCTGGAGAGTTTACCTTTGTGTTTTCTATTTTTCATATCACTATCATCAACCTCCCAACTGTCCCAGTCGAACTCGCCTTTTTCTATTGCATTCATTGATCTTACAGTATAGTCACTGCTATCTCCCCAGCTGTCAGAAGAAAATCCTCCCTTTTTTCCTTTATTCCAATCATCCTCCCAGCTACTGCTATCCCCCCAGCTATCTGAGTGACGTGCCCCTTTCTTGTTTTTACGTGAAGCCCTTTTAATGGTGTGTGTTCTCGTTATCATGGCTTTATGTGGTGCCTGTATCATGGCTTTATGTGGTGCCTGTATCATGGCTTTATGTGGTGCTTTTCTCATGGATTTACGTGGTGCGACGATCATGGCTTTATGTGGTGGTCCCATAATGGATTTATGTGATGTCACTTTCATGACTTTATGTACTGGTCCAATAATGGCATTATGTGATGTCACTTTCCCGGCTTTATGTGTGAAGGCTCTATTTTGAGGGTGTTTTCTTTCATTTCGCACTGCCTCTGAAATGCAAGCAAAGCATAAAATTAAACAAAATTAATGTGTGAATATGAAATTGATATAGACATTGATTTCTTGTTTAAGTCTTAAGTATAACGCATGACGATATTCGTTAATAACATGATATGTTGATTGTTGTTTAGTTTCATAAGTACATTTAATAAAGTGAAACCCAAACCTTGTGAGAAAAGTAAGTAAAGTTCCGTCAACAACTTTAGTATTGTAAACCACATTATCCCGCTGACATATATTAAAACAGTTATTCATAAATAACACAAGTCTCCTTACAAACAGTGTTATATTGCTGTGTCTGACAAATGATCCACAAAACGTCATTCAGAACCGTGCTTCAGAGTTATTGTGACATTAACTACACAAGTGGTGGCGTGAATCACACAACACGTCATTCAGAACAGTGCTTCAGAGTTATTGTGACATTAGCTACACAAGTGGTAGTGTGAATCACACAAAACGTCATTCAGAACCGTGCTTCAGAGTTATTGTGACATTAGCTACACAAGTGGTAGTGTGAATCACACAAAACGTCATTCAGAACCGTGCTTCAGAGTTATTGTGACATTAGCTACACAAGTGGTAGTGTGAATCACACAAAACGTCATTCAGAACCGTGCTTCAGAGTTATTGTGACATTAGCTACACAAGTGGTAGTGTGAATCACACAAAACGTCATTCAGAACCGTGCTTCAGAGTTATTGTGACATTAGCTACACAAGTGGTGGTGTGAATCACACAAAACGTCATTCAGAACCGTGCTTCAGAGTTATTGTGACATTAGCTACACAAGTGGTAGTGTGAATCACACAAAACGTCATTCAGAACCGTGCTTCAGAGTTATTTTGACATTAGCTACACAAGTGGTGGTGTGAATCACACAAAACGTCATTCAGAACCGTGCTTCAGAGTTATTGTGACATTAGCTACACAAGTGGTGGTATGAATCACACAAAACGTCATTCAGAACCGTGCTTCAGAGTTATTGTGACATTAGCTACACAAGTGGTAGTGTGAATCATACAAAATGTCATTCAGAACCGTGCTTCAGAGTTATTGTGACATTAGCTACACAAGTGGTGGTATGAATCACACAAAACGTCATTCAGAACCGTGCTTCAGAGTTATTGTGACATTAGCTACACAAGTGGTGGTATGAATCACACAAAACGTCATTCAGAACCGTGCTTCAGAGTTATTGTGACATTAGCTACACAAGTGGTGGTATGAATCACACAAAACGTCATTCAGAACCGTGCTTCAGAGTTATTGTGACATTAGCTACACAAGTGGTGGTATGAATCACACAAAACGTCATTCAGAACCGTGCTTCAGAGTTATTGTGACATTAGCTACACAAGTGGTAGTGTGAATCACACAAAACGTCATTCAGAACCGTGCTTCAGAGTTATTGTGACATTAGCTACACAAGTGGTGGCGTGAATCACACAAAACGTCATTCAGAACCGTGTTTCAGAGTTATTGTGACATTAGCTACACATGTGGTGGTGTGAATCACACAAAACGTCATTCAGAACCGTGCTTCAGAGTTATTGTGACATTAGCTACACAAGTGGTGGCGTGAATCACACAAAACGTCATTCAGAACCGTATTTCAGAGTTATTGTGACATTAGCTACACAAGTGGTGGCGTGAATCACACAAAGCGTCATTCAGAACCGTGTTTCAGAGTTATTGTGACATTAGCTACACATGTGGTGGTGTGAATCACACAAAACGTCATTCAGAACCGTGCTTCAGAGTTATTGTGACATTAGCTACACAAGTGGTGGCGTGAATCACACAAAACGTCATTCAGAACCGTATTTCAGAGTTATTGTGACATTAGCTACACAAGTGGTGGCGTGAATCACACAAAACGTCATTCAGAACCGTGTTTCAGAGTTATTGTGACATTAGCTACACATGTGGTGGTGTGAATCACACAAAACGTCATTCAGAACCGTGCTTCAGAGTTATTGTGACATTAGCTACACAAGTGGTGGCGTGAATCACACAACACGTCATTCAGAACCGTATTTCAGAGTTATTGTGACATTAGCTACACATGTGGTGGTGTGAATCACACAAAACGTCATTCAGAACCGTGCTTCAGAGTTATTGTGACATTAGCTACACAAGTGGTGGCGTGAATCACACAAAACGTCATTCAGAACCGTATTTCAGAGTTATTGTGACATTAGCTACACAAGTGGTGGCGTGAATCACACAAAACGTCATTCAGAACCGTGTTTCAGAGTTATTGTGACATTAGCTACACATGTGGTGGTGTGAATCACACAAAACGTCATTCAGAACCGTGCTTCAGAGTTATTGTGACATTAGCTACACAAGTGGTGGCGTGAATCACACAAAACGTCATTCAGAACCGTATTTCAGAGTTATTGTGACATTAGCTACACATGTGGTGGTGTGAATCATATGTGGATTCTGAACATTTCTAAAGATCTGTTTGAGTACATACAATCAAGGTACATCTCATCATGCAATATCATTAGAACATTCTCTACCCTCTACACAATTATTCCCGCTCAAAACTATAAGACAGATTAAAAGAATTAGTCCAACTGTGTTTCATAAAAAGAAATGACCAACGTAGATACAAATACCTTGTCTTTAGAAGTGACAAATTTTAGTTTGTTAAAAAAAAAACCACTGCGTTTACGAAAATGTTCTCTGAAATTGATGTCACGTTTATTTTATTAACAACATACTGTATTTGTTATGTTTGGTGGATGTGTTTTTCAACAGACAGTCGGCATTCCTGTGGGTACAAAATTTACTCCTCTTCTCGCCGATTTGTTCATTAATTTGCACGAGTCAGACATTATAAAGGGGTTCTCAAGCGAAACTAAAAAGAAGCTAACCCGATCCTTTAATTTCACAGTTTGCTTTGTAGATCTTTATTTGTCCTTTTTCTCTTGACCATTGTATTGTCTGTCCTTCGATACACGGCTTCTGATTACCCCTTTTGTATCTTCAAACTTTTCTGAAACGTTGTTCATTGTGCATTTTTTATGAATTTTTCTCTAATTAATATAGATATAAACAACAATAAGTATTGAGTTTGGTAAATAAAATATTCATATTTTTAGTAGATTCCTTTTTCACCGCCCTTTAAAATATTTTCCCTGTTGTTTTTTGATATAGGCAGCTTACTTAATTTTGGGTGAGTGAGTGAGTGAGTGAGTGAGTGAGTGACCAATGCCACTAAATCATGGCGGGAAGCAAGTTACATTTCCACGAGATGACGATGGTATCCTCTTTGTACTAGACTAACATGCTTAGTGCAAACCACTTAAACAACAGACCACTGGTAGACATCTCAATCCACTCAGACACATTAACCTGATTCCGAGCTAACCCGTCTTTGTTTTTGCTCCTTAGCGGGTAATCAGAAGCATCAATTTTATAGTAATTGGTCTGTTCCGACTGGGTCTCGAACACACGATCAGCCGCACTCAATGTGAGCACGCTAACTATCACATCACCGATGCGGTTGATTTTGTTTATGGATCATTTAACCTCAATGGTCATTTCAAATAGAAGCTTATGGTTATAATTGTGGAAATGTGGACATTGAAGATAACACCAGACAACATTAGACTGCAAATCTATAAAAAGTGGGAGTCTGTGACTGTTTTAGTTGACTGTAAAATATCGGAATATGGTGGTTCTAGACATTCATTTAGTTTACTGATAAAGAAATATAGAGAAATATAAATCGACGCTTCATATAAAATAAAATGAAAATCATTAAAAATACCATACTGTCGGAAGAGTTCCAAAATCCCATATAAATTATATAAAATTATATATATATATATATTACGGATTTAGTTTGTTACACATATTTTCATTGGTTCTTCAACCCTGAATGTCAGCATATATTCGGAAAACAGACGGGGTATATATTTCAGTCCCCAAAAACGATTTAAACATGGACGACAAAACATTACGCTTCACTGAATCAATGGTATAATACGGGATAATAAATGTATTTTTACCAAATTAAATGCTGTTTTTATACTCAAAACGGCTGCATGAATTTTTTTTTTTTTTTACAACGGTTAATTCCGTCACAAATACCTGATCGATTCAGCAAACTCCTATGTTCCACGGCTGTACCATAACAAATAAACAACACGTTGAGCCTTGAAAACTTTCGACGTCATGGGGCCACACCAAGGTTTTATTTACATGTTGTTAACATTTAAATTATTGAAACTGTTTCGCAAACCCGTTGTTTTGTTATGTGATATATTAATGTTATATTTATAAAGTTTATAAAATTTACTACATATGAAACTGTATTGATTTAGAAATTTAGTACAGTATTTTACTTCATGAGACACCCCATACATGAAATATGACGCGACACATATTTTAACGTCATTGAAGAATGACGTCAAAGGTACGGAAACCGACATCTAGAGATACGAAAAATGAAAATAAAAGAGGCAAATTTATTAAAGACAGTTGGATGTTGTATTTAAAAAAACCAATGGTTAAATCCGTAATATATCTGTTATTCAGCTATCAGACAGGGTATATAATGTGACATTCCCGGCTTATGCTATGTATTCCCTTCGGCTGCGCCTCAGGGAATATAAATCCTAAGCCGGGAATGTCACATTATATACCCTGTCTGATAGCTGAATAACATATAATATACGTCTGAAAATTAAACCAAACAGTGTTAGAATTAAATTTTAGAGCTGTCAAATTTTGGTTCTTCCTTCGACGGGATTTGAACTCACACCATTGATACACTGCAGCACCATTCGTTGGTTGGTATCTAGAGAGTAGTGTTGTACGGATCTCTATCTGTTTAACTCCATCACATTATTGTTACTTCTATTTTACCTTTGTCACAGAGCGACCATTATGTTAATGAGAAAGTGATAACATTTATAGATAGAGGTCGTTTGTCAGCCATATTATATTCGTGTGGTTTTTTTTCTATGTATGGCTGGTGACCTTTAGTCAAAGATAAATATGCCATACATGTTATGTACGTGACAATTAAACAGGCAGGTTTGTACACACATGTCATATATCTTACATATAACTATAAAACTGACAGACATCTGTATATAGTAACTTGAAAAAACGACCTATTCAATGACCAACCGACATTAAATATTGAAGATCATTTATTACATTTGTGTTTATTTTTCATTCACCAGATTAATCTGTGGATTTTGAAGAGAATATAATGAATGGTCTGGAAAAGCGTTTGTATATAAAATGGCGAGTTCACATGTTTTATGCTATGTTTAGCCATCTCTGTGTAATGCATAATAACTATTAACATAATTTGTATCGGTAAAAATAGTTTTTTCTATATTTATGTTATATTTTGCTTCAAATGCGCATATATACATACTTAAAATTATTCTGATAAACAATGCATTTTGGAAAAAGGAGACAAAATAGTAGATACACATCCTTGAGCATTGAATAATTTATAGAGTAATTTATTGAATTGTATTGGGTGGGTAAAGAATAATAACGGATTATAGTGTCGGACGCACAAACTTAAAGACGAGCATAATGTACACAATATATTACGTGCTGGTTTAGATAACGGTTCTAATGTCATGCTACAATGACAACAAGGAAAGATTTCCTTGGAAACGACCATCAAGCAAGCCATTTCCATAACGAATGCTGCCATATAATAGGGATGTGGTTTGACTTTCATTATCAAACAAATAAATATCAATGTTGCCAAATGAGCAAAATGTCATCTCAGAAAAAATACAACACACAAGTAAGTTAAAGTTATTGATCTGCCAAACTTATTAGTATCGTTCTGTCACTTGTTCTCGACAGCTACCAGGGGTGCGTTCAACATCGTAGCTGCTAGGTTGAGCTACGTAGAAAAATCCTATTGAACGGAAAGCTAGCCTAGCCGCTACATAGCTCTAGCTAGCTTACAAAATGTCTGCTAGCTTTTGAATCCAAGATGGCGGCTAAGACTAAATTTAATTGCGTAAGGTATAAATAGTGGCATTGCAGGAAGTGGCAACGCTTTTAATACGGATGATAATTTATTAAGGTAACTAGACAAATACGAATAGCTAAAATGTTCCAAGAAATATTCCATATGATTGGCGCCATATTTGTTAGCACTGCTACGTAGCTAATCGTTCAATAACGTTATTGCTATTTTACCTAGCAGCTAGACTAGCTGCTACGATATTGAACGCAACCATGTTCTCGATAATTATGCGCGTGAGAGTTTTGACATAAATCTGGAAAACTCACGTGTCTTCTGTTCGCCAGGATTTTACCTACGGAACATCACCTCGCTTCGGAAAAAGGAAAATATGGCTATGCCACGAATCAAGGTATGTATGAACATAATCTTTATAGTCTCAGATATTTATGCACATTTTCTTATTCCAAAAATAACTCTAAATTCACCGGGTCATTGCTTAAAATATACGTTTGAGATGTAAACAAAACTTTGCTGTCAATGAAGGACAAGTACGTATACGTCATACACAATCAGAAATATACAGGTGGCGCTGTTCAGTAAAAAAAGTATGGAACACCGTTCGGGTCATATCTTGTCAGTTTTATCTTTATATCAACGTTATTTATGTATTGTGTAACCCAAATGGAACACTTTTTCAAACATGTTTAATTTTACATGTATGGTTGAAATCAATAATCTTGGTGTTTGCAAATATCTTAAATATATTTTTTTCTTTTTTCCCTATAGTTTTTATTAGTAAACATGCCCTCCATAATTGATTTTACACACTTATCGAGAACTGGTGTCGTAATACACAAAGTGTCAGAAATAATGTCATACACACAAATTATGTTTTCTCCGTAACTTCAAGGAGGAAAACTTTTAGGTTTGGTAGAAATAAAGAACTAGTTTTGACAAACAAACAAGAACAATTTTGTAGAAATTGATTGTTTCTAAGGGACACACAGAAGAAATGTGTTTTTACGCTATCGAGAACCGCCAATACCAGGATACTAGAAGAACGGATGTCAATTGTAGGAATGATCTGTATTAAGTCAGTAGTTTTCATTTACCATTTATGAAATACCATTTTTACTTATATGAACAAGACTAAAGTTTTCACAAAAATCAAAAAAAACACACGGAGAAGAAATAGTAGATTAGTTTACAAATTAAGATACAAAATAATATGAAAATCTGTACACCTCCAAAAAACTCAGCACTTAATAACGAATACGATTTTTTATGGCAGAGAAAACTCTTTTGAAAAATTCCTGTCACAAAATCAAAGAATAATGGGAATAAATTTTAGATAATGATGAGTGTTTAAACTATCTAAAAAATATGAACAATGGAAAATCTCCAGGTATGGATGGGTACAGGATTTGTTAATTTTATTTAAATGACGTGAATGAATATCTCGTAAATTGCCCAAACTACATGGTTATGAAAAGGTAGCTTTATCTCCTTTTCAAAGACAATGCGTAGTCACAAGTATTCCTAAATAACACAAGTCAAAATTTTATTTTAAAACCTTGAGTCCAATCACACTTTAAAATATTGATATACTCTGCAACGTTAATAAATATCATAAATCATTCTTATTTATGATCAAACTATGATCAGTGAAGCACAGCACTGTTCTTGAATGGTATATACAATGGATAATACACCAGATTCATATTTTATTTAATTGAAAAAGAAAAAGACGTGGCAGTTTTCTACTTGTACATATTAGATTTTGAAAAAAGAATTCGATATTCTTGAATTATTTTATTGATAAAACCCTAATTTTTCTAGATTCTGGTCCAAAATTTTGTAAATTGCTCGAAAGTTTATTCGAAAATTCTAAAGGTTGTATTATGATCATGCACAATGTTCTTAGTTTTTTCCGATAAATAGAGGAGTGTGTCAATGGGACCTTTTCTCTTTTTTTTTCATTTTGTTATTAGAATTAATGAATGCAACAACAAAAATGACACACATATAATTGAGTGAAATTAATGGGGTTATGTTACTTAACGCCACTTTTAACAATAGTTCAGCTTTATGGTGGCGGTCACTCTACATGTTTTTTTTTTTTTTTGCTTTTTTTTCTTCTTTTTTTTTCAAATAATTGTTTGTGCAGGACCGATGCCCAAAAATGTGGCTCTTAATTAACGTTATCAATATTGGCAATAGGTATCGTTCCTGGTAATTCTTTGTATTTGAAAGGAATTAAGAATGTTCAAATGTCCACGAATTTTTGCTTAAAGGCTTTTTTATCAGAGTTTTTCGTTATAAAAATGTAGATAGTTATATCACCGAAATTGAGTTATACATATTAATTCAAAATTTAAAACTTATTTCCGATGCATTTACTTACTTGAATGTGTAGCACATAAGCAAGCGAAAAAAATCCACAGCACCTCCTGCCTCCACATTGTAGAAGATGTCTATTTCTACTGACCTTACCGATCAGTCTTTTATGGTCATTTCACTTCTGATTTACGATGTCTCCTTCTATGCATTAATTTACGACAAATGTGAGCAATTATTTTTATGATTACTGGAGACAGTAAAAATGTACACAATAATATCGTGGAAAAATAATGATTTTAACATAATATCTGAACAATGAAATTTTTACTGATCAGCCAGAAATTTATGATTTATATATAACTATATCACTTTTGCTAAAAAAAAAAAAAAAAAGAAAGTTGCCTGATGTTTTGAGGTGCGCCCTTCGCTGGAATTTTGCATATGTGATACATCATTTTCATTGTAATTTATCAGAAAACTAGTAATGGCTGTAAGTAGTATATGGGCACGGACACAACCTCATTTGTATAGGTGGGACTACCGGAAGTGATCGCGTGCGCATGCGCAACCGGTACATTTTGTAATACTTCTAGAGTAGTAAGTACCATGGCTACCGGAAGTGACCAAAGGTCACGTGATTCCCTTTGGGGTTCCCTTGGGTGTGCCCTAGTGGGGCATTTTGACCGGAAGTGACGTTATGAAACGTCACCCGTAGTGACCTAAGGTCACGTCACCCCTTCGGAGTTCCCTTGGGTGCACGCATACCCAACTGGAAGTTGGGGTTACCTACCTCTTTTTCGGTTGTTTTGACCGTTACCCGTAGGGGTTCCCTCGGGTGCGCGCATGCGCAACATGAAGTTGGGGTTTCCCGCCCTTTTTTCGGGTGTTTTTCTTTTTACCATTTTTTTCATTTTTTCATTTTGTTTCATTTTTTTTATTTCAGTCTTGTTCTTTCTGATATTTTTTTCATACAACATTTTCAATAAGTAATAGCACAAAATTCTGTACAATGGTCGTCGCTTCAACAGTATTTTCTAAGAGCCTGGTGACGTCTGTCATGCTATGTCCTGCACATCGATGAATGCGGTAAAAAATGCACTGGTTATCTACCCCTTTCCCGCCATTTCATTTTCATAATTACATTATTTATTTCAATAATTACATTTCTTACAAAAGTATGCCACCACCACCACCATCTCCACCACCTCTCTAGGACGTCCGCGTCCAATTATCATTTTCTAGCCCTTTCACTGGTTATCTTCCCGCCATTTTATTTTCATAATTACATTATCTATTTCAATAATGGTTTTCACCTACGGTGTTTTCGGGTATGTTGTGTAGTACTCCAAGTAGTCTATCACGTTCTCAATGTGGGGGTACTAAATAACCTAAGAGTCAAATGGTACATTTGAAAATTTCCATCTACAAAATGTGTTTTCAATTTATATTTTTACCCTTTAATGTTCAGAAAAACAAATAAGACAACAATTAACAAAAATAAAGCGAAAATTCTTATTGGCATATGTCCTTTCGATTCTCGTTTATATTTAGATATTTCAAGGTCTTTCAATTGTCCCCAAATATTCATATATGGTCGGTCTGATTTGTAATTACTTGCGGTCAGTTAGTTGGTTGTTTTTTGTTTCTTTTTTTCTTTTTTGTATTGTGAGGATATATTTTAAAAGTTCACGTACTCGTTAGTTTTGAACATAAATTATACTAGATTTGAAATGCTTGTATTGTGACATGTAAATGATGTATATATTAATGAATTAGTTATTTAACCCTTACATGTCCAAAGAGCCTGTTTTAGGCTTTTCAAACCACATCTCGAGTGCCAACGGCTTATTTATAGGCTTTGCGTAAAGCGTCATTCATCGATGATGTCACAGTAAACATGACGTCACATCGTGAATCCAACCATCGTATTTTAACGGCCCTTTTAAGGGCCAAAAAAAAATGTTTCAAAAAGAACTGCAAATCAGTGTATAACAATCAAACATCGGACATTCAATTTTTTTAATGTGACTACGGCAGGTTGGAGGAGGAGGTGGAGGTGGAGGAGAAGGAGGAGGTCTCTTATGACTAACACAGAAATTTTCAACATTTTCCATATCATTTCACTATTCAACTTGCCTTTTAACGATATTTTCCATATCTTTTCACTTTTCAACTTACATTTCTTCCATATTTTCCATATCATTTCACTATTCAACTTACTTTACTTTCATATTTTCAATATCATTTCACTATTCAACCTACTTTTCTTCCATATTTTTCATATCTTTTCACAATTTTCTTCTGGCGCCATTCTTTAGAAATGCCTGTACCAAGTCAGGCTCATTACGGTTTTCACAGTTTTCCGGTTGTTGACTGATTTTGTCTGTTTATATAATTATGAGTTTTGACTTTCCCTATGTAAGATTGTTCGGAGTTCGGTAATTTTGTTATTACCCTTATTTCCAAATCTTTCCACTATTCAACTTGGGTTTCTTCCATATTTTTCATATCATTTCACAATTTTCTTCTGTATTTTCCAAATCTGATCACTATTCAACTTGGGTTTCTTCCATATTTTTCATATCTTTTCACTGTTCAGCTTACCTTTCTCCCATATTTTCCCTATCTTGTCAGTATTCAACTTACTTTTCTTCTGTATTTGGCAAATCTTTTCACTATTCAACTTGCTTTTCATCCATATTTTCCATATCATTTCACAATTCAACCTACTTTTCTTCCGCATTTTCCATATCTTTTCACTATTCAACTTAATTTTCTTCCATATTTTCCCTATCATTTCACAATTTTCTTCTGTATTTTCCAAATCATTTCACTATTCAACTTATCTTTCTTCCATATTTTCCATATCATTTCACATTTCAACTTGCCTTTCTTCCATGTTGTCCATATCTTATCACTATTCGACTTACTTTTCTTCCATATTTTCCACATCATTTCACTATTCAGCGTACTTTTCTTCCATATTTTTCATATCTTTTCACAATTTTCTTCAGTATTTTCCAAATCTTTTCACTATGCGACTTGCCTTTCTTCCATATTTTCCAAATCATTTCACTATTTTCTTTCATATTTTCCCTATCTTTTCACTATTTACTTCTGTATTTTCCAAATCTTTTCACTATTCGACTTGCTTACCTTCTGTATTTTCCAAATCATTTCACTATTCAACTTATCTCTCTTCCATATTTTCCAATGTTTTCCAGTTATCAGAAACAAGCATTAACAGTTATGATATCTCCTTTATGTACAAACTGCCATTATATAGCTGTAATATTGTTGAATGTGGCATTAAACACCATAAGCCTAACCCTTTATTTACAAAGACATATACCTACCTACCTATCTATCTACATTTCTATCAGAATTATAGATTTTATTCAATTTTGCTAGTTATTTTTCTATCTTGATGAGTTTCAAATTTACACAATCAAATTTATTTTACATAACAGCCTAACACAGTGTTCTATTTTTAGAGCAGTAAGAAAAATTACTTCCTGAACAGGGTTTTAGTATAAGAATCAAGAATCAAGAATTTTATGTTTTCCAATTTTGGGCCCACAAGGGGCATACAAAGGTCAATATATAAAAGAATGAAAAAACAAATTAAAGAAGACATGATACATTTTGTAATATAATGTTATTCTAGGGCTGATACCACAGCTGATGGAAAAAACAAAGCAGAATAATAAATGCTAACACTGACAATATGAAGAGTTATTAATAAATCAGATCAATTAAAGCACAAATATCCTGATGATAATATTATTTACACATGTAAATGTATTCAAGTTGATAAAATAAAATATAATATAAAATAATTGTAACCTTAAACCAATATAAAGTATATCATGTTGGTCATATAGACGTAACTGTTCTCAAGTTAAACCCTTTCAATAAAAAATCACATAATTTTCAAAGTATATTATTATCTTCATTTGTTAGAATCCATAAAAAACAAATTTCAGAAAGGTGATGAAAATTATCACAATTTCTTTGTATATTATCAATAAAATTATGTCTAATATCACTATATAAAGGACATTTTAGTCAAAAGTGAAATTCATCCTCTACCATACGTAGATTACAAAATTTACGTATCCGATTCTCCTTTTCCAATTTTGAATAATTTCCAGAACTGTCTTTAGTTTTTTCGTAGCGACCAGTTTCAATTCGTAAGCTATGGACACTGATTCTAAATTTGCATAATACCTGCCTGTATGTAAATTTTTTGATATGTAAATATTCTTCAAGTTTAAAAGTGTCTTTATAAGTAAAATATGTGCATAATTTGCCAGTGTTTATGGAAATGTTCTTTATTTTGTGCCAATATATCATAAAGTTTTTTCTTAGTACTTTTTTTTAGCTCTACTTTAAATTTATATAATTTTATTTTCTTACAAACATCTAGATCTAATCCTAGTTTTTCTCTCAAGCAACTTATAGTGGAGAACCAACAGTTAACTTTATTTGTGTGCAATGATATTCTTTCTTTCAGTGCATGATATACTAAAGAATTGCTGTCAGAGTTTTCTAATCTATGTAAAAATGTAAACATAGCAGTAATATGTGATATAAAAAGTGGCATTCTACCCAATTCTAATAAAACAGCAATATTGGTACTTCTTTTATTTACCCCAAGTAGATATTTACAAAATTTAAGATTGAGCTTCTCATATTCCCAATCCTTGAATAGGTCATAAAATTCAAGATTTTTCTTTAACATTGCTGGGGTAAGTAACCCCCATATTTCAACACCATAAAGGGCAATGGGTTTAATCATATGATCGAAAAGGTGTAGTAAGGTTTTAATTGGTATGTATTTAGTATATATTTAGTATAATTAGTATATATTTACCTGCAAAAAGCAAGCAAATATCTGTATATAAGCTTAAATATATATATGTTCGTGCCAAGGGCAAGTAACTCTGTATATAAGTGTAACAATCGATTTCCAAATAACCATTTCTTGATACGTATTATATAGTATTTCTCTTTCTGCACAGGTATATGTCCAAATACAGAGTGATGACCCCCCTTTATCATCCACATCAAGAGCTATGTCCCCTACTGCAGTGTTAAGCCTCCACATAAAGAGTTATTCCCCTTACTTTAATATTATCATTGCACATACAGAGTTGTAACTTATTCCCCACATAAAGAGTTATGTCCCCTATTACAGAGTTATTCCCCTTTACTGTAGGACATAATATAAACTTAAATAAATTACATGCAGTATTAATTGTGTTGTTAAAAAGAAACCTTTTCTTCCATATTTTCCATATTTTTCATACCTTTTCACAATTTTCTTCTGTATTTTCCAAATCTTTCCACTATTCGACTTCCCTTTCTTCCATATTTTCCATATCATTTCACATTTCAATTTACCTTTCATCCATATTTTCCATATCATTTCACAATTCAACTTGGGTGTCTTCTGTATTTTCCATATCTTTTCACTATTCAGCTTGGTTTTCTTCCATATTTTCCATATCTTTTCACTATTCAACTTGGT
Source organism: Bathymodiolus septemdierum (assembly GCA_963383655.1). Lineage (NCBI taxonomy): Eukaryota > Metazoa > Mollusca > Bivalvia > Mytilida > Modiolidae > Bathymodiolus > Bathymodiolus septemdierum. The sequence goes on from OY726521.1 coordinate 5,600,389, forward strand.
TTTCTTCCATATTTTTCATATCATTTCACTTTTCAACTTACTTTTCTTCCATATTTTCCATATCATTTCAGTATTCAATCTACTTTTCTTCCATATTTTACATATCTTTTCACAATTTTCTTCTGTATTTGTCAAATCTTTTCACTATTCAACTTACCTTTCTTCCATATTTTCCAAATCATTTCACTATTCAACTGACTTTTCTTCCATATTTTCCATATCTTTTCACTATTCAACTGATTTTTCTTGCATACTTTCCAAATCTTTTCACTATTCAACTTGCTTTTCTTCCATATTTCCCCTATATTTTCACTATTCAACTTACGTTTCGTCCATATGATCCATATCTTTTTTTCATTGTTTCTAATGATTCTTTCAAATCAGAATTTTCTTCCCTCCATGTTTGCTGATTTTTTAAGATTAATTCTGTTTTGCTAATTCTGGAAATATAAAAGAATGATTAAAATCCTAACTTCATACGCCATGACTATGTTATTGTGGTGTTTACTCTCAGAACAGTGAAATCTATATGAACATATTAAAACTCTGTAAAACGAATACAACTTGCAACGTTACTTGTTTTCCGTGTACATGACGTCATAAGACATTTCATTTTACCGTGCTTTTTCAAACCGCAATGGTTGAAATGCAACGTTACTTGTTTTCAACGTACGTGACGTCATTTTCAGTGTATCATTTTCCCGTACTTTTTCATTTTTACTATCAATACTACAGCATGCTATAGCTTCTAAAACAACCACATTAATACAATGTTGCCCAATGAGATGGTCTTAGCTCCTCTGCAAAAGCTGAAGACTAAATATGAATTGTCTTACCAATCTACTACAAGGCTGAAATACATTGAAAAATTTGACCAATTGCTGATCATTCACCAGTAAACATCTACGGTTGATAATACTGTACGATCGTTGATACATTTCACCATTTTTATCTGATACTATGTAGTAAAACATTTCCCATCATTTATAAAATCATCATTAAATAACTGGTGTCCAATTAAAATGTTCATAGTATTACATGACACAGACAACAATAGCAGTGACTATGCTATATAAAATACATTACAGTATAGAGGTTCCCAAAGCAAAAACGGATTATTAGTTTTCAAAATATAATAGGGTTCTTCATCATTACTCTGTGAGTATTGCGACGGTGGTGGTGGTGGTAGCAGCGGCTGCGACGGTGGGTATTGTAGTGGTGGTGGTGGTGGTGGAGACGCTGGCATGTTAGGGGGTTTGATCAGTACTTGTCTCTTTTGAGGACCTGTAGGCCATCATAATTTGGGAAAGGTGTACTACCGTAAGTGACGTAACCGGAAATGACGTGACCGGAAGTCACGTGACCGGAAGTGATCGAAAATGACGTGACCGGAAGTGACGTCAGTCACGTGACAGGAAGTTACGTCATAACCGAAAGTGACATCACAGGAAGTGAGGTCATTTTCACGCGCTTTTTTTCTTACTATAGTAGTAGTACAAAATGTCCCCTTGGAAGGATGGGTTCCAAGGGAACATTTACTAAAGTAAGAAAAAAAAGCGCGGGGAAAATGACGTCACTTCCTGTGACATCACTTCCGGTTATGACGTCACTTTCGGTCACGTGACTTCCGATGACGTCATTTCCGGTAGCACACCTTTCCTAAATTATGATGGCCTACAAATCCTCAAAACCGTCAAGTACTGATGAAACCCCCTAACATGCCGCCGCCATCACCACCACCGCAGCAATACTCACAGAGTAATGATGAAGAACCCTATTGTGTTTTGAAAACCAATAATCCGTTTTTGTTTTGGGAACCGCTACACTGTAATATATTTTATATAATATAGTCACTGCTATTGTTGTCTGTGTCACGTAAACAGGATCCACACATGTAATACAATAAACATTTTAACTGGACACCAATTATTTAATGATGATTTTTTAATGATGGGAAATGTTTTACTACATAGTATCAGATAAAAATGGCGAAATGTATCAAACGATCGTACAGTGTTATCAACCGTAAACGTTCACTTGTGGATGATCAGCAATTGGTCAAATTTATCAATATATTTCGGCCTGGTAGTAGATTGGTAAAACAATTCGTATTTAATCTTCAGCTTTTGTAGAGGAGCTAAAACCATCTCATTGGACAACATTGTATTAATGTGGTTGCTTTCATAAGCTATAACATGCTGTAGTATTGATATTAAAAATAGATTCTGGGACGAAAATGAAAATTTAGGAAAATAATAAAACTTATTAAAAAGAGATTCTGTGACGAAAATGATTTTTTTTGAAAAAGTACGGGAAAATGATACGCCGAAAATGTTATGACGTCATGTACGCGGAAAACAAGCAACGTTGCAATTTATATTCGTTTTACAGAGTTCTAATATGTTTATATAGGTTTCACTGTTCTGAGAGTAAACACCACAACATCATAGTCATGGCGTATGAAGATAGGATTTTAATCATTCTTATATATTTCCAAAATTAGCAAAGCAGAATTAATCTTGGAAAATCAGCAAACATGGAGAGAAGAAAATTCTGATTTGAAAGAATCATTAGAAACAATGAAGAAAAGACATGGAACATATGGAAGAAGCGTAAGTTGAATAGTGAAAAGATAGAGAAATATGGAAGAAAGGAAAGTTGAATTGTGAAAAGATAAGGAAAATATGGAAGAAAAAAAGTTGAATAGTGAAAAGATTTGGAAAATATGGAAGAAAAGTCAGTTGAATATTGAAATGATATGGAAAATATGGAAGAAAAGTAAGTTGAATAGTGAAAAGATATGGAAATTATGGAAGAAATGTCAGTTGAATAGTGAAATGATTTGAAAAATATGGAAGAAAGGTAATTTGAATAGTGGAAAGACTTGGAAAATATGGAAGAAAAGTAAGTTGAATAGTGAAAAGATATGGAAATTATGGAAGAAATGTCAGTTGAATAGTGAAATGATTTGGAAAATATGGAAGAAAGGTAATTTGAATAGTGGAAAGACTTGGAAAATATGGAAGAATGGTAAGTTGAATAGTGAAAAGATATGGAAAATACAGAAGAAAGACAAGTTGAATAGTGAAAAGATATGGAAAATACAGAAGAAAGACAAGTTGAATAGTGAAAAGATATGGAAAATACAGAAGAAAGACAAGTTGAATAGTGAAAAGATATGGAAAATGCGGAAGAAAAGTAGGCTGAATTGTGAAACGATATGGAAAATATGAAAGAAAAGTAAGTTGAAATGTGAAATGGTATGGAAAACATAGAAGTAAGGCAAGTGAAATAGTGATAAGATTTGGAAAATAAAGAGGAAAATTGTGAAATGATATGAAAAATATGGAAGAAAGGTAAGTCGAATAGTGAAAAGATTTGGAAAATACCGAAAAAAATTATGAAATGATATGTAAAATATGGAAGAAAAATAAGTGGAATAGTGATAAGATATGGACAATATGGAAGAAAGGCAAGTTGATATGTGAAATGATATGGAAAATATGGAAGAAAGATAAGATAAATAGTGAAATGATTTGGAAAATATGGAAGAAAGACAAGTCGAATAGTGATAAGATTTGGACAATATAGAAGAAAAGTAAGCCGAATAGTGAAAAGATAGGGAAAATATAGAAGAAAGGTAAGTTGAATAGTGAAAAGATATGAAAAATGTGGTGGAAAGACAAATTGAATAGTGAAAAGATATGGAAATTATGAAAGAAAAGTAAGTTGAATAATGAAAAGATTTGGAAAATACAGAAAAAAATAGTAAAAAGGTAGGGAAAATACAGAAGAAAATTGTGAAATGATATGGTAAATATGAAAGAGACCAAGTTGAATGGTGAAAATATTTGGAAAATACAGAAGAAAATTGTGAAATGATATGGAAAATATGGATGAAAAGTAAGTTGAATAGTGAAAAGATTTGGAAAAAACAGAAGAAAAATAAGTTGATTAGTGAAAAGATAGGGAAAATAAGGAAGAAAGGTAAGTTTAATAGTGAAAAGATATGAAAAATATGGAAGAAACCCAAGTTGAATAGTGATAAGATTTGGAGAATACAGAAGAAAATTGTGAAATGATATGGAAAATATGGAAGAAAGGCAAGTCGAAGAGTGATAAGATAGGACAAATATGGAAGAAAGGAAAGTTGAATAGTGAAAAGATATGAAAAATATGGAAGAAACCCAGGTCGAATAGTGAAAAGATTTGGAAAATATGGAAGAAAAGTAAGTTGAAATGTGAAATGATAGGGAAAATATGGAAGAAAATTGTGAAAAGATATGAAAAATACGGAAGAAACGTAGGTTGAATAGTGAAATGATATGGAAAATATGGAAGAAAAGTAAGTTGAAATGTGAAATTATATGGAAAATATGGAAGAAAAGTAAGTTGAAAAGTGAAAAGATATGGACAATATGGAAGATAGGTAAGTTGAATAGAGAAAAGATATGAAAAATATGGAAGAAAAGTAGGTTGAATAGTGAAATGATATGGAAAATATGGAAGAAAAGTGAGGTGAAATGTGAAATGATAGGGAAAATATGGAAGAAAATTGTGAAAAGATATGAAAAATACGGAAGAAAAGTAGATTGAATAGTGAAATGATATATAAAATATGGAAGAAAAGTAGGCTGAAATGTGAAATGATATGGAAAATATGGAAGAAAAGTAAGTTGAAAAGTGAAAAGATATGGACAATATGGAAGATAGGTAAGTTGAAAAATATGGAAGAAAAGTAGGTTGAATAGTGAAATGATATGGAAAATATGGAAGAAAGGCAAGTTGAATAGTGATAAGATAGGGAAAATATGGAAGAAAATAGTGAACTGATTTGGAAAATATGGAAGAAAGGCAAGCCAAATAGTGATAAGATATGGAAAATACAGAAGAAAATAGTGAAGAGATATGAAAAATATGGAAGAAACCCAAGTTGAATAGCGAAAAGATATGAAAAATACGAAAGAAAATTGTGAATGGATATGGAAATTATGGGAGAAAAGTAAGTTGAATAGTGAAAAGGTTTGGAAAATACAGAAGAAAAGTAAGTTGAATAGTGAAAAGATCAGGAAAATATGGAAGAAAGGTAAGTTGAATAGTGAAAAGATGTGGAAAATATGGAAGAAACGTGAGTTGAATAGTGAAAAGATATGGAAAATATGGAAGAAAGGCAAGTTGAATAGTGAAATGATATGGAAAATATGGGAGATTTCTGTGTTAGTCATAATTACACTCAAAGAGACCTCCTCCTCCTCCTCCTCCTCCTCCTCCTCCTCCTCCTCCGTCCCTCCTCCTGATGCAGCAGCAGCAGCAGCAGCCATACACACTTACCCCAGAGCAGCAGCAGCAGCAGCAGCAGACATAGCGTTGAAATTTCACCCAAAACACGTTACAAACAAAAACGAAGCGAAACACATTATGAAAATATTACACATTAACGTAAGCATCTATGACACAACTGCAACAAGTCAACAAAATAGTGATTAAGATGCTGAATAAACACGGAAATTAGAGGAAGGAATCATGAAACGTCGTTATAGATAGAAAGCTCACGAAAAGATATAGCAAAAACGAACAATTAATGAATAAAACATTAAAATATCTCTGAAAATATAACAAAAATGAAAAAGGAACTCATTTTCGCCCGAGACCCAACATCTCATGGCCTGGTGACCTTCTATTGGGTGACTTTGGGTTCAAATGTATCATTTCATTCATTTGACTCTTAGGTTATTTAGTAGAAATACCACAGTGAGAACGTGATAGACTACTTGGAGTACTACACAACATAGCCGAAAACAACAAACTTTTGTAAGAAATGTAATTATTGAAGGCGCTCTCCAAGAAAAATGGCGGAAAAGTGAGAGATAACCAGTGAAAGGCTAGAAAACGATAATAGTACGCGGATGTCCTAGAGAACACTCCAAGGGCGTTTCTGATCACGTTACTTTCAGGGGAAGCCCTACGGGTGACGTTTGATGACGTCACTTCCGGTGAAAATGCACCAATACGGCGGATATTGCGCAACTTCCTGTTGCACATGCGCACACCCTTCCAAGGGGACCCCCTTCGGGGTCACGTGACCTTCGGTCACTTCCGGTAGCCATGGTACTAGTACTACTGTACTACATTTTGTACTACTACTATAGTAAGAACAAAACGCGGGAAACGGTTGCGCATGCGCATGCGATCACTTCTGGTCACTTCCGGTCAGGACTGCTTCCGGGAACGTGACTTCCGGTCAGAGCTGCTTATGACTTCCGGTGACGTCAGTCCCGGTCAGGGCCGCTTCCAGTCACGTGACTTCCTGTAGATCCACCTCATCGATCCACCTCAAATGCTAATTGAGCTGTACCAATATACTACTTGTGTGAACCATATATGTATTCTTAACATTCAAAAGATTAACTTACTTCAATGTTAAAGCAAATATGATCTACTGAAGTCTGTGCACATTCACTGCTTTTGACGTTTCTGCTCTTTTCTACTTCTACATTACATTAATAAAAAATAAATAAACAAAACGTAGATATCTAATTTAGTGCGCACGACGCATTTCTGGAAAAAAACATTCATCAGGTTCTCAAAGACAAAGGATTGGAAATTCAAAATACTCAAAAATCTTTCCGAGAAAGAAAAGCAGGTTCTAAACATGATAGACAAGATCAGCTTAGATCACATGACATCATGAATATAGATAACTATGATCATTTATACAACCATCTTGACAATAAGATTCCAAATAATATCTCATTGGAAAGTGTGACAAAAACTGACATTTACGACAAATAAATGATCGAAGTGTACTGGTCAAATTTCTTTTTCTATGTTGGAATGAAAAAGCATTTTTTTTTGTAAGTTTATGATGATGCATTTATTTTTAACATTTTTAAAAGAAAGTTATGATTTGTTTATTTTCAATATTTGTACATCGTGTCGTCCATCTTGTGTCCCATTTGTCAACATGTCCATTGACCTGTCGGTCAAATACATGTACATTTGATTATGTGTATGTCATCTGTTCTTGTAATTAAGGTATTCGCTTTTATATTGAATTATGTGTATTATATCTGTCCTTGTAATTAGTGTATTACGTTTAATTACAAGTATGAACTCAGATAAAACTGGTTAATGTTCATCAGCATGACAAGTCATTAATACATGTACTTGTAGTCTTGAAATTGTCCTAAAGCAGGGGGTCTTGCACAGGAAATTATTATAATAAACAAGCTAAAATAGTAGATATATTTCCGTAAACAAAACCAAAAGAGCCTCCAAATAACTTCCTAGGAAACTGGGTAAAATTTGGTATTAAAGGGGCACCCACCTTGTGTCCAACACATCGGTGTTGCGACATTAAAGGTTTTAAATAAAACAAAAGTTTCTTTATGACACCCAATATACCAGTAGATTAAACATAGTGACGAGTTCTAGCTAGTTTGCTAAATTAAGCAAACACTGATTTGTGGAAAAGGTCATTTAATCATTATCATAAATTGCAGTAAATTGCATATATAAATTGTTACATAATATAACATAATCATGACTGTGGTGGGGACAAGAAAGTGCGCCGTTGAAAATAACTGGTATAATGATCTAAATTAATATTGGGTGGTAAGTGGGAGGGATTTAAAGAATTACCAATATAATTTCGAACATCCAAACTGGTCGGCAGTGTGTTTGCAAAAGTACGTGCGGTAATTATCTCGCATGCTAAGAATAGATGTTGACCAATCAAAAGTGTACATTAATTGATCATGCACTGACCGTGTGAATTTACACACATTTTTCGGCAACAGGTTTGCTAAGAAACATGACCACGGATGTTGAAATAGATGATGACCAATCAGGAGTGCACATTAATCGATCATGCACTGACCCTGAGAAATAACCGAAATTTTACAAAAATAGCATAACCAGAAATTGCATCATATATCCTTATACCAGTAAACAATCCTGTGAAATGATCTAAATTTACAGAAATTGCATAATTATAAATTGAATCATATATCCTTATACCAGTAAACAATCCTGTGAAATGATCTAAATTTACAGAAATTGCATAATTATAAATTGCATCATATATCATATACCAGTAAACAATCCTATAAAATGACCTAAATTTACAGAAATTGCATAATTAGAAATTGAATCATACATTGCATATCAATATACCAGTAAACAATCCTATAAAATGACCTAAATTTACAGAAATTGCATAATTAGAAATTGAATCATACATTGCATATCAATATACCAGTAAACAATCCTATAAAATGACCTAAATTTACAGAAATTGCATAATTAGAAATTGAATCATACATTGCATATCATTATACCAGTAAACAATCCTATAAAATGACCTAAATTTACAGAAATTGCATAATTAGAAATTGAATCATACATTGCATATCAATATACCAGTAAACAATCCTATAAAATGACCTAAATTTACAGAAATTGCATAATTAGAAATTGAATCATACATTGCATATCATTATACCAGTAAACAATCCTATAAAATGACCTAAATTTACAGAAATTGCATAATTAGAAATTGAATCATACATTGCATATCAATATACCAGTAAACAATCCTATAAAATGACCTAAATTTACAGAAATTGCATAATTAGAAATTGAATCATACATTGCATATCATTATACCAGTAAACAATCCTATAAAATGACCTAAATTTACAGAAATTGCATAATTAGAAATTGAATCATACATTGCATATCAATATACCAGTAAACAATCCTATAAAATGACCTAAATTTACAGAAATTGCATAATTAGAAATTGAATCATACATTGCATATCATTATACCAGTAAACAATCCTATAAAATGACCTAAATTTACAGAAATTGCATAATTAGAAATTGAATCATACATTGCATATCAATATACCAGTAAACAATCACACTAGGATTAAGAATATTCTTAACATGTAATCAAGCCATAATATTTAATATATTAAAAAACAAAATTTTTGTTTAAAAAAACAACAATTATTTATATTGTTGACATAAATTATTTTATTGTTCCAAAAAAATAGATTTTATGACACCCAATATACCTGTAGATTAAATATAGTGACAACACAGTCCTAGCTAGTTTGCTAAATTAAACAAACACTGATGTGTGGAAAAGGTCATTTAATCATTATCATAAATTGCAATAAATTGCATATATAAAATTGTTACATAATATAACATAATCATGACTGAAATTAAATAATGATTACATAATGGAATTTTAAGTATTTAATATACTTTAAGTTCGGTTATCATTCTCGGGCAGTATTTAGCTTTTGCATATTGCTTGCAATTTGATTTCTTTGAAGATGAGCATAAATGTTTTCCTTTATCCTTGTGCGCATTAATCTGTCCTTTAGCAACGCCATTGAACTACCTTTCCAAGCGTCCATTGTTTTCATCGACAGGAAAATATTCTACCACATATTATTTACAGGTTTTACTGGCCATCAGTTGAAAAAATCGGATCAGAGAAATAATGTTGCATGTACGGAGATCCTCAAGGAAGAGGAAGTCAACCAGTGTCTGTGAACCGTCACAGGCTGCTGCTGCAAGGAGAACAACAACCATCGCGACAGTTCCAGTTAGGTTGCAGGATCCTTGGATTGCACCGGCTACAGCTGCCCCACAGGATCATGATACTCATACACCAGTGTCACAGGGCCCAGTGTTTGTGTCATTAGGGGCAGGTTGCTCGTCGCAGCTGCCGCCTAGTGTCTCTACACCAGGAAATGCAACAGTGTTCCAATTATCGCCCTCTACAACACATATGGACACAAGCCAAAATTGCACCTTCTGTATCGCATATTACATCCAACTCATTACCACAACTTACAACATTTTCTAGTTGTGTGGTTCTTCAGCCAATAATGAGTATTAACAATGTCGTTTCGTCAACTGTTCCGAAAAATATCAAGGACAACATTATTAATGGGGAATACATTGATCTAGCCACACTCTTGTCTAATGATCAGAATACAAATTCTCAAAAACTTTTTTATACTTAAGGGTGAAATTGCGGTGCAACAATCTTCAAACACCAATTTAAAAATTCAAACCATTGATCAATGGACAAATGCGTTCATTATTTGTACAAGCATTTTCTGTTCGGTTCATACTTTAAGATTGCAAGAATTATTAAAATACATGTTTGTCATTCGTCAAGGAGCTTCTCGTTGCTCCAATCTAGGCTGGAAAACATATGACGAGTAGTATCGTTTGAAGAAGGCTCTGAACCCATCTAGCTCGTGGGCAGATGTTAACCTTGAGTTATGGTTGCTTTATATAGATAATAATTCTACCAATTTGAGTGACATTTCTCAAAATACTCGCTCAAACAATTTGAAATGTTATCCTTTTAATTACAACACATGTTTAAGATAGCTTTGCAGATATAGTCATACATGTTTACGCTGTAATGGTTTCCATCCAGTATCAAATTGTAGAACAATGGTTGGAAGAGGTTCATTATCATTGCCTTCAAATATTAATACCTCACCCACATTTGTGAGACTTCGTCCTGCTAGACCTCCACGATCTAATCCATCTGTTCAAAATTTCTCGTTTAGAAACACGCAGCAGTTGGCAAGACCAAGATTTGTTGGCTCGTCTCTGGGACAAGGGACATACACCCGTTAATGTCCAGCATTTAAAGACTTTATTGGAACGTTATCCAGATATTCATGTATATAATGATTACATAACATCAAATGAATAAATGACATCAAATAGCAAAGGTGGGGACAAAAAAGTGCCACTAATCCTCTTGAAAAGAGGGATCCCTCACCCAAGTATATATAAAATTGTTACATAATATAACATAATCATGACTGGAATTATATAATAATTACATAACATCAAATGAATAAATGACATCAAATAGCAAAGGTGGGGACAAGAATGTGCCCTGTTGAAAATAGCTGGTATAATGATCTAAATTAAAATTGGGTGGTAAGTGGGAGGGATTTAAAAAAATTCCAATAAAATTTCGAACATCCGAATTGGTCGGCAGTGTGTTTGCAAAAGTACGTGCGGTAATTACTGCGTATGCTAAGAATATATGTTGACCAATCAAAGGTGTACATTAATTGATCATGCACTGACCGTGTGCATTTACACACATTTTTCGGCAACAGGTTTGCAAAGAAACATGACCACGGATGTTGAAATAGATGTTGACCAATCAGGAGTGCACTTTAATCGATCATGCACTGACCCTGAGAAATAACCGAAATTTTACAGAAATTGCATCATATATCCTTATACCAGTAAATAATCCTGTGAAATGACCTAAATTTACAGAAATTGCATCATATATCACTATACCAGTAAACAATCCTGTGAAATGACCTAAATTTACAGAAATTGCATAATTATAAATTGAATCATACATCATTATACCAGTAAACAATCACACTAGGATTAAGAATATTCTTAACATGTAATCAAACCATAATATTTAATATATTAAAAAACAAAATTTTTGTTAAAAAAAAACCAAACCCAAAACAAAACCATATTTATATTGTTGACAACTGATTTTATTGTTCCAAAACAATAGATTTTATGACTCCCAATATACCTGTAGATTACATATAGTGACAACACAGTCCTAGCTAGTTTGCTAAATTAAGCAAACACTGATGTGTGGAAAAGGTCATTTAATCATTATCATAAATTGCAATAAATTGCATATATAAAATTGTTGCATAATATAGCATAATCATGACTGAAATTATATAATAATTACAAAACATCAAATGAATAAATGACATCAAATAGCAAAGGTGGGGACAAAAAACTGCCACTAATCCCCTTGAAAAGAGGGATTCCCCACTCTATATGTTTTCTGTTAAAATAAACCCCTTTAATTTATACTTTCCTTAATTAAATAATATTTTATAATTAAGAGTTAATGCACGATATTAAAAACTATAACAATCAAATAGAGTTTATACAAATAAATTTTAATTCCAACTTTTAATTATTTACACAATTAATAAAATGATATACTAAGTGTACAAATCTTACAAAAGATTAACAAACGCGTTATCTGAGCGACGTTACATGAAGCTAACTTTATAGTCATTTTTATTCAGAACCAATAAATAAAAAGGGGGAATCCGTAACATTTATATTTCATTTTAATTACCGTAACATTTATATTTAATTTTAATTATTGATTGTATATAGTATATTGTATATTGTATATTGTATATATTGTATATTTGTGTTATATTTTTGTACTACTACGGTGTTGCGACATTAAAGGTTTTAAAGAAACTTTTGTTTCTTAATCTACAGCCCACCCAAAGCTACTTGGCAAATATATCAAAACAAACATTTGATAAATTTTGGTGGAGAACCCGGAATCCTGTCTGTAAAAGGCAGTCAATTTAAACTGTCAAATAACTGTTGTGTAGGAGTAAAAAATGGAGCATCTAGAATTATTCTTGCTGCTCTTTTTTGTAATTTTGTAATTCTTTGCAACATTTAATTATGATACTTTGTATACTTGTATTTTAACAACTATGTTTCTTGTGACATCTCATTACCTTTGCGAAATATAAATGCTTCTACTTGTATTTTTGCTTCATTTCATGATAACAAAACCCTTATTTTCAAGCAGTGTAATTTCAGAGTCTTACCAGAACTAACAAAGCCAGATATTTTTGAGATATCTCCAACATCAGTGTTATTGACAAATATACCAGAAATAACCATAAAGTGTCCGAATAGTACAGTAAAAACACCAGGTTGTAAGTATTGCATTCAAAATATACCTTGTCTTTGTACAATTCGTACTCCAACAATCACATATCACCCAAAATTAGTACAATGTCAGGAAAATCAGCAAGTAATTACAAGACTTTACCCTGTAAACTTAGCACTACTTCAAGCATTCTTCGGATCTGTACAAGTAAAATTTTATTGAGGAGACACTTACTTCAAAAACATGGTAAATGTTTCTGTACCTGATTTTAAATTGCACAAACAGAAATTTAATTCTATTTTAGCGTCAGATCAAATTGATCATCTCAGTCTTATATAAATGGTAAAAGCTGCAAAGTCAGATGAGAAAATTTTCCAAAACTTGGCAGAACCTCTACTTGACAGTCAAATTGAATTAGATTCAAATTGACCTGATGTAAATGGTTATTTAGGACTTATTTCTATTATTTTAGGCGGTATTTCTTTCATAGGTTTTATTTATATGTGTTTGCAATTTAGATCATTACAAACTTCACTTATGGTTTTACAACAAGTTCACAATGTACACAGTAAACCTACATTACCGTCTTTTATTTTTGAAGCATCAACAACAACCACGGACAGTTGAATTTTTGATTCAGAACTGTTAAAAGAATTTACATGGGTTCACGACTCTTTAATATTCGGAGTTTTAATTTTATTATTTTTAATTGGTGTTCTTGTGTGTCTTATAAAACGTAAATCTGAAAACACAACTTGAGTTCTTGAACTCACATCTGGTGGTTCATGTGTCACACTTCCGATTATATCTTTTCCGTTGTGTCCTTCGTACTGGGATGTTCAACCTCCGGTCACAATTCATAATTTGAAATTAAGGAAGTTTCTTTTGGCGATTTACTACTCGATTGGCCGGGATTTAAAGCTACACACAAATTAACGAAACAATGTTTAACGGTAAAAACTTCTCTTAAAGTTGGCTTACTTAATTATCTAAAAAAGTCAAGCGAATTATAAATCAACCATATTGTGCTTATATTTTGATTGTACATCAAGGCTTTGCTATACCCTTGCACGAAAATGAGGGAAAATCGACTCTGTAAGCCTTCAATCATAACGAGTTTCATAACAATTTATATCCAAGTTTAGAACCTTATTTATAAATATATCACGACATGGTTTCTTATGTAAATAAACATCCATATACAATGTATATAGTGTTATTACTGTATTTTACATACTTACGTCAAATAAAGGCATCTTTGTATGACCAATATGACCGGAAGTAAACTGTCCATATTTTCACAACCCGGGAAAATAACCGGTTATTGGATTACTACAAGATCATTTCCATATCGAGGCCCATATTGGCCCAGGCCAATATGAGCCTCGACTTCGTCTCAGACCAATATGGGTTTCTCTTTTCTAGATGTCGGAAGTATGTAATAAATAGTTTAATACATGGGCATTTCCATATTGGCCTGGTTATCATCCCTCGACCCATATTGGCCCTCGACACCGTCTCGGGTCTCGACTCCGTCTAGGGCCAATATGGGGGTCTCGGGATGATAGCCAGGCCAATGTGGAAATGCCCATGTATTAATCTGTATCAAATCTCTAATATCACCACGATATAACTGAACTATTGTTGAATGTGACGCTAAATACCAAAACACAAACACAAACCTTTAATACTTGACTTTTTTTTTAAAGCCAACTCGATTGGCGATATATAAATCAATAAATCAATTTTTTTTTTTTTGCAATATATATTTTATTCTGATCAATTATGCACACATCACAATACAAATAGCAAAACAATCATGGATAATGTCACCATACTAATATAAATATAATTTGACACAAAAAATTGTAAATACCTCTATTCACATATGATTATATTTTTTTAAACACTAGTCCAAAAGTTGTGCTTTGTATTTATTACCTAAAATAAAGCACTGAAAACACCACACTCATTGAAGCACTAAAGAAATTGAATTCCACTTACATTTTAAACTATTTGATTTCTTGGGGGTACACAAGTACAGAGAATCAAAATCATTTTTTTTTACAATACTTGATATATTCAACACAGTCTTTCCATACTGGGATTTGATTTTTCAATTTACAAACTTAAATGAAATACTTAGCTATAACTATTAATGTATTCAATATATTGAAATATTGACCAGTGAGTACACCAAGTATACATATTTCTGGTGATATAACAAAGTCAATATTACACTTTGTTTGTAAGTAATGTGCAACCTAAAGCCAAATAAGACGGACATGAGGGCAGTGGAAAAATAAGTGTACCAAGCTTTCTCTAGTTTCAAAACAAAAGCTGCACATTTCAGTTTCAGACAAATTACATTTCATCAATCTTTCATTAGTAAAAAAGAATTCTTAAGTTAATTTTATACTGAAAAGCTTAAAGTTTTGTACTAATAAGAGTTGTGAAAGGTATTGAGTATATAATATGCCAATCCTCTTTTACAATTTCTTTTTCAAGTCTAATCTGCCATTTTTCTTGTGATTTTGTAGGATGCACATTATGTTTTTCTAACATCATCTTGTAAAAAGGCTTTGTAGGCTTTAAAGTATTGTTCAACACTGTCACATATCTGTCACAAACTTTTTCTAATTTGTTATTTACTACAATAACCTCTTTAAATTTCATGGGTATTGCTTTCAGTAAACCATTATATTCTAAAAAAATTGAAATTATGCCATATTTGTCTTGAAACTGTTCTAAACTTAGAAATCCACCTTCATTTTTCAATAAATCATTACTAAAAAATACATCCGCTTTTGCCCAATGCTGATATAAAACTGGTTTTCCTCCAATTTTAATTTCGGAGTTTAGCCAAAGTAGTTGGCTTAAAATTTCCTCTGGGGCTGTGGATGGATAAATCAATTTTATAGTTGGATTAAATGTCATACCATTTGTTTTTTCAAGAATATTATTGTACAAGTTAGATACATTATTATTGAACAAAATATATAACGGGTATCATTTCACCACATCTTTTTTAATAGTACTGTATTCTTTACATAGATATATTATAATTGGCCTATGTTGGATAAAGAGCAATTAATGTGATGACGTCATGTTTAAATCCGTAAAATGAGTTGTGACTTAACCTTTCAACATGTAGTATTGTTTTACCTATATTGTAGGTATTCATCGTGTTTCATTCATATCAATATCTCAATATCCCAGTAGGTATTCATCGTGTTTCATTCATATCAATATCTCAATATCCCAGTAGGTATTCATCGTGTTTAAATTCCATATTTTTAGGATGACATTTAATGCTATTTTTGTTACAAACAAGTAAATGACATTTTTCTGTGAATTATTAAATTAACTGACATAAGACAAATGACTACTGTAACAATTAATACATCACATGACAGGAATAGTGTGTTGGTACAACTGTCTATATCACATGACAGGAATAGTGTGTTGGTACAACTGTCTATATCACATGACAGGAATAGTGTGTTGGTACAACTGTCTATATCACATGACAGGAATAGTGTGTTGGTACAACTGTCTATATCACATGACAGGAATAGTGTGTTGGTACAACTGTCTATATCACATGACAGGAATAGTGTGTTGGTACAACTGTCTATATCACATGACAGGAATAGTGTGTTGGTACAACTGTCTATATCACATGACAGGAATAGTGTGTTGGTACAACTGTCTATATCACATGACAGGAATAGTGTGTTGGTACAACTGTCTATATCACATGACAGGAATATTGTGTTGGTACAACTGTCTATATCACATGACAGGAATAGTGTGTTGGTACAACTGTTTATATCATGTTGAATCAGTTACCATAAGACACATAGTGATACAGTTTACAAAACTGTCCAGACATGATAAAAACAATTGTATCAACACATTTATGAATATAATACGTTTATCTGACATTTTCATATTGAACAAAGCTGGTAATTCTTGTCTTTTTTCGCTTGGTCATTGTATTAGCTTTCCGTCGATTTACAGCTTCTGATTACCCCTTAGTTATCGTTATACTTTTCTTTGAACCAGATTCCACAAGATTTGAAATAAGAAAGATACAGATAGAAGTAGCCACCTTTATATTTACTTGATATGGCTTGTTAATGTGTTCTCATCATGAATATAACTGCTTACTTAACAATAGTCAAGCCTCCTTATCATGCCTAACCCCAATATTTCTGAAAAGAAAAACAATACTACCGGTAGCATGATTGATTGATTGGCGTTTAACGGCAACCGTAGCAGTATTTCAGCTATATCGTGGCGGTAACAGAATGTAGAATGATTAATAAGCATGTATATTTGTTTATAAGAAGAAGGAACTTCTTACCCCTCGTTAACACAATGGCACGGGTTTTTTTGGGGTTGGGTCCGTGTTGGTCATCTTTTTAGCTTTCTCTGTTATGCTATGTTTTTCGTTTTTTTTTTGTTTTGTCTTCGTTCTGTGTCTTATGGACCCAGTCTTGCCGGTGTCTAACACTTAGATCGGACACAAGTTATGCCAACATACAATATTTAGGATACACACACATACATGACCACTCACTTTCCATGTTCATTACAGGCTCTTCAATAAAATGTGACGAAGTTAAGCTAGTTTAATAGAACCTATGAATATCTAAACTACTTGCAGATTAGATTATTTTTTTGATATGTTCTTTTCAAAAATAAAAGCAGTGTAAATTTTGCATCATGACAAAATTGATCAATCTTCCAATGTTGGTGAAGATACAATGTACAATCGTATTACTACTTTGTTATGGTTGACATAACATGATATGTTATTGTAGCCTGATGTCATGTTTAAGTAAACTAGTCATCTAATGTAACACAACATAATGGTAATAGTTTTTGTGATTTATTGTGGTTGGTTTGCGGGCTTGTTCTGATTTGTTTTCATTCATGTGTTTGTGTGTACTTCATTGACAATACATGTATGAGTAGATAAAGGTAATAACAAAATTACCAAACTCCGAACAATCTTACAAAGGGAAAGTCAAAACTCATAATTATATAAACAGACAAAATCAGTCAACAACCGGAAAACTGTGAAAACCGTAATGACCCTGACTTGGTACAGGTGAAGTTCATATAATTACCTGACATAGCATGTCTTGAATTGTAAGTATAATTACCTGACATAGCATGTCTTGAATTGTAAGTATAATTACCTGACATAGCATGTCTTGAATTGTAAGTATAATTACCTGACATAGCATGTCTTGAATTGTAAGTATAATTACCTGACATAGCATGTCTTGAATTGTAAGTATAATTACCTGACATAGCATGTCTTGAATTGTAAGTATAATTACCTGACATAGCATGTCTTGAATTGTAAGTAATATTTATACTACGGTTTTCCGAGTTAACCGTTTTACTCGGAACACCATGGTATCAATGATTTGTAACATGAAGCCATGCAATATCACATCTAGGTTGTTGATTATTGCACGGTTCTCTAAATGTAATAAAAGTACAGCACGGATTTAAAGTGTGCAATATCTCGTATCTACGTGTATTATTTCTTAGTTCTTAGCTGTTGCTTACATTCTGATATATAAACAACAACAGAAATCAAAGAAAAAGAATGCATGTTACACCGTGTATTATTGACAGTTGATCTTAGTATTGATTGACAAAGACGATACGGTCTATGTTGTTTTCTTTTATATTATTGAATCATTATTTCCACTCGTCTATAAAAAAAAATAGTTTACATATTGTTGCTGTGCAAAAGTTGTGAAAAGAGTTCGAAGATAGCAAAGGGGTAATCAGAATCTGTAAATAGAAGAAGAACACAATGGTCAAATGGAAAAGGACAAAAGGACAAGCATACACATCAAACAAAAGATCAATCCCACTAAAAACCGAGGTGAACTCGGGTACTCCGGAATGGGTAAGCAGTTTCTGCTCCACTAGTGGCACCTGTTATTTACTCTGGTTACACACCTGGTGATAAGTCATGAATAAGGAAAGGACCGGGAGGTGCTTCACGACAAGAGGAACATATCTGTGGTCATTTGTGATACAGCTATTCTGTAACATTAAACCAGGTGATGACTTCAGCTTAACCTATAATAACCCTTGATTCAGTAGCGTCCTACTTAGCAGCAACCTCTATCCAGGAAATCCCGTAGAAACTCAACCGCATTGGTGGCGTGATTGTTAATCTGCTCGCCTTGAGTGTGATAGATCGTGGGTTTGGGCCCCGGTCGTGTCAAACCAAAGACTATAAAATTGGTATTTGTTGTTTCTCTGCTAAGCAGGTGTAGCAATAAGGAGAAAGAGCAAACACTGGTTGACTAGGAATCTGAAAAATGTGTCGGAGCGGAGCGACATGTCTACCTTCGGATTGTTGTTTCAATGAACTAGCACTATAAAAATCCAACCCAGCATGTTGGTCTGGTACAAAGCGGACCTCATCATCATCTCATTGAAAATTAACTTGTTCTCGCCATGATATAGCTGAAAATTGCTGAATTGGTGTTAAACAACAATCACTCACTGATAGGAACCACAAGCGCTAGAATATCTGATCAACTGAGCGATATATACTCCATAAGCAGGTACTGCTGGAACGTTGGTACATATAAATGGAATGTTCACAATGGGAAAATTTACTAAATTATTCTTAAACATATTTTGAAAATCTACATGAGCGGTCCTAGATTTGTGTTAGGGGTATCGATTTTGCCTCAATCCATAATTTTGATATTTGATTTTGGAAATGTACCATCAGATTGGTCTTGTTTGTTTTCCAGTTTACAACTTCACTAAAATCACAGTCATAGTAACGTTTAATGAAACATCATATTTGTTTGTTTATTTGTTCTTAAATGTGTGGGTACGCTTTTCAGCTAAATGATAAAATTAATAAAATGTATCTATATTGAGAAAGGATTACAATAATTTATTACTTTGTAGTATCCATCCAATATAGTGTAGACTTAGTGTCCGGTAATCTTGTTTCTTATAAATTTGTTTTTTAATTTCGATTGATCACTGTCGCCTCCATTCTGGTAGATGTGTCGTTTTCTATTTGATTTTGTCAACATTACATGACCTGACACTTCATAATGGAGATTGTTTTTATTTTTTCCCTCTGTATATTCCAACCTTTTTGGTTTTATTCTTTTAAAGCGTCTGTATTTCTTATCACTACTATCACTTACATCGTCCCAGTCACTACGATCAATTATACGTTTATAATATCTCTTGTCTACATTGTTTTTGCTATCAGTATTCTGGAAATTTGAGATGTCATATTCAACCCTAGGTTCGTCAGAATATGGCCAGCTTTCCCAGTCATCACTGTAATCACTGTCCCAGCTTTCATAATCACTGTCCGATATTTTATATTTTATATTTACCCTTTTCGCTCCTCTATTGTTCACCCTCTCACTTCCAGACAAACTACTTTTCGGACGACTTTCTCTATGTAATTTATATATGATCTTTGCAGGTAATTTAGATTTTCTGTATATCTCCCTACTTTCTCCGCTATCGCTCTCCCAATCTGTATTTTGTTTTGACCTCTGTTTGATATTTTGCTTAATTCTATATGAACTTTTCACCCAGCGTCCGAATTTTTCTTCTGCACTGTCTTGATATTCCTCCCAACTGTCGCTATCCTCCCAACTATCACTGTCATCGTAAATAAGTTCCCAGCTGTCTGAATCGTATTTTGTTATTTTGTCCCTCCTTTCATGTCGGCCTTTTCTTTCTTCGTTTTCAGTTTCGTCTGTCTTCATGTGTTCCCTTCTGTCACTAGAATATAACATTGTATTCCTTCTATTGTCTCCCCTGACGCGATTTCGTTGTCCTATATTCATACTGGGTTCACTTGAATAATCAGAAACAGTATCAGTTAAAAAGGGCTTTCGTTTCCCTTGTGCTATGGATGAACTCTTGTCGTTATTCCGTCTACTTTTCTTTTCAAAATGTTTTTCATCGCTACTATCTTCGTATGATTTCCAATACGAATCGGCACTATTATCGATGTCGTTTCGTTTCGTCGATTTCGTCTTTTTATTCTGTATCATGTAATCTCTCCGTTTTGCCTTTTCATGCCCTTCATTGATAATGTGTTTATCATATATAAAGTCACTATCCCATTCGCTGCTATCACTATCTTCCCACCATACTCTATTTCTATCAGCATTGTGGTTTTGTTCCGATACCATGACATCCTTTGAGTCGTCCGTTTGCTGTTTTTTCTGAGGTTGGTACTCTCTTTCCCATGAATCGCTATCCCAGCTGTCATCCTCCCAACTTTCACTATCCCACCAATAATCAGACTTGGTCATCTTTACATGTTTTCGTAAACGTGATCCTGACGTTGAATTAGTCTGGTGGTGTTCACCCTCGTTTATTGGACGTTCTTGTTCTGCTGATCCTGGGCCAGTTGGGTTTAATTCCTCTTGCTCTTGTTGTCCTGTCTCTCCTTGCATCACTCCTTCTGGTGATTTTGCCTCTCCTTGTGAACCAGTTTGTGTGCTTGGCTCTGTTGTCGGACCCTGCTCTTGTTGTTCGTAATCTATCGAAGGTGGTAAAACGTCTTGTTGCTGACCTTCTTGTTCCTGATCAACAGCACCATCTCTATTGGAAGGAGGTGTTGTTGGTATTTCGTGTTCTTGTTCTTCATTACCATTTTGCTGTTCTCCTTGATTGCCCCCACCACCCAATCCACCCTGACCATCTCCTACACTTGACCCGTCATTGTTAGAGTTGATTTGATGAGAAATAGGTCCATCTTCAGCTTCAAATTCTGACCTACTTTGACCATTTTGGTTCGGTACTCCATCAGTCCCTTTTTGTAAATTTCGGCCTGGTTGACTATTCTGTCCAATGTCAACAGTACCTCTAAATTGGTCACCTTGACCTGGTGTTGTGATCTCATTAAGAGCTTGACCATTAACGATTGTATCGACTGTATTCTGTATTCCTTGTATTTCGTCGTCATTTCCCATTTGTCCATTTACGTTTATACCATCCATATTTTGTACATCTTCCCCTGTTCCAGCTACACCACCGATCTGTCCTCCAGTGTGTTGATCTACCCCACTGCCATGAACTCTCTGATCCGCGACAAATCTATTTTGAACAAATCCACCATGATTTGGTTCTATTGTGGTCGTTCCTTGATATTGTGAAACTCCTTGACCAATAAATTCAACTCTTCCATCGATACCACCAACAGTCTGTTCCCTTAGCTCTATTTTCTCTCCATTAACGCTTGTTCTTATTGGCTCGATAGTACTACCATCTACACGTATTGTTTTATCTTGACTGTGATACTCTGTGCCAGTATTCGTTCTGTCTATCTGGATTTGTTCATCGAGGGTAATGCCATTTTGAATGCCATCATTTATCAAACCTAAACGATATTTGAATACAAAAGTTAACAT
The DNA here is from genome assembly GCA_963383655.1 of Bathymodiolus septemdierum. Classification (NCBI taxonomy): domain Eukaryota; kingdom Metazoa; phylum Mollusca; class Bivalvia; order Mytilida; family Modiolidae; genus Bathymodiolus; species Bathymodiolus septemdierum. The sequence continues at coordinate 5,622,591 of OY726521.1, forward strand.
TGAATTACATCTGAACATGATACAAACACACAAAACAAATATAGCATAGTTAATAATTCGGATAGACAAACAAAACCAGTGAAAACCAAAAGTGAAATTACATTAGCAATATATCAATATTATAATTTTGTATCGATGTCCATGTCAAATTGTATTTTCATAAAGTAATCACACACCACGATTGTAATTATCCTACCATGGTTAATGTGCAGCCAGTATGTATTAGCATAACAGATCAAAACACTGTTCCATATGGAATAGGACCCTACTTTTTTTCTTCCAGGTCAGAGTTCTTGAATGTAGTACAGAAGGGAAAAATTATACTGTTACGATTATGTTTTTTAGACAATATAAAAAAAGTATTTAGTCTGATATTATATTTACATTGAAAGATAAATGTCAAAGCTTGATATCTATTCACTGCATGATTAGACCAAAGTTCATCGTTTATACCGATCCTCATAGTAGGTTTTGACCGTATGACATGTGACAACATATATGGTGTGAAAATACTGAGCATTAAACATCAAAACTGCTCTCAGATATGATTTAATTACTATTGAATCTCATTGAACATAGGAATAAAATAATCGGGGTCCTATTTCAGATGATCTTTAAGTATTAGTGCCTTTAAATGTCTCTCTTCGTGAAGTCACTATTATGTTTACTGGTTCCCTGATAGATTGTTGGTATTTACCTTTTACTGGTTCAATCACTATGTCATGGACTGGTACCTGGGTGAAATGTCCGTTTGCACGGACGTATGCTCTGGAATCACGTTCTTCGGTAGTAATATTAACAATGTTTCCCTGAATGGCACTTAAAGATTTACCTATAAAATAGATAATACTATTTTATACACAAGCAATACCTTCACGTTGTTGTCTTTTACCATTAGCAGATATGTATAAATATTCGCTTATAATGTTAAATTTCCTATTCTTTTTAAATCGTTTGTCCATGGACATTTGAAAGTGTAAGAAATGTTTGCGGATACCATAAATCGAAGAATGGCAGACAATACAGTGACAAAGAGAAAATGAACAATTGGACAAAAAAGGATTGAAGATTATTTTATATATATTTTATATATATTTTATTTTTCACGTATTCTGTCAATTGTACATGTCGATATGAATCGCTATTTTGTCGATTTAGGTCTTAATTTGTTTGACTCAGGTAAAAGTACAGTGATTTTTATTTTTCACATTTGTTTTTTAAACGCAAGTTTCACGAGTGATATATACATTTTAATGATATAAGCTCAGTGTGTATCATTGACTTTCAAATAACTGAATTAAATATGTGTCAGTACAACTTAATAAATTGTTGCTAAACATCTACACGGTTTCCATGTTTGATTTGCATCGTTGCTATTTTGTATCCTGTCTGTATGCTTGTCTCTATTTGATTGTTTAATCTATGCTTGTATTGTTGGTGTTCTATATCTGGATTGTAATCTCAGTATGTATATGACTGTCTGATTGCATGATCTCTGTTTGTGTCTTGTCGTTGTTCATACATCCGGACTGTTTCCTCTATCCAGGGCCACAATAAAGCCAATTGAGGACCGCGCTTAAGGGGTCCCGCGCTGGAGCTATCTACTCTCTGTTGTTCAAGTACACACAAGAACACACTGCATGCTTTACAGCAATGATTATGATGTTTGCTCTGGGGCCTCGAACATCCTAAGGCCAGTACTGCCTGAATGTACATCTCTATTTCATTGGAGACTCTTTGTTCGTATTATTGTTGCTTTTCTATTTGAACACTACCATGCTATCCACTTGATTACACGGGCCTGTTTGGCTCAATGAGCTAGGTAGTTGGATTACCTAACAACTCATATAAGCGCCCGGCTTTGTAAATTACAAAAAGGGTGCACTCGAATCGCAACCGCAAATGATAAAGTTAACAAGTTGCTTGCCCATGGTCGGTGGTTCTCTCCGGGTACTCCGGCTTCTCCACCACTAAAACTGGTCGCCATGATATAGTTGAAATATTGTTGAAAGTGGCGTTAAAACACCAAAAATCTAATAAAAATCCACTTGATTACTTAAGGATTCTCTCTTAAATGCATATTTAGTCAGTTTTGTATGTCAAGAAGTATAAATGAACTTATGAACTTGTGTCTTACCAGTTCTAGAGACTGTTATATCACCTTGTTCTAATCTGTTTTGTAGTCTGATTGGAGGTTCAGCATCTAAAAGGATATCATATCACATGTTTGATAAATCATATTATTAGTGTGTTAAAGACAGAATTGAATATATGTATTTTGCTTTGATAATGTGCTACAATGATTTAAAGAAAGTTTTTTTCTGATTTTAACTCACATGGAATTCATTCCTGGCTTTCAGTGGGGTTCGTGTTTCTCCATCTTTAGTTTTCTGTGTAGCGCTTTGTAAATCATTGTTTGTCCCTTTGTCCTTTTTCTGTTGGCCATTGTGTTGTCTGTCCTTCTGTTTACGGATTCTGATTACTCCTTTGGTATCTTCAATCTCTTCTTAATAAACCTTCTTGTTATTAGCTGCTAAAATAACCTTTCTGTAACAGTAAAGCGATTGGTGCCACTACTGGAGCAGGAACTGTTTACCCGTCCGGAGCACGTGACTTCACCCAAGGTTTTGATAGTTCGGTTTGTTTTGCTAAATCTTTGGCTTTCTATGCGGTGTTTTGTAGATTGTTGTTTTTCCTTTTTGTCACTGTTTTTATCCTATTTTCTCTTATATGTTGATTTTAGCCGATGTAGCATAGTGTAAAGAGAATATAATCAAGTGGACCACACCAGACATTTAGTAGGATTATGTCTAGGAGTAACCAGAGAAACTCACTGACAAACATTTTCACATAAAGTTGTGACGAGTACAGGAGAAACCCATCGACCTGTCACTAAATAACCTTATTGGAAGCTGTATCGAATACAAGTGCAACCTGTGGTGATTTAACTATGAATACAAACTTCTTTCAGAAAGAATAGAGCTTTGTCAATATGCTACAGAATCAATACTTGACTGGGTGTATGTCTCTGAATAATGACTTAAAGATGGATTCAAAATATAAAATACCTCCTTGAAAACTTGTAAATGCAAAATACAGTGAACATATTTATGTCCAATAACCACATGACATGATTATGAAGTAAACACGAACGAATTAAGAAGGATACAATGACTGTGTTATAAATAAAACAAACATGATTGTATTACTTATCTGTGGATGTTTTCACTAAATCACCTGTAGACATAACAGATTTTTTACATTATTTATTGCTTTACATGAACAAAAAATGAACAATGTTTTATAATGATTATATGTTTTCGAGTTATGTTGTAATTCATACACCAATCACCTTTAAGGAAGTTTACTGACAATTTCGAATGATTGTTAAACTACAAAAATCCGACTTATTTTATATGATGCCGAAAAAAAGATGGATTTATTATTAAATAAAACGCTATTCTATAGCATGTCGGGATGAGTTTCTTTAAAATTCTCTTTTCAAGGGCATGTCTCTGGGAATTTTTTAAATAGAATTCAGTGAATTTTCTAAATACACTACTATTCAAGAGCACGTCCAAAGGATTCTATGAAAACGGTATCGTAGAGAATGGCATGAGGGAATTCTAAGCACACTATTGTAAAACATGTTGGATGGATTTTCAAAATAAACGTTAGAAAATACAGAAGGGGCAATCAAAAAAGGACAATACAAAGAAACTGGCAAAATAGGGTACACAAGGCGACGGAAAAGAAATCAAAACACAACACAATATGTGTTGGACACCACTATACACAAACAAATACAACTAACGTAAATAAGACATGCACCCTCCTAGAAACAAATACAACTAACGTAAATAAGACATGCACCCTCCTACAAACAACTGGAGGTAAAGACGAGCCAAACATCGTTAATAAGACATGCACCCTCCTACAAACAACTGGAGGTAAAGACGAACCGAACATCGTTAATAAGACATGCACCCTCCTACAAACAACTGGAGGTAAAGACGAACCGAACATCGTTCATGCAGAAATCGGAGCGGACATCATGACATGGAACTGAGAAGGTAAAGACACACAATAGAACAACACAAGAAACTAACAAGATGAGCAACACCAACCCCAGGCAGCTTTGCTCTTATAGATCATGTCCATAGGATTTTCTAAGCACGGCATTGTAGAGCATAATGGTAGAAATTTCTAGGCACGTTCATGCAGAGTATGGTGGATGGGTTTTCAAATTACGTCATTGTGTAGCACTATTGGATGGTTTTCTAATCACACTATTGTAGAGCATTTTGGGTGGGTTTTCTAATCATGTCATTGTAGAGCATAACGGCAGGATGTACGAACCACGCAATGCAGAGGATTTGGCGAGGAATCTTTGACGTGCTATAGTAGAGCAATTCGGATAGATTTGGGAATATGGTATTGCTTAGCAGGAGAATTTTCTAATCACGCTATTGTTGAGCATTTCAATTAGGTTAATGTGTTTATTCAGAAAGAGAAAACTACAATTCTTACCTTGCGTAGTGCTAGTTTGTCCGACATCTGCGATTGTTATGTCAGAATTACTAAGAGGTTGTGTCTTAAAAATATCAGCATTACTAACAACAGAAAATGATGGTCGGACTCCATCTGCAATATATAAAACAAAAACATGTTCACCATTCTCAAAAATATGATATTCTAAAAAAATGATGGCATTTAAGACAATAATAAAACAGTAAAACAAAGCTAACGGTATTTATGTCTATACTAATATTTAGAAGACAAATTCAGTAAAGGTTTTCGGAGCACCTGAGTTCTTTTACGGTTTTTGATAAGGTTCGAGTCGTTCATTTTGTCCAATTAAAAGCTTCCACGTTTTCAGTTCAGTGTTGTGGTGTCCGCTATGATTTCCATGTGAAAACGATGTTTGGTTTGTCTTTGAAGGGGGTTCATGCTTTTCTTCATGTTTGGAATATTAATTTACGTATACCGGTGTCCACCACGATATTCATATCAGATAATGTTCGTGTCGTTTAAAAGTATCACGATCATGACTGGTGCCATTAGTGGAATAGGAAATGTTTATCTTTAAAATATCTGGGTTTTTACAGGGATACCTGTTTCTCAATCTTTGCTTTTCTGTGTAGTATTTTGTCAACCATTTATTGTCTTTTTGGTCCCTATTTACCATTATAGGGTTTGTATGTCGGCTTCTGATTATCTCCCTTTGGTATCTTCAAAGTTTTGTTAACCACGTGACAATATTTTTGATAAGATAAATAATCTTCAATTTACTCATTATACAAGTTAACTTGATTTTCAACGTGAACATTTACCTGCAGCACTGGTCCGTCTTCTAACTTTGTATTTATTTCCAGAATGGAGTATCCTAATGTTGGCCTTGTTGCTGACTATGAAGACATCACTAGAGTGTCGTCTACCAGCTATCAGTCCAGGGTCTACTAGATAACCTACAAAACATACCTACTAATTACCTATAATGTATTTCCTCTCTCACCGACAAGTTTAAGACCTTTTCCAGATTTCTTTTTTTGTCGTGTTCACAATGTTACCTGTGTATGGGAATTGTCCATTCATGATTGTCCCTTCGGTATTCTCTAACGTTTATATATTACAAGTATAGTGATCACAATGTTACCTGTGTATGGGAATTGTCCATTCCTGATTGTCCATTCGGTTTTCTCTAACGTTTATATATTACAAATATCGTGATCACAATGTTACCTGTGTACGGGAATTGTCCATTCCTGATTGTCCATTCGGTTTTCTCTAACGTTTATATATTACAAGTATCGTGATCACAATGTTACCTGTGTATGGGAATTGTCCATTCCCGATTGTCCATTCGGTTTTCTCTAACGTTTATATATTACAAGTATCGTGATCACAATGTTACCTGTGTATGGGAATTGTCCATTCCTGATTGTCCATTCGGTTTTCTCTAACGTTTATATATTACAAGTATCGTGGTCACAATGCTACCTATGTGTGGGAATTGTTCATTCCTGATTGTCCCTTCGGTTTTCTCTAACGTTTATATATTACAAGTATCGTGATCACAATGTTACCTGTGCATGGGAATTGTCCATTCCTGATTGTCCATTCGGTTTTCTCTGACGTTTATATATTAAAGAGTTTTTTTCCTGATTGTATTTAAATCAACTAATTTTTATTTTACAGTTCTGTTTCTGATCGTTAATATTATTATATATCACTAGGAGACATTTATTTACAATAATTATTTGCTACGAAAGAAAAAAGTGCCATATTTGTCACATAATTTGTTTTATGTTATTGACTAAGCGTCTTGTATTTGTGATACATACGTGAACTAGTAGGTTCTAGTAAACATAGTCCAGAAAGAAGGTAAATACACAGGTCTCTCCACATCTCAGTTCTTATCTCCTAATGACCACATATTTCTGTTGTTATGGTAAAACATTTATCCATAAGAAAACATCTGTCATATCAGATACTAATTCGACATGACAATAATTTGTTTATTCTTCAAAAAACCAACAAAAACATGTGTGTTACATACAAGGATCTTACAGGGTTTACGATTGGTGTGGCTTTACTTAATATTAAGTGACATATTAATTAAAATATTAATCAGAATTTCTTTTAAAATAATTATTCTGTCATTATTTATATAATTCTACCTTTTGAACAACAAAACGATTTTAATCTTAAAATAATTAGCTATTTAATCATCCCTGTCTTTTCATAGAACAAACGAGTTTGTACTATTGTTGTTTATCAAACACAATAGATGATGAATGTACGCCATTAACTTGATATAAATATCACGACCGCCTCAATCTGAGTGAAATGTCGTATTGTAATAGTTATGCAATCGTTAAATGGGAATTAAAACACACATTTGTGGTTCAGACCAGTCATCACTATGACGTCACCTATAACTAAAATTGTATTTTTTCTCTAATACTGGTCCATGTAATTTGCTATGCACTATATTTGTGCGACTATTTTTGAATGTTGTCCCAGTCATAAAATTACGTTGGACGAGCTAAAAAATGGAGAAAAAAACTCATTTTCGGAACAGTTCGAAAAATCATAGAAAGAGGCAAAATCGATACTGCTAACACACAAATGCATGGCCGCGCACCTTTTTGACTTGATACAGGCGGCACTTCTATGAAGAAAACAAATGGAGGGGTTAAACTAGTGTCATGGACCCATCCTTCCCTTCTCTATTTAAATAACATCTCTGAAAACAAGGAAATCAAAAGGTCTAAATAGGAAGCGACTAATGTTACATATGTCTGAAGATATGAACCCTAGTTTAATGATAACTATATTATTTAGAAACTGTTAATTTCAATAATTTGTCATTTCAAGCAAGGAAACCATAGGACACTATAGCGATAGCCAAACCTACTGAGGTCACCTATGTCTGAAGGAAAAGAACACTAATTACTTGTAGAACGATACCATTGGGAACTTCTAGTCCACTGGGAGAGATAAATATGTGAAAATATAACGTTATTTAAAGTTATCAATCCTAAAATTACTTACTTTTAAGTGCAAACTGAATGATACTATGAGATAGTGTGATCTTTGCTAAAGTCCGGATTATCTACAAGAAATGCAACCCTGAACAATTATTTTAAAACAGAAAACAAACCTTGATGAACAATATCATGATCAACAAAGAAAATATAACATTCGATGCAAAAGGTAAATTCGTCATTTGAGTAAATTCATCAACATTATTTATTTTGGATGCTGTGTCAAGAAAGATTTTTGATTTGAGTGTACAATAGTGTAATTATTTAGTTTTTGGTGGGATTTTGTAATCGCACGGAATCAAGCAGAAGTTAACTTTGAAAATATTCTGGAAACTTGGATTGGCATCGTTTTTTGTTCAGTTAGGAAGACAAATATAAAACAAAAACAAGAAAGAAAAACACCCTCGGGTTTAGTGGGGTTCGTGTTGCTCGATCTTTAGTTTTCTGTTTAATGTTTTGTAGATCGTTGTTTGTCCTTTTGTCCTTTTTCATTTGCCCATTGTGTTGTCTGTCCTTCGATTTAAGGATTTTGATTACCCATTTAGTATTGTCAAACTCTTTCACAATAAAAACAATAAGTAAGTGTGTAGATACCAAAAAGGAAATAACAAAGTCTAAATCGTAGAAGAACGTACAATGCAATGGTCAAAAGAAAAAGGGAAACAAAAAACTAACAGTACTCCACCAAATACTACACAGAAACTAAAGATTGAGCAACACAAACCCCACTAATCTTAGGTCAACTCAGTTGTTCAGGAAATAAGGGTAATAACAAAATTACCGAACTCAGAACAATCTTACAAAGGGAAAGTCAAAACTCATAAGTATATAAACAGACAAAATCAGTCAACAACCGGAAAACTGAAAACCGTAATGACCCTGACTTGGTACAGGTATTTCTAAAAAAATGGTGGGTTGAATCAGATTTTAAAACGCCAAACCTCCCCATTTCATTACGGCTCAAAGTTTCCGGCTGTCACTATAACAGTATTTATAACAATACTTGAACAAAACAGGTAAAACAGTTGTCAAACCAGCACCAAACTCAGTGAAGTAAATGTCAAAGACACTTTTACGTCACACATTAATAAAAATATAATTTTGACATTTGTGTTGACACCTTATCTTTATACATTTTCACTATATGAAAATCCATCGTTTATAATCTTTTCTGCAGAGACCGAATATATTTCGACAAGATCTTGGTATCGGAATATAAACTTTTTAAGAGATCGAATAAGGCGAATCTTGTTATAGCCCTGGTCCAGTAGCCTGTTTCTCAGATGAAGATGACGTTTCAGGAAATCAGAATAATTGCTACTGGCCCTTGCAGAACGAATCAATTGCGAGATGTAAACACCATATGCAGGAGAAGCTGGTATATTGCTGCACATATTTAGAAAATTTATGATTCTAAAATTGAAGTAGTCCCGTTTATCATAAATTTTAGTACTTATTTGACCACTGTCGTCAAATTCGAGGTATAAGTCCATAATGCGGACGAAGCGGTATCTGTGGTCTCTTTACTGTAAGTGTAAGTACTTCCCGCTCCAGTAGTTGCACCCACTGTGTAGCTCTTTTTAAACATTCGATGATAAGTAATGACAGTAGAAAGAAGGACATGATTGTATATACGACAAACGAAACATATCCGGTCAGCTGCGGCACATATATTTCGTAATGGTCAACCAAGTCATAATATCGGCCGTAATAATTTCGAGGTGATGACTTCAACTTAGCCACTCGTAACCCTCTATATTTCATACATAGATGCTGTTGGAATTTTGCTACTTATAAATAAAAAGTCCACCATGAGAAAATTGAAATCATTTCATTTGTTGTAAAGTTGTGTTCTTAAACCGACCCTCGCTGTCAATTGTTAGGTAGGTGTAGGTCATGCTATGAAGCTAACCTTGTTGTATCTGTATTATCCTTTATTTTGTGTTCAGTGGGATAGATGCGATCAACATAGTCATAAAACTTGTAATTTTGTAGTGAAATGACATCATCAATAGAGTGACGAAATTAAAAAAAAAATGCGACTGGGTTGCACAAACATCAACTAAAAGTAAATTAAGTCTCAAATAAATCTTAAGTATAAGTTACTTTCATGTACACTTTAAATGTCAATAAAGTTTCAATTGACACTTAGTTTTAAATAAGGTTTGTGCAACCCAGTCTAGGATATGGTCTTTTCATTTTATCTTTAGAAGCCCCTGCATGAAGTATGTTTCATACAAATTAGAAACTGTTAGTCCGCGATGAGAGAAACACAGTTGGTTCCCATAGCAATATCGACTGGCTGTTGAAAAAGACGTCAACCAATCATAATCATTTTATTTTCAATCAAAAACTCGAGCATTTGGTTGATATTAGTTTCAGAGATAACTATGTCATCTGATAATCCCTTTGTAGTCTTCAAGTTATTCTTTAGGTCACCAGTTATAGCCGGATTATATATGACTAGGGACGTTTCCTATGTACAATCAGGAAGTGTAGACTTGATATCATCAAAACTGATATTATACAATAAGTGTTTCTTTGTGACTGTAGATCTTGTTTGCAATAGGTGTAGGATAGATAGACGAGATTATAGGAACAGTCTGATCTTTAGAATTTCAGATTGTTCTCATTTTTGATGAAGGCTATTACTGTCTTAATAGTTTAAACACCTTTGTTGGCAGACAAGAGCTTGCGATGAACAATATCCATGACGATTGCTGTGAGCATCTATTGGTTGAAATCGGATTTGCAATGAAAACGTAGATATCTAATTTAGTACACACGAAGAGTTTCTGAAATATCCACTCAATATCTACAGATTGGAAATCGAAATAATCAAAAAGTGCTGGGAGCAGGAATTCAAAAGGGCCTCAACTATTATCTAAATATTGAATAGTATGCAAGACCGTCGTAAGACATAATAGTGAAACAAAAGTCAACTGTGAACTAAAATCTAATTGACAATACTATATTCCGCCATCTGTACACAAATCTCAGAATACTTTTCACCATGGTTTTGTTACCACACTAAATATTTCAAAGTGTGGTGATTATGGTTTTTTTTTACATTTATCCCTTCTATATTGAACTTGAAATAAAGGTTACCATATATACAACTAAGTCTGCTTCATATTTTAACTTACGCCTTTAAATTGATAGTTAGGACAGATTAAAAACGAAACTTTGATTTTCCTTGTTGTAAACTTTCTATATATATCCATATTCCAGCAGCACCTGCATGTGGGGTATATTTATGTGTCAATTTATTGGTGTAGGTTAAAATATGAAGCAAACCTATATATATATATATGTATATATATATTGCTTGTCAGTGGCAGTCAAAATTCGTTATTGTCCTGAATACAGATGGAATACCGCTCGCTGAACGTTAATCAATATTATTTTTCGAATTGTATCTTCTGATTACGCCTTTTTACATTCAAACTTTACTTTAGCAAAATGATTAAGCCAGCAATTTATAGAGGAAAATGTGAATAATGTTATGTATAGGCCAACTCCATTTTTTTTTTTTTTTTTTCCCAATTAAAATCTTTATTCGAAATCTTTACATTTGTTAGTGAGAGAAACATGAAATACCAATAAATTATCCTGGCCTCGTTAATATTAGTGGCATGTATAGAAATTGTGTTAGTCTTTTTAGTACAATAGTAATACAATTAAGATAGATCAATAAATTCAATACGTATTTTGAGAGTTATTTCATGATTGTTTCTAATTTTGGTTTATTTATTTACTTCTGATATACTTTCGCTTTGACCCACATGTTGGGAGATATGAAAAATCTAAAATGTTTTTTTTTTCAATTATTATCAATATTATATATGGAATTATATTATCAACGGAGATAACATATACTTTGCTTCCGATATTAATATATCCGGATAATATTTAAGATTGAAAAAGAGATACATGTACTTGAAATCACTCTCATGGTCTCAATTTCTATTCAACAACGTATAACTTTAAATTTTAACCAGGATCATTTTTAAGTTGGGTTCTTACTGCTGTAGATTTCTGTGTATTTTTTTGTAGATCTTTGGTTTTCCATGTGTTCTTTTTCTTTTGGCCTTTGTATTGTCTTTCCTTCTTCTATTTACGGATTATGTTTACTCCTTTGGTATCTTCCAACTCTTCTTACTACAAAGGTATCGTTAAACACCAAAGGTATACATCAGACCATTTTGGATCCTTAGACATTTTGTAATGAAATGAAGAAAAAAAGACACAACTTCGCAAAATATCAGATAAATAGAATCTCCAAAATATCAGATAGATAGAATCTCCAAAATATCAGATAGATAGAATCTCCAAAATATCAGATTGATAGAATCTCCGATATATCAGATAGATAGAATCTCCAAAATATCAGACAGATAAAATGTCCAAAATATCAGATAAATAGAATCTCCAAAATATCAGATAGATAGAATCTCCAAAATATCAGATAGATAGATCTCCAAAATATCAGATAGATAGAATCTCTAAAATATCAGATAGATAGAATCTCCAAAATATCAGATAGATAGAATCTCCAAAATATCAGATAGATAGAATCTCCGATATATCAGAGAGATAGAATCTCCAAAATATCAGATAGATAGAATCTCCAAAATATCAGATAGATAGAATCTCCAAAATATCAGATAGATAGAATCTCCAAAATATCAGATAGATAGAATCTCCAAAATATCAGATAGATAGAATCTCCAAAATATCTGATAGATAGAATCTCCGATATATCAGAGAGATAGAATCTCCAAAATATCAGATAGATAGAATCTCAAAAATATCAGATAGATATAATCTCCGATATATCAGAGAGATAGAATCTCCAAAATATCAGAGAAATAGAATCTCCAAAATATCAGATAGATAGAATCTCCAAAATATCAGATAGATAGAATCTCCGAAATATCAGACAGATAGAATCTCTAAAATATCAGACAGATAGAATCTCCAAAATATCTGATAGATAGAATCTCCAAAATATCAGATAGATAGAATCTCCAAAATATCAGATAGATAGAATCTCCAAAATATCAGATAGATAGAATCTCCAAAATATCAGATTGATAGAATCTCCAAAATATCAGATAGATAGAATCTCCGATATATCAGATAGATAGAATCTCCAAAATATCAGATAGATAGAATCTCCAAAATATCAGATAGATAGAATCTCCAAAATATCAGATAGATAGAATCTCCAAAATATCAGATAGATAGAATCTCCAAAATATCAGATAGATAGAATCTCCAAAATATCAGATAGATATAATCTCCAAAATATCAGATTGATAGAATCTCCAAAATATCAGATAGATAGAATCTCCAAAATATCAGATAGATAGAATCTCCAAAATATCAGATTGATAGAATCTCCAAAATATCAGATAGATAGAATCTCCGATATATCAGATAGATAGAATCTCCAAAATATCAGATAGATAGAATCTCCAAAATATCAGATAGATAGAATCTCCAAAATATCAGATAGATAGAATCTCCAAAATATCAGATAGATAGAATCTCCAAAATATCAGATTGATAGAATCTCCAAAATATCAGATAGATAGAATCTCCAAAATATCAGACAGATAGAATGTCCAAAATATCAGATAAATAGAATCTCCAAAATATCAGATAGATAGAATCTCCAAAATATCAGATAGATAGAATCTCCAAAATATCAGATAGATAGAATCTCCAAAATATCAGATTGATAGAATCTCCAAAATATCAGATAGATAGATCTCCAAAATATCAGATAGATAGAATCTCTAAAATATCAGATAGATAGAATCTCCAAAATATCAGATAGATAGAATCTCCAAAATATCAGATAGATAGAATCTCCGATATATCAGATAGATAGAATCTCCAAAATATCAGATAGATAGAATCTCCAAAATATCAGATAGATAGAATCTCCAAAATATCAGATATATAGAATCTCCAAAATATCAGATAGATAGAATCTCCAAAATATCTGATAGATAGAATCTCCAAAATATCAGATAGATATAATCTCCGATATATCAGAGAGATAGAATCTCCAAAATATCAGAGAGATAGAATCTCCAAAATATCAGATAGATAGAATCTCCAAAATATCAGATAGATAGAATCTCCGAAATATCAGACAGATAGAATCTCTAAAATATCAGACAGATAGAATCTCCAAAATATCTGATAGATAGAATCTCCAAAATATCAGATTGATAGAATCTCCAAAATATCAGATAGATAGAATCTCCAAAATATCAGATTGATAGAATCTCCAAAATATCAGATAGATAGAATCTCCGATATATCAGATAGATAGAATCTCCAAAATATCAGATAGATAGAATCTCCAAAATATCAGATAGATAGAAACTCCAAAATATCAGATTGATAGAATCTCCAAAATATCAGATAGATAGAATCTCCAAAATATTAGATAGATAGAATCTCCAAAATATCAGATAGATAGAATCTCCTAAATATCAGATTGATAGTATCTCCAAAATATCAGATAGGTAGAATCTCCAAAATATCAGATAGATAGAATCTCTAAAATATCAGATAGATAGAATCTCCAAAATATCAGATTGATAGAATCTCCAAAATATCAGATAGATAGAATCTCTAAAATATCAGATAGATAGAATCTCCAAAATATCAGATAGATAGAATCTCCAAAATATCAGATAAATAGAATCTCCAAAATATCAGATAGATAGAATCTCTAAAATATCAGATAGGTAGAATCTCCAAAATATCAGAGAGATAGAATCTCCAAAATATCAGATAGATAGAATCTCCAAAATATCAAATAGATAGAATCTCCGAAATATCAGACAGATAGAATCTCTAAAATATCAGACAGATAGAATCTCCAAAATATCTGATAGATAGAATCTCCAAAATATCAGATAGATAGAATCTCCAAAATATCAGATAGATAGAATCTCCAAAATATCAGATAGATAGAATCTCCAAAATATCAGATTGATAGAATCTCCAAAATATCAGATAGATAGAATCTCCGATATATCAGATAGATAGAATCTCCAAAATATCAGATTGATAGAATCTCCAAAATATCAGATAGATAGAATCTCTAAAATATCAGATAGGTAGAATCTCCAAAATATCAGAGAGATAGAATCTCCAAAATATCAGATAGATAGAATCTCCAAAATATCAGATAGATAGAATCTCCGAAATATCAGACAGATAGAATCTCTAAAATATCAGACAGATAGAATCTCCAAAATATCTGATAGATAGAATCTCCAAAATATCAGATAGATAGAATCTCCAAAATATCAGATAGATAGAATCTCCAAAATATCAGATAGATAGAATCTCCAAAATATCAGATTGATAGAATCTCCAAAATATCAGATAGATAGAATCTCTAAAATATCAGATAGATAGAATCTCCAAAATATCAGATAGATAGAGTCTCCGAATTCGTCTGTTGGTGTGATTTATTATACCTCAATATATGTCTTCTATATAAGATTAAAAACAGAAAAAAAAATTGTCGTCACTTAAAAAAATAAAATTTGACTTTTATGTGACAAAATAGACATTTTATATTTATCTAATTTTATTCTTTAGACTATAAACTGAGGTATATTAATTAGGTTTATTTATTATATGAACGATAGTAGTTGTGATGTCCCACACAATCAATGTGTAGTGACAGTTAGGTCATGCAGCACTGACAAATGTTTAAATAAGAACGTTGTTCTTTTTTCTAATGACAACGTTGATTATTAATTGAGAACTTTAGTTGTATGCCGAGACCATTGTGTTTGCACTGTTTTTACTGTGAACTGTATAATACGGTTGTTTCGAATCATGTCAATTCCGACCACGTTCCGTCTTTTTCGTGTCTTGACGTCTGAACACCTTGGCAGACAACTTCCGGTGTTTACGCTATTACTGTGACAACGTCAGCATATCATAGTCGTAGATGCGGTAGATTATAAGTAATTGTAATATGGAGACGCCAAAGAAACGGATGAGTAAATACTGGTGTTCGGTACCTCACTGTCAGTGATATCAGAAATATATACATAAAGGCAGATCGTTTTCCTTTGATGCTGACAACAGCAAATAAAGAAAGAAAACAAATTTAATTTTAAAGAAGTAATTGTCTCTGCATTGAAGTCTTTGATACAAATAAAAGACTATAATTGATATCTGTCTTTAACAGAACATATTAAGATTTTTTTTTAAGTTGAGGATCGAACGCTAAAACGGCACAAATCGATTGGAGTTTTTGTTGTGTACATTAACACCGGAAGTTCAATGCAGATTAGTCCATCGAAATCACGTGATCTGGCGGACGAAAATAACAAAATTTTGACGGAAAGGAAATGATTCGAAACAACCGTATTGCAGGCTTACAACTTTAGTTGTATATTGAGGGCTTCAGTTTTGCATAGATAAATTCATTTGTTTATCGAGATCTTCAGTTGTTTATTGAGGAATTAAGTTGTTTATTGACATCTTCAGTTATTTATTGAGATCTGCCATTGTTTATTGAGATCTTTAGTTTTTTAATGAGGTCGTTATATGTAAACTACTCCTCTTGAATGTTTTGTGTACTGTGAACTGTGTGATTGCTTCTTGGTGATAACTTCAGCTGTGTATTGAGAATTTCAGTTGTTTAATTAGATTCATATTTTTTAGATCTTCAGTTGTTTATTGAAGACTTTAGTTGTTTATTGAAGACTTCAGTTGTTTATTGAAGACTGCAGTTGTTGTACGAGAACGTCAGTAGTTTATTAATATATTTGTACACATGTACATGAACACTCACTTTCTGGCTTGAAACAGTCATTTCAATCAACAATGGTGGGTTTTTATATATATGGATCACTATAGTTTTACTCCTTGGTATGTTGATAATCATCATACGCTTAGATATAGCTAAATGATGGTGTATATTATACAACAATTATAGCAGCAACAAAAACAGATTGTTCAAAAAATCTATGTCTCATCTCCAGCTATACTGAAGTTACATTGTACAATAGAAACAAAAACAATAGACTGATGATCCAAAATCATGCTTTTGTTTCTTTCATTTTGTCTGATTTTTTAATTTGTTTTCTTTCTTGTACTATTATCTTAGTGTTGATTTGTTCACATTATAAATAGACATCTTGAACTTTACAAAATAAAATGCCTTGAAAGAGTAAAATAAAAAAAGCTGTCATTTTATTGAAGGATGTCTTTGTTGGTGGCTATTAAGATTTCGAGAGAAACTCCATGGACAAATCTAGAACACTTATGATTAAACACCGGGTAGTTCATACTATGAAGCGCCGCAGATATCAATTTACAGCATAGGGTAATGTGCTATGCTTTTTAACTGCAATATAAAAGAAAATTGAAAATATACTTTTCGCATAAAAAAATGACTAAAAAGAAAAAAATTAAAAGGAATGAAGAATAGTAAACTATAGAATGACATATTTTCTTTGGCAAACATTAACAAGTTTAGCTTTCATTTCCCAGGAACGATACTCCTGCTGGTAATCTAGTATTGTCCTCACTACTGCTCTGTCCAGTTAGTCGTAAACGTCTACTCCTCTGTCCAGTTAGTCGTAAACGTTTTATTATTCTGTTATTCTGTTTGATGCTTTCATCACTGTCGTCATCCCTATCACGTGAGCCTCGCCTTAATCCTTTTGCAGGCTTCATTCGTTCATAGCTATCACTGTCCCATAGATCATTGCTATCACTGGACCAGTTGTCACTATCACGGTTTGATATGGTATTTCCTTTGCCATTTCCACGTTTACTTCCACTACCTCCTCGTATATCACTTTCGTCACTGAACCAATCGCTGCTATCTGAATCACGATTTTGTTTCAATCCATTTTTCCCACCGCCTCCATTCCCACGGTTTCTGCCATTTCTATCACTGTCGTACCAATTGTCACTTTCATCACTGTACCAATCAGAAGAGGCCTCATAGTTTCTTAGTTGGGGTTTTGATTTCGATTTTGATGTTTTCAATCCACGGTCTCCAGAATCGAAATCCCTCTCCCATGAATCATAAGATGCATCCGAACTACCACCAAATATGTTTTTACTTTTCATAAATTTCAATATTGGTCGCTTAGACCCTCTCTTTGGAACTCCAAAGTCGTCAGAATCGGAATCGCTGTACCACGACTCATACGAGCTATCAGTATCTCTACCATTTTGCTTGGTTCTTTTCTGTGAATTAGTCCTCAATGTTCTTTTCTGTGAATTAGTCCGCAATGTTCTTTCACTGCTCTCATCATTTCTCCACCCATCACTGCTATCGAAGTTTCCACCGTTGCCACCTTTAGTTTTCTTACCATTGCCCCTCAGTCTATTATCACTGCTTTCATCATTTTCCCAGCTATCACTGTCCCACTGGCTGTCACTTCCTGTTGAAATTCTATTTCCAGCAACTTTGGGTCTTCCTGGAAATCCTCGTTCACTACTATCTCCATTTGATTCCCAACTGTCGGAGTCCCACCCTCTGTTTATTGTATTAGGTCCCCTTCCTCCATCAGAGCTGTCATCCCAACCCCAGCTGTCAGAATCGTCCATCCAATCCTTGTCAGATTTATAAGACTTAGATGCAGGACCTCCATTATTACGATTAGTTTCTACAAGCAGAAAATATTACAATTTTATTTCTATATTAGGGAAAGTATTCAAATAATGATATTGTGTAAACTTATTCACGGTTTATTCTAGCGTATGCTCTACATTTGTAATGTTGGAGATTATATTTTGTTTTGTAAATTGAATTTGTATATGTTTTTTTCTTTTCATTTGTGTTGTCCTAATCGTCTTTATATGGAAACATTTTGGTTTTAATGTTATAAATACTAATTCGAACGTAGCTGAGTAGTTTTGTAAGTTGTGTTACCCACTGGCAATAGGGGACGGTCGTGATCGTGATCGTATAGTAGTTGGATTTACAACTACATATGCACTCAGTGCATATTCCCACTAACATTGTTAGTTCAAATCCCGCTCAGGCAATGTGTACTCGATACAACATTATGTGATAAAGTTTGTCATTGACATGCGGCAGGTCGGTGGTATTCTGGGTACTCCAATACAACTGACCGCCACGATATAACTGTAATATTGCTGAAAGTGGCGTTAAACACCATCACTCCAACCCCACCAACCCCTGGAAATAAAGTATCCGGTTTGCTACAAAATGCATAGAGAAACTACGAATTTGAAATGAAATAAAATAAAATTAATGTTTTGGATTAAATCAATATTATAGAAGAAGATGTCCTGATTTGTAATTTACTTTAAGTCGTATTAATTTCAACTATCGGAAATATTCTAGATATAAATAGCACAGCAAGTAGAGTTTCTTGGTTTCCTTAGGCAGTGATGATTAATAATATATAAAAAAAAAACGATACCATAGTAATTATAATGTGTACTAAAACTTATTTACATAAATTATATTAATTTGTCTTTCTTGAGCGTCACGTGATGAAGGGTTTTCTAATAACGTGTCGTGTGCACTAAATTTGATATATCTGTTTTTATTAATTTATGCTAATTAAAAGTTTTAATTATTACATAATTGTGATGGCCGATCACCAGGTGCAATACAGAAGTACACATACTATTTCTGAGGTGTACTAATTAACGACTGTCTGTCACTTTTTTTTGTCTTTGCATACCTAATATCTTGTTATAGACATGATTGTTCGTGATGTACTTAGTAAAACACCTTCACTATTATGTCATCATTTAATAGCTGTGGTTTGTGTCTTAATTGTCACTCAACATGTCTGACGTTAAATTTACATTTACTAAGAATATGTAGAGACATGCATAAAATGAAGAGATAATGCATATATCTAAGTTCAAATCTGACACATCTAGACTTGTAAACTCATTAAACAATCTTATTTGTAAAGGCTATGATTTAGCCTCGATAGTTGACTCTTTTATATACAGGTGTACTTTACTAGAAATATTGACAATCTGCTGGTACAACTAGTAGGTCTAACTAGCAATTAAATTAGTACATTTATATTTCATTCCGTAATATATTACTATTTGTTGTTCAATATCTGATTCCAACCGTTTGCTGACCTATTCTCCCTCAAAGATCATTAATTTCTTTAGATGTTCATGACCAATTGATGATACATCTGTTGGAAGTATCAGTTATGTTTTTTCCTAAAGAGTGACTGTCTAGCAAACAGAGTTTTACATTCGTAGCTAGTAGGTGTGCAACTACGAGCATTCATTGACCCTGCTGTTGTACTGTCATATTTTAGGTTTTCATTCATTGACCCTGCTGTTGTCCTGTCCTATTTTAGGTTTTCATTCATTGACCCTGCTGTTGTCCTGTCCTATTTTAGGTTTTCATTCATTGACCCTGCTGTTGTACTGTCCTATTTTAGGTTTTCATTCATTGACCCTGCTGTTGTACTGTCCTATTTTAGGTTTTCATTCATTGACCCTGCTGTTGTACTGTCCTATTTTAGGTTTTCATTCATTGACCCTGCTGTTGTCCTGTCCTATTTTAGGTTTTCATTCATTGACCCTGCTGTTGTACTGTCCTATTTTAGGTTTTCATTCATTAACCCTGCTGTTGTACTGTCCTATTTTAGGTTTTCATTCATTGACCCTGCTGTTGTCCTGTCCTATTTTAGGTTTTCATTCATTGACCCTGCTGTTGTACTGTCCTATTTTAGGTTTTCATTCATTGACCCTGCTGTTGTCCTGTCCTATTTTAGGTTTTCATTCATTGACCCTGCTGTTGTACTGTCCTATTTTAGGTTTTCATTCATTGACCCTGCTGTTGTACTGTCCTATTTTAGGTTTTCATTCATTGACCCTGCTGTTGTCCTGTCCTATTTTAGGTTTTCATTCATTGACCCTGCTGTTGTACTGTCCTATTTTAGGTTTTCATTCATTGACTCTGCTGTTGTCCTGTCCTATTTTAGGTTTTCATTCATTGACTCTGCTGTTGTACTGTCCTATTTTAGGTTTTCATTCATTGACCCTGCTGTTGTACTGTCCTATTTTAGGTTTTCATTCATTGACTCTGCTGTTGTACTGTCCTATTTTAGGTTTTCATTCATTGACCCTGCTGTTGTACTGTCCTATTTTAGGTTTTCATTCATTGACCCTGCTGTTGTACTGTCCTATTTTAGGTTTTCATTCATTGACCCTGCTGTTGTACTGTCCTATTTTAGGTTTTCATTCATTGACCCTGCTGTTGTCCTGTCCTATTTTAGGTTTTCATTCATTGACCCTGCTGTTGTACTGTCCTATTTTAGGTTTTCATTCATTGACTCTGCTGTTGTCCTGTCCTATTTTAGGTTTTCATTCATTGACTCTGCTGTTGTACTGTCCTATTTTAGGTTTTCATTCATTGACCCTGCTGTTGTACTGTCCTATTTTAGGTTTTCATTCATTGACTCTGCTGTTGTACTGTCCTATTTTAGGTTTTCATTCATTGACCCTGCTGTTGTACTGTCCTATTTTAGGTTTTCATTCATTGACCCTGCTGTTGTACTGTCCTATTTTAGGTTTTCATTCATTGACCCTGCTGTTGTACTGTCCTATTTTAGGTTTTCATTCATTGACCCTGCTGTTGTCCTGTCCTATTTTATGTTTTCATTCATTGACCCTGCTGTTGTACTGTCCTATTTTAGGTTTTCATTCATTGACCCTGCTGTTGTACTGTCCTATTTTAGGTTTCCATTCATTGACCCTGCTGTTGTACTGTCCTATTTTAGGTTTTCATTCATTGACCCTGCTGTTGTACTGTCCTATTTTAGGTTTTCATTCATTGACCCTGCTGTTGTCCTGTCCTATTTTAGGTTTTCATTCATTGACCCTGCTGTTGTACTGTCCTATTTTAGGTTTTCATTCATTGACCCTGCTGTTGTACTGTCCTATTTTAGGTTTTCATTCATTGACCCTGCTGTTGTCCTGTCCTATTTTAGGTTTTCATTCATTGACCCTGCTGTTCTACTGTCCTATTTTAGGTTTTCATTCATTGACCCTGCTGTTGTACTGTCCTATTTTAGGTTTCCATTCATTGACCCTGCTGTTGTACTGTCCTATTTTAGGTTTTCATTCATTGACCCTGCTGTTGTACTGTCCTATTTTAGGTTTCCATTCATTGACCCTGCTGTTGTACTGTCCTATTTTAGGTTTCCATTCATTGACCCTGCTGTTGTACTGTCCTATTTTAGGTTTTCATTCATTGACCCTGCTGTTGTCCTGTCCTATTTTAGGTTTTCATTCATTGACCCTGCTGTTGTACTGTCCTATTTTAGGTTTTCATTCATTGACCCTGCTGTTGTCCTGTCCTATTTTAGGTTTTCATTCATTGACCCTGCTGTTGTACTGTCCTATTTTAGGTTTTCATTCATTGACCCTGCTGTTGTACTGTCCTATTTTAGGTTTTCATTCATTGACCCTGCTGTTGTACTGTCCTATTTTAGGTTTCCATTCATTGACCCTGCTGTTGTACTGTCCTATTTTAGGTTTTCATTCATTGACCCTGCTGTTGTACTGTCCTATTTTAGGTTTTCATTCATTGACCCTGCTGTTGTACTGTCCTATTTTAGGTTTTCATCCATTGACCCTGCTGTTGTACTGTCCTATTTTAGGTTTTCATTCATTGACCCTGCTGTTGTACTGTCCTATTTTAGGTTTTCATTCATTGACCCTGCTGTTGTACTGTCCTATTTTAGGTTTTCATTCATTGACCCTGCTGTTGTACTGTCCTATTTTAGGTTTTCATTCATTGACCCTGCTGTTGTACTGTCCTATTTTAGGTTTTCATTCATTGACCCTGCTGTTGTACTGTCCTATTTTAGGTTTTCATTCATTGACCCTGCTGTTGTCCTGTCCTATTTTAGGTTTTCATTCATTGACCCTGCTGTTGTACTGTCCTATTTTAGGTTTTCATTCATTGACCCTGCTGTTGTACTGTCCTATTTTAGGTTTTCAGTCATTGACCCTGCTGTTGTACTGTCCTATTTTAGGTTTTCAGTCATTGACCCTGCTGTTGTACTGTCCTATTTTAGGTTTTCATTCATTGACCCTGCTGTTGTCCTGTCCTATTTTAGGTTTTCATTCATTGACCCTGCTGTTGTACTGTCCTATTTTAGGTTTTCATTCATTGACCCTGCTGTTGTCCTGTCCTATTTTAGGTTTTCATTCATTGACCCTGCTGTTGTACTGTCCTATTTTAGGTTTTCATTCATTGACCCTGCTGTTGTCCTGTCCTATTTTAGGTTTTCATTCATTGACCCTGCTGTTGTCCTGTCCTATTTTAGGTTTTCATTCATTGACCCTGCTGTTGTACTGTCCTATTTTAGGTTTTCATTCATTGACCCTGCTGTTGTCCTGTCCTATTTTAGGTTTTCATTCATTGACCCTGCTGTTGTCCTGTCCTATTTTAGGTTTTCATTCATTGACCCTGCTGTTGTCCTGTCCTATTTTAGGTTTTCATTCATTGACCCTGCTGTTGTACTGTCCTATTTTAGGTTTTCATTCATTGACCCTGCTGTTGTACTGTCCTATTTTAGGTTTTCATTCATTGACCCTGCTGTTGTCCTGTCCTATTTTAGGTTTTCATTCATTGACCCTGCTGTTGTACTGTCCTATTTTAGGTTTTCATTCATTGACTCTGCTGTTGTCCTGTCCTATTTTAGGTTTTCATTCATTGACTCTGCTGTTGTACTGTCCTATTTTAGGTTTTCATTCATTGACCCTGCTGTTGTACTGTCCTATTTTAGGTTTTCATTCATTGACTCTGCTGTTGTACTGTCCTATTTTAGGTTTTCATTCATTGACCCTGCTGTTGTACTGTCCTATTTTAGGTTTTCATTCATTGACCCTGCTGTTGTACTGTCCTATTTTAGGTTTTCATTCATTGACCCTGCTGTTGTACTGTCCTATTTTAGGTTTTCATTCATTGACCCTGCTGTTGTACTGTCCTATTTTAGGTTTTCATTCATTGACCCTGCTGTTGTCCTGTCCTATTTTAGGTTTTCATTCATTGACCCTGCTGTTGTACTGTCCTATTTTAGGTTTTCATTCATTGAACCTGCTGTTGTCCTGTCCTATTTTAGGTTTTCATTCATTGACCCTGCTGTTGTACTGTCCTATTTTAGGTTTTCATTCATTGACCCTGCTGTTGTACTGTCCTATTTTAGGTTTTCATTCATTGACCCTGCTGTTGTACTGTCCTATTTTAGGTTTTCATTCATTGACCCTGCTGTTGTACTGTCCTATTTTAGGTTTTCATTCATTGACCCTGCTGTTGTCCTGTCCTATTTTAGGTTTTCATTCATTGACCCTGCTGTTGTACTGTCCTATTTTAGGTTTTCATTCATTGACCCTGCTGTTGTACTGTCCTATTTTAGGTTTTCAGTCATTGACCCTGCTGTTGTACTCTCCTATTTTAGGTTTTCATTCATTGACCCTGCTGTTGTACTGTCCTATTTTAGGTTTTCATTCATTGACCCTGCTGTTGTACTGTCCTATTTTAGGTTTTCATTCATTGACCCTGCTGTTGTACTGTCCTATTTTAGGTTTTCATTCATTGACCCTGCTGTTGTACTGTCCTATTTTAGGTTTTCATTCATTGACTCTGCTGTTGTACTGTCCTATTTTAGGTTTTCATTCATTGACCCTGCTGTTGTACTGTCCTATTTTAGGTTTTCATTCATTGACCCTGCTGTTGTACTGTCCTATTTTAGGTTTTCATTCATTGACCCTGCTGTTGTCCTGTCCTATTTTAGGTTTTCATTCATTGACCCTGCTGTTGTACTGTCCTATTTTAGGTTTTCATTCATTGACCCTGCTGTTGTACTGTCCTATTTTAGGTTTTCATTCATTGACCCTGCTGTTGTACTGTCCTATTTTAGGTTTTCATTCATTGACCCTGCTGTTGTCCTGTCCTATTTTAGGTTTTCATTCATTGACCCTGCTGTTGTACTGTCCTATTTTAGGTTTTCATTCATTGACCCTGCTGTTGTACTGTCCTATTTTAGGTTTTCAGTCATTGACCCTGCTGTTGTACTGTCCTATTTTAGGTTTTCAGTCATTGACCCTGCTGTTGTACTGTCCTATTTTAGGTTTTCATTCATTGACCCTGCTGTTGTACTGTCCTATTTTAGGTTTTCATTCATTGACCCTGCTGTTGTACTGTCCTATTTTAGGTTTTCATTCATTGACCCTGCTGTTGTACTGTCCTATTTTAGGTTTTCATTCATTGACCCTGCTGTTGTACTGTCCTATTTTAGGTTTTCATTCATTGACCCTGCTGTTGTACTGTCCTATTTTAGGTTTTCATTCATTGACCCTGCTGTTGTACTGTCCTATTTTAGGTTTTCATTCATTGACCCTGCTGTTGTCCTGTCCTATTTTAGGTTTTCATTCATTGACCCTGCTGTTGTACTGTCCTATTTTAGGTTTTCATTCATTGACCCTGCTGTTGTACTGTCCTATTTTAGGTTTTCATTCATTGACCCTGCTGTTGTACTGTCCTATTTTAGGTTTTCATTCATTGACCCTGCTGTTGTACTGTCCTATTTTAGGTTTTCATTCATTGACCCTGCTGTTGTACTGTCCTATTTTAGGTTTTCATTCATTGACCCTGCTGTTGTACTGTCCTATTTTAGGTTTTCATTCATTGACCCTGCTGTTGTACTGTCCTATTTTAGGTTTTCATTCATTGACCCTGCTGTTGTTCTGTCCTATTTTAGGTTTTCAGTCATTGACCCTGCTGTTGTACTGTCCTATTTTAGGTTTTCATTCATTGACCCTGCTGTTGTACTGTCCTATTTTAGGTTTTCATTCATTGACCCTGCTGTTGTACTGTCCTATTTTAGGTTTTCATTCATTGACCCTGCTGTTGTACTGTCCTATTTTAGGTTTTCATTCATTGACCCTGCTGTTGTACTGTCCTATTTTAGGTTTTCATTCATTGACCCTGCTGTTGTACTGTCCTATTTTAGGTTTTCAGTCATTGACCCTGCTGTTGTACTGTCCTATTTTAGGTTTTCATTCATTGACCCTGCTGTTGTACTGTCCTATTTTAGGTTTTCATTCATTGACCCTGCTGTTGTACTGTCCTATTTTAGGTTTTCATTCATTGACCCTGCTGTTGTACTGTCCTATTTTAGGTTTTCATTCATTGACCCTGCTGTTGTACTGTCCTATTTTAGGTTTTCATTCATTGACCCTGCTGTTGTACTGTCCTATTTTAGGTTTTCATTCATTGACCCTGCTGTTGTCCTGTCCTATTTTAGGTTTTCATTCATTGACCCTGCTGTTGTACTGTCCTATTTTAGGTTTTCATTCATTGACCCTGCTGTTGTACTGTCCTATTTTAGGTTTTCATTCATTTGTGTGATAGATTGTGATCTATTGGAGTGGCAGTGAATCTGTACAGATTTTTAGTCTGTATGTGAATTGCCGTTGGCGATCCAATCAATAAGGGAATTGGGACCCCTTAACCGGTTTAGCACCCGCCACATTGTGTCTGTCCCAAACAAGAATATAGATTTATTACGCCATACCCCCAAGAAAGCTACATAACTAAGTGTTCTAAATACGTAACATCATGACTTTCTTAACCAGTACATAATTATGGTGTCACAAATGCTCACTGAGATATTCTGTTTGTCGTATTTAAAGGTTCCTGGTTTATCATCGTTAATACTAGTTTAACGGAAGGAGAGGGTTCCATCATAAAATCATATCACTTACTACGCTTACAATGAGGTTATAACGATATCAAAGTTTTCATATATCGAATAATAAAAAGGTCAAAGGTCTTGTACCTGAGTACTAGGCTACACACTAAAACATATATATAATAGTAGAATGTTAGAATGTGATCCCAACCATCATCTTATGGTGAATAGTGGAGAAGGAATTGCTTACCCAAGTTTATCCCCAGAGCTGATGTTGTCAGTCTTTAGTTTTCTGTGTAGTGTTTTATAGAATATTGTTTGTCCTTTTGCCCTTTTTATTTTTGATATTGCATTGTCTGTCCTACGATTTACGACTTATGGGTACCCCTTTGGATAGTCATAAATATTGAGAGAAATTAATAGACTTCTTTTTTTAAAGAAACAATTATTTTTCCACGAGATATGAACTAATCGTGATGTTTTTAACTTGTCCTTGACAGTTTGTGGTTTGGAAGTGTGTGGTTACACGTTACGTTTATATTTATCACATTTATTCGCAATAAAAACGTAAATATTTGATTTATTTACCGCACCCGCACGATGTTCTTATAAACTAACCTTGGTTAACCGTTACGGAGTGTCTGTGTCACAAATGACCTCAGATGTGTTCCAGCTGTCGAAATCGTAATACGGTCCTCTCCTCATTCATGACTTAGCACTGGGTTTGTTATAAAAGTAGCACGACGGGTGCCACATGTGGAGCAGGAACTGCTTACTCTTCCCGAGCACATGAGTTCACCACCGGTTTTTAGTGGGATTTGTGTTGCCCGATCTTTTGTTTTCTGTGTAGTGTTTTGTAGATCGTTGTTTGTCATTTTGTCATTTTGTCCTTTTCCCCTTGACTATTGCATTATCTGCCCTTCTTCGATTTACGGCTTCTGATTACCATCTTGGTATCTTCAAACTTTTCTTAGAATAACTTTCATCACATACACTCACGATCAAAAGAGAGTAAAGCCACATGACTTAAAATCTAGATGCTAGTTAACCAAAGGCCCTAAACAGGATGACCATTGTCTATGGTTACCTATACATCAGGAAGATTGACATTCAATTATTTAGGAGCTTAAACTTAAGCTTAAATCATGTCAGCGTTCAAGCCTGTTTACTTGGCGAATAGTATCTTCAGGAACTAATTGTCCAAACATCAGATGCATCGACCCAGTTATTGTAATAAAAACGTAGATGTCTAATTTAGTGCACACGATGCGTTCTGAAATAACCTTCATCAGGTTTATAATCAAAAGGTTCTAAAGCCAAATGATATTAGATTCTAGAAAATTGTAATTTGATTATTAATTACCAGTGATTAAGCTTATTAAGGATTTAGAACACAAAGGTCAAAGACCCTTTTTTCAGAAATCTGGCCGTATTTAGAAATGATCTGTCGTTGGCTAGACAATCACATCTAAACACAGTTAGATTTATGTGATAACGTGTTTACAATTAATTATACACTAATGTTTGTACTAGACTAATATATAATGTTGTTATAGACGTATAATGTTATTATAGTCACATAAATACATTCTTATCGTGTCATTTAACTTTGTATTCTCGCTAGACCTTAGTTTAACATAAAGACACATGAATCTGTACTGTGGTGTCATATGAAAAGGTTGAAGATATCAAGAGGCTGCAAATCAAATAAGGACAGACGATACAATGACCATATATAGAGTTTGATCGTTACGGTCTGTGTCACAAATGACCACGGCTATCTTCAGTGTGTCTTATCACAATCAGGTCCTTACCTCTTTCATAACAAGAGAAACACGACGAGTGCCACATGTGGAGCAGGAACTGCTTACCCCACTTGACCCCCCGAGTTTCACCTTATAGTGGGGTTCATGTATCTCGATCTGTAATTTTGTGTGCTGTGTTTTGTAGATCATCTTATAATGATAAAGTGAAAGTTTAAACAGAAATATGTTCAACTGATTCCAACATATATGGAGATCAGATATGGAAAAATACTGAAAAGGATTCTATGAAAAAAAGAATTGAAAGATGACTTAGAAATTTTACTGGAAAAGGACAGAAGTTTAGAACATATAACCATATTCAATTGAAACAGGTCGATGATGAAATTGCTTGTTCATCGAATATAAATTTTAATGTTCAGTGATCATTTAAGAATTCCATTTTATCCTGCAATCGTATGATTTTAAGAATAAGATGTCAAATAAACTCTACAGTACATAATAAAACATTTTTCTGGGACATGTACTCCTTTCAAATGTTTGACCTGTTGATCGCTGTGAACTAGTTCTAAATCAGCTAACTGGCTGTAGACTGGAAATATGGAAAAGGGGCAAACGAAGGATAATTGTGTAATTTCATTTTTTTTTAAATACCACATAACAGTTCGTGTATTAATGCAACTTTACAGCAGGACAGATACAATATTTAGACAGTGTCTTAAATTCGGCAAGTCTCGCATTTCTAACAATTTCTAAGACTCATCAACATAAACTTTTAAAGACACTGTATATATTCTCCTAAGGTTGACTATCCTGTTTAATCCCTCCTGTTTAATCCCAAAACTTTAAATGATTTGACTTTCTAATTTTTCTATTTTTAGCGTCATCTGATGAAGATTATTCCAGAAACGTGTCGTACGCACTAAATTTGATATCTACGGATGTGTTACTTTCACTGGGTCGATACCTCTGCTGGTGGACTATTTGTCCTCGAGGGTATCATCTGTCCAGTAGTCAGTGTTGCTATCACTGGGTCGATACCTCTGCTGGTGGACTATTTGTCCTCGAGGGTATCATCTGTCCAGTAGTCAGTGTTACTTTCACTGGGTCGATACCTCTGCTGGTGGACTATTTGTCCTCGAGGGTATCATCTGTCCAGTAGTCAGTGTTGCTATCACTGGGTCGATACCTCTGCTGGTGGACTATTTGTCCTCGAGGGTATCATCTGTCCAGTAGTCAGTGTTACTTTCACTGGGTCGATACCTCTGCTGGTGGACTATTAGTCCTCGAGGGTATCATCTGTCCAGTAGTCAGTGTTACTATCACTGGGTCGATACCTCTGCTGGTGGACTATTTGTCCTCGAGGGTATCATCTGTCCAGTAGTCAGTGTTGCTATCACTGGGTCGATACCTCTGCTGGTGGACTATTTGTCCTCGAGGGTATCATCTGTCCAGTAGTCAGTGTTACTTTCACTGGGTCGATACCTCTGCTGGTGGACTATTAGTCCTCGAGGGTATCATCTGTCCAGTAGTCAGTGTTACTATCACTGGGTCGATACCTCTGCTGGTGGACTATTTGTCCTCGAGGGTATCATCTGTCCAGTAGTCAGTGTTACTATCACTGGGTCGATACCTCTGCTGGTGGACTATTTGTCCTCGAGGGTATCATCTGTCCAGTAGTCAGTGTTACTATCACTGGGTCGATACCTCTGCTGGTGGACTATTTGTCCTCGAGGGTATCATCTGTCCAGTAGTCAGTGTTACTATCACTGGGTCGATACCTATGCTGGTGGACTATTTGTCCTCGAGGGTATTATCTGTCCAGTAGTCAGTGTTACTATCACTGGGTCGATACCTCTGCTGGTGGACTATTAGTCCTCGAGGGTATCACCCGTCCAGTAGTCAGTGTTACTATCACTGGGTCGATACTTCTACTGGTGGACTATTAGTCCTCGAGGGTATCATCCGCCCAGTAGTCAGTGTTACTATCACTGGGTCGATACTTCTGCTGGTGGACTATTAGTCCGCAAGGGTATCATCCGTCCAGTAGTCAGTGTTACTATCACTGGGTCGATACCTATGCTGGTGGACTATTAGTCCTCGAGGGTATCATCCGTCCAGTAGTCAGTGTTACTATCACTGGATCGATACTTCTGCTGGTGGACTATTAGTCCTCGAGGGTATCACCCGTCCAGTAGTCAGTGTTACTATCACTGGGTCGATACTTCTGCTGGTGGACTATTAGTCCTCGAGGGTATCACCCGTCCAGTAGTCAGTGTTACTATCACTGGGTCGATACTTCTGCTGGTGGACTATTAGTCCTCGAGGGTATCATCCGTCCAGTAGTTAGTGTTTCTATCACTGGGTCGATACCTCAACTGTTGGACTATTAGTCCTCGAGGGTATCATCCGTACAGTAGTCAGTGTTTATATCACTGGGTCGATACTTCTACTGGTGGACTATTAGTCCTCAAGGCTATCATCCGTCCAGTAGTCAGTGTTTCTATCACTGGGTCGATACCTCTACTGGTGGACTATTAGTCCTCAAGGCTATCATCCGTCCAGTAGTCAGTGTTTCTATCACTGGGTCGATACCTCTGTTGGTGGACTATTAGTCCTCAAGGGTATCATCCGTCCAGTAGTCAGTGCTTCTATCACTGGGTCCATACCTCTACTGGTGGACTATTAGTCCTCAAGGGTATCATCCGTCCAGTAGTCAGTGTTTCTATCACTGGGTCAATACCTCTACTGGTGGACTATTAGTCCGCAAGGGTATCATCTGTCTAGTAGTCGGTGTTACTATCACTGGGTCGATACCTCTGCTGGTGGACTATTATTCCTCGAGGGTATCACCCGTCCAGTAGTCAGTGTTACTATCACTGGGTCGATACTTCTGCTGGTGGACTATTAGTCCTCGAGGGTATCATCTGTCCAGTAGTCAGTGTTACTATCACTGGGTCCATACCTCTGTTGGTGGACTATTATTCCTCGAGGGTATCACCCGTCCAGTAGTCAGTGTTACTATCACTGGGTCGATACTTCTACTGCTGGACTATTAGTCCTCGAGGGTATCATCCGCCCAGTAGTC
The DNA here is from genome assembly GCA_963383655.1 of Bathymodiolus septemdierum. Lineage (NCBI taxonomy): Eukaryota > Metazoa > Mollusca > Bivalvia > Mytilida > Modiolidae > Bathymodiolus > Bathymodiolus septemdierum. Next base: position 5,653,717 of record OY726521.1, read on the forward strand.
AGTGTTACTATCACTGGGTCGATACTTCTGCTGGTGGACTATTAGTCCGCAAGGGTATCATCCGTCCAGTAGTCAGTGTTACTATCACTGGGTCGATACCTATGCTGGTGGACTATTTGTCCTCGAGGGTATCATCCGTCCAGTAGTCAGTGTTACTATCACTGGGTCGATACTTCTGCTGGTGGACTATTAGTCCTCGAGGGTATCACCCGTCCAGTAGTCAGTGTTACTATCACTGGGTCGATACTTCTGCTGGTGGACTATTAGTCCTCGAGGGTATCACCCGTCCAGTAGTCAGTGTTACTATCACTGGGTCGATACTTCTGCTGGTGGACTATTAGTCCTCGAGGGTATCATCCGTCCAGTAGTTAGTGTTTCTATCACTGGGTCGATACCTCAACTGTTGGACTATTAGTCCTCGAGGGTATCATCCGTACAGTAGTCAGTGTTTATATCACTGGGTCGATACTTCTACTGGTGGACTATTAGTCCTCAAGGCTATCATCCGTCCAGTAGTCAGTGTTTCTATCACTGGGTCGATACCTCTACTGTTGGACTATTAGTCCTCAAGGCTATCATCCGTCCAGTAGTCAGTGTTTATATCACTGGGTCGATACTTCTACTGGTGGACTATTAGTCCTCAAGGCTATCATCCGTCCAGTAGTCAGTGTTTCTATCACTGGGTCGATACTTCTACTGGTGGACTATTAGTCCTCAAGGCTATCATCCGTCCAGTAGTCAGTGTTTCTATCACTGGGTCGATACCTCTGTTGGTGGACTATTAGTCCTCAAGGGTATCATCCGTCCAGTAGTCAGTGTTTCTATCACTGGGTCGATACCTCTACTGGTGGACTATTAGTCCTCAAGGGTATCATCCGTCCAGTAGTCAGTGTTTCTATCACTGGGTCGATACCTCTACTGGTGGACTATTAGTCCTCAAGGGTATCATCCGTCCAGTAGTCAGTGTTTCTATCACTGGGTCAATACCTCTACTGGTGGACTATTAGTCCTCAAGGGTATCATCCGTCCAGTAGTCAGTGTTGCTATCACTGGGTCCATACCTCAACTGGTGGACTATTTGTCCTCGGAGGTATCATCGTCCAGTAGTCAGTGTTTCTATCATGGTATCATCCGTCCAGTAGTCAGTGTTTCTATCGCTGGGTTGATACCTCTACTGGTGGACTATTTGTCCTCGGTGGTATCATCGTCCAGTAGTCAGTGCTTCGGCATTGACATGGTTTATTAGATATATTTATTACTGAAAATAATTCCTAAATAATGTAATTATTAATACAACTAATGTTTTCCTCCCTCAGGCATAGGTGATCTTAGCCGATTTTGGCTATCCTGTTTAGGCACTTCGGTTTTATTGCTCCCAATTACGTTATTTAATATAATTATTTGGCCTTCTAATCTTTCGATTTTGAGCTTACTCGATGAAGGTTATTCCAGAAACGCGTCGTGCGCACTAAATTTGAAATCTACGTTTTTATTTGAATTATTTACACACAGTGCACATTTGGAAATTTTGATCAGATCTTTTGAAGTAAAAGTGCAATTTGTTCTAAAAGAGTAACATAGAGAAGTCATATTAGAGTATGTCCTCCTGAAAGAATAACATACATGAGTCATATTAGGGTATGTCCTCCTGAAAGAGTAGCATGCATGAGTCATATTAGAGTATGTCCTCCTGAAAGAGTAACATGCATGAGTCATATTAGAGTTATATCCTACTGGGTAATCATTCATCTGTATATTACTTTTTTATTGTGACAGTTACGAAAAGTTTGAATATACCAAAGGTGTAATTAGAAGCTGTAAATCGAAGAACAGACAATAGAATGACAAATGCTGTAAATCGAAGGACAGACAATAGAATGACCAATGCTGTAAATCGAAGGACAGACAATAGAATGACCAATGATGTAAATCGAAGGACAGACAATAGATTGACCAATGGTAAACGGGGAAAGGTAAAAAAACAATGATATATAAAGAAGAAGAGTTTGAAGATACCAAAGGGGTAATCAGATTCCGTAAATCGCAGAAAGGACAATGACCGCTGAAAGAAAAATGGCAAAAGGACAAACAACGATCTACAAAACATTACACATAAAACTAAAGATTGAGCAAAACGAACCCCAATAAAACCCGGGGTAAACTTGGATGATCCGGAAGGGTAAGTAGTTCCTGCTCCACTAGTAGCACCCGTCGTTTTACTCTAGTTACAGACCCGGTAATAAGCCATGAATGAGGAAAAAACACTAAACAGAAATAGAACAACATGAATCCCATTAAAATCCGGAGGTGAACTCAGGTGATTCAAATGGTTCAGTTCCTTCGGCACTTGTGGTAACTGCTGTGTTACTCTTGTCACCCGGTGAGAAGTTAATGAGATAATAACTGGATTGTGATTACGACAAATGGAACATATCCCTCATCATTTGCAACACAGATACATCTTAACGGTTAACAAAGTCATGATGGCGACGTCGTCGTCATTGTACGGTTGACGTGTCATAAAACTAACAGCTTCATGGCTTCACATGTCCTAGAACCCCCACTTCCATAGCACCTATCTTCTATATCTTTGTAATGTAAAATCCTGGTTTCACCTATCTGGAACTCACCATCATGGCTTCACCTATCTGGACCCCACCATCATGGCTTCACTTATCTGGATCCCACCATCATGGCTTCACCTATCTGGACCCCACCAGCATTGCTTCACCTATCTGGACCCCACCCTCATGGCTTCACCTATCTGAACCCCATCATCATGGCTTCACCTATTTAGACCCCACCATCATGGCTTCACCTATCTGGACCCCCCATAATTGCTTCAACTATCTGGACCCCACAATCATGGCTTCACCTATTTGGGCCCCTCCATCATGGCTTCACCTATCTGGACCCCACAATCATGGCTTCACCTATCTGGACTCCACCATCATGACTTCACCTATCTGGACCTCACCATCATGGCTTAATCTAGCTACACTCCACCATCATGGCTTCACCTATCTGGACCCCACCATCCTGGCTTCACCTATCTGGAACCCACCATCATGGCTTCATCTATCTGAACCCCACCATCATGGCTTCACCTATCTGGACCCCACCACCATGGCTTCACCTATCTGGACCCCACCATCATGACTTCACCTATTTGGACCCCACCATCAATGCATCACCTATCTGGATCTCACCATCATGGCTTCACCTATCTGGACCCCACCATCATGACTTCACCTATCTGGACCCTATCATCATGGCTTCACCTATCTGGACCCTCCATCATGGCTTCATCTAACCTAGAACCACGAGCAGATGGATTCTGCTACCATCCGTGTCTTTTTATTGTAATAGCATATGATGGTTTCACCTACCCAATGCCTATCATCGTGAATTAACCCTTGGAATTACACCTATCGAATCCCTACTATGCAATTACGTCGGTGGGAGTTTGCTAGATAATTGTATCGTCACAGTTACCTTAAATTCGTTCATACCGTAAATTCATAAAAATTTTCACGTGGCCGTGCGTGCAACAAAAATGCATTTTTTCGTCACTTTCGCCGAAATTCAAAAAGCCTTGAAAAAAAAGAAAGTAACTGTATTTCAAAAGAAGAAAATGCGTATCAAACATGTATTATGACTATATATTTATCAAACATGTATTATGACTATATATTTATCAAGCATGTATTATGACTATATATTTATCAAACATGTATTATGACTATATATTTATCAAACATGTATTATGACTATATATTTATCAAACATGTATTATGACTATATATTTATCAAACATGTATTATGACTATATATTTATCAAACATGTCTTATGACTATATATTTATCAAGCATCTGAAAACCTACTGTTTTCCTTAATCCCAAATAAATCAATAGTTTATATCCATCGTTTTTCCATCAAGCACATCGCACTTCAAATATCCCTCCTGATACGCCATTTTTGTTATCACCAGCATCCGAATCACAAGTGCGCTTATTGTGTAAATAGTCCAAACAAATAATGAATTGCGTTTGAAAATTGCATGTTCCTTATACCGTGCACGACAGATTTACGAAAATGGCGTCAAAATCGGGAAAAATCCATAACTGACGTTATGAACAACACAGCACAAGAACAAAATCCTCTAAAGCACCATAAATTCAATGACTGTTTAAGAAAAAGTTATTAATAATAAAAATAAAAATGTGAAGCATAAAGGCAACTTACAAATAAAATACCAATAACACTTCTGAATCTGATAAGAGATGATGAAAAGTGTTATGTATGCAAACTATTCACTCAAAGAGAAGTCAGAGAGAGCCCATGTTTAATATTCACCAAATAGGTACAATGTGACCATTGCAAACACTGGGTTCATTTGATCTACTGTACTGAAACAAACGTGTGATCAGGAATTGTTATGCCACCACTGCAAGAGTGATTAGTACTGAAATCATGCTATCTTTATTAATATTTAATAAAATGACTAAAAAAAACTAAGAACAAGGAAAAATTAAAACACACAAACATAGCAAAGTTTAAAAACAAAGAAATCAAAATTAAACCGAAACAAATAAATGACAAAAACAATTACATTTGCAACATATCATGTCAATATTTGTACTGATATATATGGGATACATGTTCATGATGACAAAAAAAAAACAATCTGTTAAACAAATTAACATAAAGAAATAGGTTTTAAATGATTACCGGATTTATTGGAAACAATCTCAACATATATATTGTCTAAAAACTATTATTTCAATAGTCTGGTAGGTGTACGAAAATAGGGTATGACGTCACATGTTCCATAAATGGGGTCACATGTAAACAAACACGTACATAGATGTCAGAAGATACATTAGAATCCCATATTATTTATGAAATAAAAGCCAACTATATGCCTAATAGAAAATGGAATTTGGTTTGATAAAAACAATTCTGAAATGATTCTTTTACATGAACTTTATTATGTGTACGAATAATGGGTACTCTAGGATACAAAGACAAAAGAAGTGACAGTCAGTGATATTAGAATCAGTTTGAAAAAATTCGTTTTTTCTGGAAATGTCAGTTATTTTCATCCCAATATATTAAAACGTAGATATCTAATTTATTGTGCACGACACGTGTCTGAAATAACCTTCATTCTATACTGTCATATTCAACAAATTGAAAAGCCAAAACATTTGAAGTCCTTATGAGTAGGTAAACATAAGAACATATAATAGAGGTTTCAGATTACTTATGGCTAAGGCAGATTGAACTGAATTACATTATTTAGATAAAATTCAAACATAAATAGCTCATGTCAGAGTTGAGCATTGGCTGATAGGTTGACGATACCCTCGGGGAATAATTGTCCATCAGCAAATATCTAGACCTCTAGTGATAGTAATTAATTAATACGTAGATAAAGTGTATCATTACATTACATTATTGTACTTACGAGAATAAACAGAGGTAATAGACAGAGATAATATCCAGACAACAGCCAGCTTTCTCATTGTGAAAGTTTTGCTGTGTTTTAATTTCCCGTTGTTTGCACCTCAAGTTGTTCGTTCTTATGACAGCGTGTGTCTCATGACTGGTTAATAACTAACCATTATACGTGCATATTTAATTAAACAAAACAAGCTCCCTATTATTAGAGAGACATATATCTTACTAGACAAGGTAGTCAGCAGCATACCTGTGCCTATTATTTAATTAATTACCTACCTACAGCGGTATGGTAATTGTATTGTGACGTCTACATTCGTGATCACATCATTTAAGGCATACAAATAAGCACCACCCACTTTTCGGTCGCTCTTAAACTTTGTCCCCCACTTTTCGTTCTACTCATATTAAATCAATTGTAAATCATAATTGGTGACGAATCATGCACTTTTAATATGTATGTCATGATTGTCTAACAGATCAAACAGTTATATAATTATATACAAACTACAACCAAATAGTGATTTATAATTTAAATAAAAATTACAAAATTATCGTGGGTATCTGTCAGATTATGAAACGTTACTTTTATATAACATATAACAAAAAAAAAACTATTATTATAGACTAAGCCATAAAAACAATATCATATTGGACCGACCATTTAACTTGCAAGTTTTTTTTTTCGTTCAGAAATTTTTTTTCGGACAACACGAGAGTTAGAATATTTTATCTTTTTTTGTCGCGCAAAGCGCGAAACTTTTTCCAGAGTTTCACATTAGGTTATATGACAAAAACTCTGAATCAGATTTTTTTTTTCCTGCACCAAAATCAGAATATTTTTTCAGCAACATTGGGAATCAGAATTTTTTTTTAGAAAAAAAACCATAGCACACCTTTATATCATCTGTCCTTTTCTTTTGGCCTTTGTATCATCTGTCCTTTTCCTTTGGCCTTTGTATCATCTGTCCTTTTCTTTTGACCTTTATATCATCTGTCCTTTTCTTTTGGCCTTTATATCATCTGTCCTTTTCTTTTGGCCTTTGTATCATCTGTCCTTTTCTTTTGGCCTTTGTATCATCTGTCCTTTTCTTTTGGCCTTTGTATCATCTGTCCTTTTCTTTTGGCCTTTGTATCATCTGTCCTTTTCTTTTGGCCTTTGTATCATCTGTCCTTTTCTTTTGGCCTTAGCATCATCTGTCCTTTTCTTTTGGCCTTTGTATCATCTGTCCTTTTCTTTTGGCCTTTGTATCATCTGTCCTTTTCTTTTGGCCTTTGTATCATCTGTCCTTTTCTTTTGGCCTTTGTATCATCTGTCCTTTTCTTTTGGCCTTTGTATCATCTGTCCTTTTCTTTTGGCCTTTGTATCATCTGTCCTTTTCTTTTGGCCTTACCATCATCTGTCCTTTTCTTTTGGCCTTTGTATCATCTGTCCTTTTCTTTATGCCTTTGTATCATCTGTCCCTTTCTTTTGGCCTTTGTATCATCTGTCCTTTTCTTTTGGCCTTTGTATCATCTGTCCTTTTCTTTTGGTCTTTGTATCATCTGTCCTTTTCTTTTGGCCTTTGTATAATCCGTTCTTTTCTTTTGGCCTTTGCATCATCTGGTCCTTTTCTTTTGGCCTTTGTATCATCTGTCCTTTTCTTTTGACCTTTATATCATTTGTCTTTTTCTTTTGGCCTTTGTATCATCTGTCCTTTTCTTTTGACCTTTATATCATCTGTCCTTTTCTTTTGGCCTTTATATCATCTGTCCTTTTCTTTTGGCCTTTGTATCATCTGTCCTTTTCTTTTGGCCTTTGTATCATCTGTCCTTTTCTTTTGGCCTTTGTATCATCTGTCCTTTTCTTTTGGCCTTTGTATCATCTGTCCTTTTCTTTTGGCCTTTGTATCATCTGTCCTTTTCTTTTGGCCTTTGTATCATCTGTCCTTTTCTTTTGGCCTTAGCATCATCTGTCCTTTTCTTTTGGCCTTTGTATCATCTGTCCTTTTCTTTTGGCCTTTGTATCATCTGTCCTTTTATTTTGGCCTTTGTATCATCTGTCCTTTTCTTTTGGCCTTTGTATCATCTGTCCTTTTCTTTTGGCCTTTGTATCATCTGTCCTTTTCTTTTGGCCTTTGTATCATCCGTTCTTTTCTTTTGGCCTTTGCATCATCTGGTCCTTTTCTTTTGGCCTTTGTATCATCTGTCCTTTTCTTTTGACCTTTATATCATTTGTCTTTTTCTTTTGGCCTTTGTATCATCTGGTCCTTTTCTTTTGGCCTTTATATCATCTGTCCTTTTCTTTTGGCCTTTGTATCATCTGTCCTTTTCCTTTGGCCTTTGTATCATCTGTCCTTTTCTTTTGACCTTTATATCATCTGTCCTTTTCTTTTGGCCTTTATATCATCTGTCCTTTTCTTTTGGCCTTTGTATCATCTGTCCTTTTCTTTTGGCCTTTGTATCATCTGTCCTTTTCTTTTGGCCTTTGTATCATCTGTCCTTTTCTTTTGGCCTTTGTATCATCTGTCCTTTTCTTTTGGCCTTTGTATCATCTGTCCTTTTCTTTTGGCCTTAGCATCATCTGTCCTTTTCTTTTGGCCTTTGTATCATCTGTCCTTTTCTTTTGGCCTTTGTATCATCTGTCCTTTTCTTTTGGCCTTTGTATCATCTGTCCTTTTCTTTTGGCCTTTGTATCATCTGTCCTTTTCTTTTGGCCTTTGTATCATCTGTCCTTTTCTTTTGGCCTTTGTATCATCTGTCCTTTTCTTTTGGCCTTACCATCATCTGTCCTTTTCTTTTGGCCTTTGTATCATCTGTCCTTTTCTTTTGGCCTTTGTATCATCTGTCCCTTTCTTTTGGCCTTTGTATCATCTGTCCTTTTCTTTTGGCCTTTGTATCATCTGTCCTTTTCTTTTGGCCTTTGTATCATCTGTCCTTTTCTTTTGGCCTTTGTATAATCCGTTCTTTTCTTTTGGCCTTTGCATCATCTGGTCCTTTTCTTTTGGCCTTTGTATCATCTGTCCTTTTCTTTTGACCTTTATATCATTTGTCTTTTTCTTTTGGCCTTTGTATCATCTGTCCTTTTCTTTTGACCTTTATATCATCTGTCCTTTTCTTTTGGCCTTTATATCATCTGTCCTTTTCTTTTGGCCTTTGTATCATCTGTCCTTTTCTTTTGGCCTTTGTATCATCTGTCCTTTTCTTTTGGCCTTTGTATCATCTGTCCTTTTCTTTTGGCCTTTGTATCATCTGTCCTTTTCTTTTGGCCTTTGTATCATCTGTCCTTTTCTTTTGGCCTTTGTATCATCTGTCCTTTTCTTTTGGCCTTAGCATCATCTGTCCTTTTCTTTTGGCCTTTGTATCATCTGTCCTTTTCTTTTGGCCTTTGTATCATCTGTCCTTTTATTTTGGCCTTTGTATCATCTGTCCTTTTCTTTTGGCCTTTGTATCATCTGTCCTTTTCTTTTGGCCTTTGTATCATCTGTCCTTTTCTTTTGGCCTTTGTATCATCCGTTCTTTTCTTTTGGCCTTTGCATCATCTGGTCCTTTTCTTTTGGCCTTTGTATCATCTGTCCTTTTCTTTTGACCTTTATATCATTTGTCTTTTTCTTTTGGCCTTTGTATCATCTGGTCCTTTTCTTTTGGCCTTTATATCATCTGTCCTTTTCTTTTGGCCTTTGTATCATCTGTCCTTTTCTTTTGACCTTTGTATCATCTGTCCTTTTCTTTTGGCCTTTATATCATCTGTCCTTTTCTTTTGGCCTTTGTATCATCTGTCCTTTTCTTTTGGCCTTTGCATCATCTGGTCCTTTTCTTTTGGCCTTTGTATCATCTGTCCTTTTCTTTTGACCTTTATATCATTTGTCCTTTTCTTTTGGCCTTTGTATCATCTGGTCCTTTTCTTTTGGCCTTAATATCATCTGTGCTTTTCTTTTGGCCTTTGTATCATCTGTCATTTTCTTTTGGCCTTTATATCATCTGTCCTTTTCTTTTGGCCTTTATATCATCTGTCCTTTTCTTTTGGCCTTTGTATCATCTGTCCTTTTCTTTTGGCCTTTGTATCATCTGTCCTTTTCTTTTGGCCTTTGTATCATCTGTCCTTTTCTTTTGGCCTTTGTATCATCTGTCCTTTTCTTTTGGCCTTTGTATCATCTGGTCCTTTTCTTTTGGCCTTTGTATCATCTGTCCTTTTCTTTTGGCCTTTGCATCATCTGTCCTTTTCTTTTGGCCTTTGTATCATCTGTCCTTTTCCTTTGACCTTTGTATCATCGGTCCTTTTCTTTTGGCCTTTGTATCATCCGTTCTTTTCTTTTGGCCTTTGCATCATCTGGTCCTTTTCTTTTGGCCTTTGTATCATCTGTCCTTTTCTTTTGACCTTATATCATTTGTCTTTTTCTTTTGGCCTTTGCATCATCTGGTCCTTTTCTTTTGGCCTTTGTATCATCTGTCCTTTTCTTTTCACCTTTATATCATTTGTCTTTTTCTTTTGACCTTTATATCATCTGTCCTTTTCTTTTGGCCTTTGTATCATCTGTCCTTTTCTTTTGGCCTTTATATCATCTGTCCTTTTCTTTTGGCCATTGTATCATCTGTCCTTTTCTTTTGGCCTTTGTATCATCTGTTCTTTTCTTTTGGCCTTTGCATCATCTGGTACTTTTCTTTTGGCCTTTGTATCATCTGTCCTTTTCTTTTGACCTTTATATCATTTGTCCTTTTCTTTTGGCCTTTGTATCATCTGGTCCTTTTCTGTTGGCCTTTATATCATCTGTCCTTTTCTTTTGGCCTTTGTATCATCTGTCCTTTTCTTTTGGCCTTTATATCATCTGTCCTTTTCTTTTGGCCTTTATATCATCTGTCCTTTTCTTTTGGCCTTTGTATCATCTGGTCCTTTTCTTTTGGCCTTTGTATCAGCTGTCCTTTTCTTTTGGCCTTTGCATCATCTGTCCTTTTCTTTTGGCCTTTGTATCATCTGTCCTTTTTCTTTTGACCTTTGTATCATCTGTTCTTTTCTGTTGACCTTTGTATCATCTATTCTTTTCTTTTGACCTTTGTATCATCTGTCCTTTTCTTTTGGCCTTTGCATCATCTGTCCTTTTCTTTTGACCTTTGTATCATCTGTCCTTTTCTTTTGGCCTTTGTATCATCTGTCCTTTTCTTTTGACCTTTGTATCATCTGGTCCTTTTCTTTTGGCCTTTGTATCATCTGTTCTTTTCTTTTGACCTTTGTATCATCTGTCCTTTTCTTTTGGCCTTAGCATCATCTGTCCTTTTCTTTTGGCCTTTGTATCATCTGTCCTTTTCTTTTGGCCTTTGCATCATCTGTCCTTTTCTTTTGGCCTTTGTCTCATCTGTCCTTTTCTTTTGGCCTTTGTATCATCTGTCCTTTTCTTTTGGCCTTTGTATCATCTGTCCTTTTCTTTTGGCCTTTGTATCATCTGTCCTTTTCTTTTGGCCTTAGCATCATCTGTCCTTTTCTTTTGGCCTTTGTATCATCTGTCCTTTTCTTTTGGCCTTTGTATCATCTGTCCTTTTCTTTTGGCCTTTATATCATCTGTCCTTTTCTTTTGGCCTTTATATAATCTGTCCTTTTCTTTTGGTCTTTGTATCATCTGTCCTTTTCTTTTGGCCTTTGTATCATCTGTCCTTTTCTTTTGGCCTTTGTGTCATCTGTCCTTTTCTTTTGGCCTTTGTATCATCTGTCCTTTTCTTTTGAACTTTGTATCATCTGGTCCTTTTCTTTTGGCCTTTGTATCATCTGTCCTTTTCTTTTGGCCTTTGTATCATCTGTCCTTTTCTTTTGGCCTTTGTATCATCTGTTCTTTTCTTTTGGCCTTTGCATCATCTGGTACTTTTCTTTTGGCCTTTGTATCATCTGTCCTTTTCTTTTGACCTTTATATCATTTGTCCTTTTCTTTTGGCCTTTGTATCATCTGGTCCTTTTCTGTTGGCCTTTATATCACCTGTCCTTTTCTTTTGGCCTTTGTATCATCTGTCCTTTTCTTTTGGCCTTTATATCATCTGTCCTTTTCTTTTGGCCTTTGTATCATCTGTCCTTTTCTTTTGGCCTTTGCATCATCTGTCCTTTTCTTTTGGCCTTTGTATCATCTGGTCCTTTTCTTTTGGCCTTTGTATCAGCTGTCCTTTTCTTTTGGCCTTTGCATCATCTGTCCTTTTCTTTTGGCCTTTGTATCATCTGTCCTTTTTCTTTTGACATTTGTATCATCTGTTCTTTTCTGTTGACCTTTGTATCATCTATTCTTTTCTTTTGACCTTTGTATCATCTGTCCTTTTCTTTTCGCCTTTGCATCATCTGTCCTTTTCTTTTGACCTTTGTATCATCTGTCCTTTTCTTTTGGCCTTTGTCTCATCTGTCCTTTTCTTTTGACCTTTGTATCATCTGGTCCTTTTCTTTTGGCCTTTGTATCATTTGTTCTTTTCTTTTGACCTTTGTATCATCTGTCCTTTTCTTTTGGCCTTAGCATCATCTGTCCTTTTCTTTTGGCCTTTGTATCATCTGTCCTTTTCGTTTAGCCTATGCATCATCTGTCCTTTTCTTTTGGCCTTTGTATCATCTGTCCTTTTCTTTTGGTCTTTGTATCATCTGTCCTTTTCTTTTGGCCTTTGTATCATCTGTTCTTTTCTTTTGGCCTTTGCATCATCTGTCCTTTTCTTTTGGCCTTTATATCATCTGTCCTTTTCTTTTGGCCTTTATATCATCTGTCCTTTTCTTTTGGCCTTTGTATCATCTGTCCTTTTCTTTTGGCCTTTGTATCATCTGTCCTTTTCTTTTGGCCTTTGTATCATCTGTCCTTTTCTTTTGGCCTTTGTATCATCTGTCCTTTTCTTTTGAACTTTGTATCATCTGGTCCTTTTCTTTTGGCCTTTGTATCATCTGTCCTTTTCTTTTGGCCTTTGCATCATCTGTCCTTCTCTTTTGGCCTTAGCATCATCTGTCCTTTTCTTTTGGCCTTTGTATCATCTGTCCTTTTCTTTTGACCTTTGTATCATCTGTTCTTTTCTGTTGACCTTTGTATCATCTATTCTTTTCTTTTGACCTTTGTATCATCTGTCCTTTTCTTTTGGCCTTTGCATCATCTGTCCTTTTCTTTTGACCTTTGCATCATCTGTCCTTTTCTTTTGGCCTTTGTATCATCTGTCCTTTTCTTTTGACCTTTGTATCATCTGGTCCTTTTCTTTTGGCCTTTGTATCATCTGTTCTTTTCTTTTGACCTTTGTATCATCTGTCCTTTTCTTTTGGCCTTAGCATCATCTGTCCTTTTCTTTTGGCCTTTGCATCATCTGTCCTTTTCTTTTGGCCTTTGTATCATGTGTCCTTTTCTTTTGGCCTTTGTATCATCTGTCCTTTTCCTTTGGCCTTTGTATCATCTGTCCTTTTCTTTTGGCCTTTGTATCATCTGTCCTTCTCTTTTGGCATTAGCATCATCTGTCCTTTTCTTTTGGCCTTTGTATCATCTGTCCTTTTCTTTTGGCCTTTGTATCATCTGTCCTTTTCTTTTGGCCTTTGCATCATCTGGTCCTTTTCTTTTGGCCTTTGTATCATCTGTTCTTTTCTTTTGGCCTTTGTATCATCTGTACTTTTCTTTTGGCCTTTGTATCATCTGTCCTTTTCTTTTGGCCTTTGTATCATCTGTTCTTTTCTTTTGGCCTTTGTATCATCTGTCCTTTTCTTTTGGCCTTTGTATCATCTGTCCTTTTCTTTTGGCCTGGCATCATCTGTCCTTTTCTTTTGGCCTTTGTATCATCTGTCCTTTTCTTTTGGCCTTAGTAGCATCTGGTCCTTTTCTTTTGGCCTTTGTATCATCTGTCCTTTTCTTTTGGCCTTTGTATCATCTGTCCTTTTCTTTTGTCCTTTGCATCATCTGTCCTTTTCTTTTGGCCTTTGTATCATCTGTCCTTTTCTTTTGGCCTTTGTATCATCTGTCCTTTTCTTTTGGCCTTTGTATCATCTGTCCTTTTCTTTTGGCCTTTGTATCATCTGTCCTTTTCTTTTGGCCGTTGTATCATCTGTCCTTTTCTTTTGGCCTTAGCATCATCTGTCCTTTTCTTTTGGCCTTTGTATCATCTGTCCTTTTCTTTTGGCCTTTGCATCATCTGTCCTTTTCTTTTGGCTTTTGTATCATCTGTCCTTTTCTTTTGGCCTTTGCATCATCTGGTCCTTTTCTTTTGGCCTTTGTATCATCTGTCCTTTTCTTTTGGCCTTTGTATTATCTGTACTTTTCCTTTGGCCTTTGTATCATCTGTACTTTTCTTTTGGCCTTTGCATTATCTGGTCCTTTTCTTTTGGCCTTTGTATCATCTGTTCTTTTCCCTTGACCTTTGTATCATCTGTACTTTTCCTTTGGCCTTTGTATCATCTGTACTTTTCTTTTGACCTTTGTATCATCTGGTCGTTTTCTTTTGACCTTTATATCATCTGTCCTTTTCTTTTGGCCTTTGTATCATCTGTCCTTTTCCTTTGGCCTTTGTATCATCTGTCCTTTTCTGTTGGCCTTATATCATCTGTCCTTTTCTTTTGGCCTTTGCATCATCTGGTCCTTTTCTTTTGGCCTTTGTATCATCTGTCCTTTTCTTTTGGCCTTTGTATCATCTGTCCTTTTCTTTTGGCCTTTGTATCATCTGTTCTTTTCCTTTGACCTTTGTATCATCTGTTCTTTTCCTTTGACCTTTATATAATCTGTCCTTTTCTTTTGGCCTTTGTATCATCTGTTCTTTTCTTTTGGCCTTTGTATCATCTGGTCCTTTTCTTTTGGCCTTTGTATCATCTGTCCTTTTCTTTTGGCCTTTGTATCATCTGTCCTTTTCTTTTGGCCTTTGTATCATCTGTCCTTTTCTTTTGGCCTTTGTATCATCTGTTCTTTTCTTTTGGCCTTTGTATCATCTGTACTTTTCTTTTGGCCTTTGTATCATCTGTCCTTTTCTTTTGGCCTGGCATCATCTGTCCTTTTCTTTTGGCCTTTGTATCATCTGTCCTTTTCTTTTGGCCTTTGTATCATCTGGTCCTTTTCTTTTGGCCTTTGTATCATCTGTCCTTTTCTTTTGGCCTTTGTATCATCTGTCCTTTTCTTTTGGCCTTTGCATCATCTGTCCTTTTCTTTTGGCCTTTGTATCATCTGTCCTTTTCTTTTGGCCTTTGTATCATCTGTCCTTTTCTTCTGGCCTTTGTATCATCTGTCCTTTTCTTTTGGCCTTTGTATCATCTGTACTTTTCTTTTGGCCTTTGTATCATCTGTCCTTTTCTTTTGGCATTAGCATCATCTGTCCTTTTCTTTTGGCCTTTGTGTCATCTGTCCTTTTCTTTTGGCCTTTGCATCATCTGTCCTTTTCTTTTGGCCTTTGTATCATCTGTCCTTTTCTTTTGGCCTTAGCATCATCTGTACTTTTCTTTTGGCCTTTGCATCATCTGGTCCTTTTCTTTTGGCCTTTGTATCATCTGTCCTTTTCTTTTGACCTTTGTATCATCTGGTCCTTTTCTTTTGGCCTTTGTATCATCTGTCCTTTTCTTTTGGCCTTTGTGTCATCTGTCCTTTTCTTTTGGCCTTTATATCATCTGTCCTTTTCTTTTGGCCTTTGTATCATCTGGTCCTTTTCTTTTGACCTTTTTATCATCTGGTCCTTTTCTTTTGACCTTTATATCATCTGTCCTTTTCTTTTGGCCTTTGTATCATCTGTCCTTTTCCTTTGGCCTTTGTATCATCTGTCCTTTTCTTTTGGCTTTATATCATCTGTCCTTTTCTTTTGGCCTTTGCATCATCTGGTCCTTTTCTTTTGGCCTTTGTATCATCTGTCCTTTTCTTTTGGCCTTTGTATCATCTGTCCTTTTCTTTTGGCCTTTGTATCATCTGTTCTTTTCCTTTGACCTTTGTATCATCTGTTCTTTTCCTTTGACCTTTATATCATCTGTCCTTTTCTTTTGGCCTTTGTATCATCTGTCCGTTTCTTTTGGCCTTTGTATCACCTGGTCCTTTTCTTTTGACCTTTTTATCATCTGTTCCTTTTCTTTTGACCTTTATATCATCTGTCCTTTTATTTTGACCTTTGTATCATCTGATCCTTTTCTTTTGGCCTTTGTATCATCTGTTCTTTTCTTTTGGCCTTTGTATCATCTGTCCTTTTCCTTTGGCCTTTGTATCATCTGGTCCTTTTCTTTTGGCCTTTGTATCATCTGTCTTTTTCCTTTGGCCTTTGTATCATCTGTCCTTTTCTTTTGGCCTTGCATCATCTGTCCTTTTCTTTTGGAATTTGTATCAACTGTACTTTTCTTTTGGCCTTAGCATCATCTGTCCTTTTCTTTTGGCCTTTGTATCATCTGTCCTTTTCTTTTGGCCTTATATCATCTGTCCTTTTCTTTTGGCCTTTGTGTCATCTGTCCTTTTCTTTTGGCCTTTATATCATCTGTCCTTTTCTTTTGGCCTTTGTATCATCTGGTCCTTTTCTTTTGACCTTTTTATCATCTGGTCCTTTTCTTTTGACCTTGATATCATCTGTCCTTTTCTTTTGGCCTTTGTATCATCTGTCCTTTTCCTTTGGCCTTTGTATCATCTGTCCTTTTCTTTTGGCCTTATATCATCTGTCCTTTTCTTTTGGCCTTTGTATCATCTGTCCTTTTCTTTTGGCCTTTGTATCATCTGTCCTTTTCTTTTGACCTTTGTATCATCTGTCCTTTTCTTTTGGTCTTTGTATCATCTGTCCTTTTCTTTTGGCCTTTGTATCATCTGTCCTTTTCTTTTGGCCTTTGTATCATCTAGTCCTTTTCCTTTGGCCTTTGTATCATCTGTCCTTTTCTTTTGGCCTTAGCATCATCTGGTCCTTTTCTTTTGGCCTTTGTATCATCTGCCCTTTTCCTTTGGCCTCTGTATCATCTGTCCTTTTCTTTTGACTTTTGTATCATCTGTCCTTTTCTTTTGGCCTTTGTATCATCTGTCCTTTTCTTTTGGCCTTTGTATCATCTGTCCTTTTCTTTTGGCCTTTGTATCATTTGTCCTTTTCTTTTGGCCTTTGTATCATCTGTCCTTTTCTTTTGACCTTTGTATCATTTGTCCCTTTCTTTTGGCCTTTGTATCATCTGTCCTTTTCTTTTGGTCTTTGTATCATCTGTCCTTTTCTTTTGGCCTTTGTATCATCTGTCCTTTTCTTTTGGCCTTTGTATCATCTAGTCCTTTTCCTTTGGCCTTTGTATCATCTGTCCTTTTCTTTTGGCCTTAGCATCATCTGGTCCTTTTCTTTTGGCCTTTGTATCATCTGCCCTTTTCTTTTGGCCTCTGTATCATCTGTCCTTTTCTTTTGACTTTTGTATCATCTGTCCTTTTCTTTTGGCCTTTGTATCATTTGTCCTTTTCTTTTGGCCTTTGTATCATCTGTCCTTTTCTTTTGGCCTTTGTATCATTTGTCCTTTTCTTTTGGCATTTGTATCATCTGTCCTTTTCTTTTGGCCTTTGTATCATCTGTCCTTTTCTTTTGACCTTTGTATAATCTGTCCTTTTCTTTTGGCCTTTGTATCATCTGGTCCTTTTCTTTTGGTCTTTATATCATCTGTCCTTTTCTTTTGGCCTTTGTATCATCTGGTCCTTTTCTTTTGGTCTTTATATCATCTGTCCTTTTCTTTTGGCCTTTGCATCATCTGTCCTTTTCCGTTGGCCTTTGAATCATCTGGCATTTTCCTTTGGCCTTTGTTTCATCTGTTCTTTTCTTTTGGCCTGATATCATCTGTCCTTTTCTTTTGGCCTTTGTGGCATCTGTCCTTTTCTTTTTGCCTTTATATCATCTGTCCTTTTCTTTTGGCCTTTGTATCATCTGTCCTTTTCCTTTGGCCTTTGTATCATCTGTCCTTTTCTGTTGGCCTTATATCATCTGTCCTTTTCTTTTGGCCTTTGTATCATCTGTCCTTTTCTTTTGGCCTTTGTATCATCTGTCCTTTTCTTTTGGCCTTTGTATCATCTGTCCTTTTCTTTTGGCCTTTGTATCATCTAGTCCTTTTTTCTTTGGCCTTTGTATCATCTGTCCTTTTCTTTTTGCCTTAGCATCATCTGGTCGTTTTCTTTTGGCCTTTGTATCATCTGCCCTTTTCTTTTGGCCTTTGTATCATCTGTCCTTTTCTTTTGGCCTTTGTATCATCTGTCCTTTTCTTTTGGCCTTTGTATCATTTGTCCTTTTCTTTTGGCCTGTGTATCATCTGTCCTTTTCTTTTGACCTTTGTATCATCTGTCCTTTTCTTTTGCCTTTGATATCATCTGTCCTTTTCTTTTGGCTTTTGTATCATCTGTCCTTTTCTTTTGACCTTTGTATCATCTGTCCTTTTCTTTTGGCCTTTGTATCATCTGGTCCTTTTCTTTTGGTCTTTATATCATCTGTCCTTTTCTTTTGGCCTTTGTATCATCTGTCCTTTTCTTTTGGCCTTTGCATCATCTGTCCTTTTCTTTTGGCCTTTGTATCATCTGTCCTTTTCTTTTGGTCTTTGTATCATCTGTCCTTTTCTTTTGGCCTTTGCTTCATCTGTCCTTTTCTTTTGGCCTTTGTATCATCTGGTCCTTTTCTTTTGGTCTTTGTATCATCTGTCCTTTTCTTTTGGTCTTTGTATCATCTGTCCTTTTATTTTGATCTTTGCATCATCTGTCCTTTTCTTTTGGCCTTTGTATCATCTGGTCCCTTTCTATTGGCCTTTGTATCATCTATCCTTTTCTTTTGGCCTTTGTATCATCTGTCCTTTTCTTTTGGCCTTTGCATCATCTGGTCCTTTTCTTTTGGCCTTTGTATCATCTGTCCTTTTCTTTTGGCCTTTGTATCCTCTGTCCTTTTCTTTTGGCCTTTGTTTCATCTGTCCTTTTCTTTTGGCCTTTGTATCATCTGTCCTTTTCTTTTGGCTTTTGTATCATCTGTCCTTTTCTTTTGGCCTTTGTATCATCTGTCCTTTTCTTTTGTCCTTTGTATCATCTGTTCTTTTCTTTTGGCCTTTGTTTCATCTGTCCTTTTCAGTTGGCCTTTGTATCATCTGTCCTTTTCCTTTGGCCTTTGTTTCATCTGTCCTTTTCTTTTGGCCTGATATCATCTGTCCTTTTCTTTTGGCCTTTCTGGCATCTGTCCTTTTCTTTTTGCCTTTATATCATCTGTCCTTTTCTTTTGGCCTTTGTATCATCTGGTCCTTTTCTTTTGACCTTTTTATCATCTGGTCCTTTTCTTTTGACCTTTATATCATCTGTCCTTTTCTTTTGGTCTTTGTATCATCTGTCCTTTTCCTTTGGCCTTTGTATCATCTGTCCTTTTCTGTTGGCCTTATATCATCTGTCCTTTTCTTTTGTCCTTTGCATCATCTGTCCTTTTCTTTTGGCCTTTGTATCATCTGTCCTTTTCTTTTGGCCTTTGTATCATCTGTCCTTTTATTTTGATCTTTGCATCATCTGTCCTTTTCTTTTGGCCTTTGTATCATCTGGTCCCTTTCTATTGGCCTTTGTATCATCTGTACTTTTGTTTTGGCCTTTGCATCATCTGGTCCTTTTCTTTTGGCCTTTGTATCATTTGTCCTTTTCTTTTGGCCTTTGTATCCTCTGTCCTTTTCTTTTGGCCTTTGTTTCATCTGTCCTTTTCTTTTGGCCTTTGTATCATCTGTCCTTTTCTTTTGGCCTTTGTATCATCTGTCCTTTTCTTTTGGCCTTTGTATCATTTGTCATTTTCTTTTGGCCCTGTATCATCTGTCCTTTTCTTTTGTCCTTTGTATCATCTGTCCTTTTCTTTTGGCTTTTGTATCATCTGTCCTTTTCTTTTGGCCTTTGTATCATCTGTCCTTTTCTTTTGGCCTTTGTATCATTTGTCATTTTCTTTTGGCCCTGTATCATCTGTCCTTTTCTTTTGTCCTTTGTATCATCTGTCCTTTTCTTTTGGCTTTTGTATCATCTGTCCTTTTCTTTTGGCCTTTGTATCATCTGTCCTTTTCTTTTGTCCTTTGTATCATCTGTTCTTTTCTTTTGGCCTTTGTTTCATCTGTCCTTTTCAGTTGGCCTTTGTATCATCTGTCCTTTTCCTTTGGCCTTTGTTTCATCTGTCCTTTTCTTTTGGCCTGATATCATCTGTCCTTTTCTTTTGGCCTTTCTGGCATCTGTCCTTTTCTTTTTGCCTTTATATCATCTGTCCTTTTCTTTTGGCCTTTGTATCATCTGGTCCTTTTCTTTTGACCTTTTTATCATCTGGTCCTTTTCTTTTGACCTTTATATCATCTGTCCTTTTCTTTTGGTCTTTGTATCATCTGTCCTTTTCCTTTGGCCTTTGTATCATCTGTCCTTTTCTGTTGGCCTTATATCATCTGTCCTTTTCTTTTGTCCTTTGCATCATCTGTCCTTTTCTTTTGGCCTTTGTATCATCTGTCCTTTTCTTTTGGCCTTTGTATCATCTGTCCTTTTATTTTGATCTTTGCATCATCTGTCCTTTTCTTTTGGCCTTTGTATCATCTGGTCCCTTTCTATTGGCCTTTGTATCATCTGTACTTTTGTTTTGGCCTTTGCATCATCTGGTCCTTTTCTTTTGGCCTTTGTATCATCTGTCCTTTTCTTTTGGCCTTTGTATCCTCTGTCCTTTTCTTTTGGCCTTTGTTTCATCTGTCCTTTTCTTTTGGCCTTTGTATCATCTGTCCTTTTCTTTTGGCCTTTGTATCATCTGTCCTTTTCTTTTGGCCTTTGTATCATTTGTCATTTTCTTTTGGCCCTGTATCATCTGTCCTTTTCTTTTGTCCTTTGTATCATCTGTTCTTTTCTTTTGGCCTTTGTTTCATCTGTTCTTTTCTTTTGGCCTTGCATCATCTGTCCTTTTCCGTTGGCCTTTGTATCATCTGTCCTTTTCCTTTGGCCTTTGTTTCATCTGTCCTTTTCTTTTGGCCTGATATCATCTGTCCTTTTCTTTTGGCCTTTGTGGCATCTGTCCTTTTCTTTTGGCCTTTGTATCATCTGGTCCTTTTCTTTTGACCTTTTTATCATCTGGTCCTTTTCTTTTGACCTTTATATCATCTGTCCTTTTCTTTTGGCCTTTGTATCATCTGTCCTTTTCCTTTGGCCTTTGTATCATCTGTCCTTTTCTGTTGGCCTTATATCATCTGTCCTTTTCTTTTGGCCTTTGCATCATCTGTCCTTTTCTTTTGATCTTTGTATCATCTGTCCTTTTCTTTTGGCCTTTGTATCATCTGTCCTTTTCTTTTGGCCTTTGTATCATCTAGTCCTTTTCCTTTGGCCTTTGTATCATCTGTCCTTTTCTTTTGGCCTTAGCATCATCTGGTCCTTTTCTTTTGGCCTTTGTATCATCTGCCCTTTTATTTTGACCTTGATATCATCTGTCCTTTTCTTTTGGCCTTTGTATCATCTGTCCTTTTCTTTTGGCCTTTGTATCCTCTGTCCTTTTCTTTTGGCCTTTGTTTCATCTGTCCTTTTCTTTTGGCCTTTCTATCATCTGTCCTTTTCTTTTGGCCTTTGTATCATCTGTCCTTTTCTTTTGGCCTTTGTATCATCTGTCCTTTTCTTTTGGCCCTGTATCATCTGTCCTTTTCTTTTGTCCTTTGTATCATCTGTTCTTTTCTTTTGGCCTTTGTTTCATCTGTCCTTTTCAGTTGGCCTTTGTATCATCTGTCCTTTTCCTTTGGCCTTTGTTTCATCTGTCCTTTTCTTTTGGCCTTATATCATCTGTCCTTTTCTTTTGGCCTTTCTGGCATCTGTCCTTTTCTTTTTGCCTTTATATCATCTGTCCTTTTCTTTTGGCCTTTGTATCATCTGGTCCTTTTCTTTTGACCTTTTTATCATCTGGTCCTTTTCTTTTGACCTTTATATCATCTGTCCTTTTCTTTTGGTCTTTGTATCATCTGTCCTTTTCCTTTGGCCTTTGTATCATCTGTCCTTTTCTGTTGGCCTTATATCATCTGTCCTTTTCTTTTGTCCTTTGCATCATCTGTCCTTTTCTTTTGGCCTTTGTATCAACTGTCCTTTTCTTTTGGCCTTTGTATCATCTGTCCTTTTATTTTGATCTTTGCATCATCTGTCCTTTTCTTTTGGCCTTTGTATCATCTGGTCCCTTTCTATTGGCCTTTGTATCATCTGTACTTTTGTTTTGGCCTTTGCATCATCTGGTCCTTTTCTTTTGGCCTTTGTATCATCTGTCCTTTTCTTTTGGCCTTTGTATCCTCTGTCCTTTTCTTTTGGCCTTTGTTTCATCTGTCCTTTTCCTTTGGCCTTTGTATCATCTGTCCTTTTCTTTTGGCCTTTGTATCATCTGTCCTTTTCTTTTGGCCTTTGTATCTTCTGTCATTTTCTTTTGTCCCTGTATCATCTGTCCTTTTCTTTTGTCCTTTGTATCATCTGTTCTTTTCTTTTGGCCTTTGTTTCATCTGTTCTTTTCTTTTGGCCTTGCATCATCTGTCCTTTTCCGCTGGCCTTTGTATCATCTGTCCTTTTCCTTTGGCCTTTGTTTCATCTGTCCTTTTCTTTTGGCCTGATATCATCTGTCCTTTTCTTTTGGCCTTTGTGGCATCTGTCCTTTTCTTTTGGCCTTTGTATCATCTGGTCCTTTTCTTTTGACCTTTTTATCATCTGGTCCTTTTCTTTTGACCTTTATATCATCTGTCCTTTTCTTTTGGCCTTTGTATCATCTGTCCTTTTCCTTTGTCCTTTGTATCATCTGTCCTTTTCTGTTGGCCTTATATCATCTGTCCTTTTCTTTTGGCCTTTGCATCATCTGTCCTTTTCTTTTGATCTTTGTATCATCTGTCCTTTTCTTTTGGCCTTTGTATCATCTGTCCTTTTCTTTTGGCCTTTGTATCATCTAGTCCTTTTCTTTTGGCCTTTGTATCATCTGTCCTTTTCTTTTGGCCTTAGCATCATCTGGTCCTTTTCTTTGGCCTTTGTATCATCTGCCCTTTTCTTTTGACCTTGATATAATCTGTCCTTTTCTTTTGGCCTTTGTATCATCTGTCCTTTTCCTTTGGCCTTTGTATCATCTGTCCTTTTCTGTTGGCCTTATATCATCTGTCCTTTTCTTTTGGCCTTTGTATCATCTGTCCTTTTCTTTTGGCCTTTGTATCATCTGTCCTTTTCTTTTGGCCTTTGTATCATCTGTCCTTTTCTTTTGGCCTTTGTATCATCTGTCCTTTTCTTTTGGCCTTTGTATCATTTGTCATTTTCTTTTGGCCCTGTATCATCTGTCCTTTTCTTTTGTCCTTTGTATCATCTGTTCTTTTCTTTTGGCCTTTGTTTCATCTGTTCTTTTCTTTTGGCCTTGCATCATCTGTCCTTTTCCGTTGGCCTTTGTATCATCTGTCCTTTTCCTTTGGCCTTTGTTTCATCTGTCCTTTTCTTTTGGCCTGATATCATCTGTCCTTTTCTTTTGGCCTTTGTGGCATCTGTCCTTTTCTTTTGGCCTTTGTATCATCTGGTCCTTTTCTTTTGACCTTTTTATCATCTGGTCCTTTTCTTTTGACCTTTATATCATCTGTCCTTTTCTTTTGGCCTTTGTATCATCTGTCCTTTTCCTTTGGCCTTTGTATCATCTGTCCTTTTCTGTTGGCCTTATATCATCTGTCCTTTTCTTTTGGCCTTTGCATCATCTGTCCTTTTCTTTTGATCTTTGTATCATCTGTCCTTTTCTTTTGGCCTTTGTATCATCTGTCCTTTTCTTTTGGCCTTTGTATCATCTAGTCCTTTTCCTTTGGCCTTTGTATCATCTGTCCTTTTCTTTTGGCCTTAGCATCATCTGGTCCTTTTCTTTTGGCCTTTGTATCATCTGCCCTTTTCTTTTGACCTTGATATCATCTGTCCTTTTCTTTTGGCCTTTGTATCATCTGTCCTTTTCTTTTGGCCTTTGTATCCTCTGTCCTTTTCTTTTGGCCTTTGTTTCATCTGTCCTTTTCTTTTGGCCTTTCTATCATCTGTCCTTTTTTTTGGCCTTTGTATCATCTGTCCTTTTCTTTTGGCCTTTGTATCATCTGTCCTTTTCTTTTGGCCCTGTATCATCTGTCCTTTTCTTTTGTCCTTTGTATCATCTGTTCTTTTCTTTTGGCCTTTGTTTCATCTGTCCTTTTCAGTTCGCCTTTGTATCATCTGTCCTTTTCCTTTGGCCTTTGTTTCATCTGTCCTTTTCTTTTGGCCTTATATCATCTGTCCTTTTCTTTTGGCCTTTCTGGCATCTGTCCTTTTCTTTTTGCCTTTATATCATCTGTCCTTTTCTTTTGGCCTTTGTATCATCTGGTCCTTTTCTTTTGACCTTTTTATCATCTGGTCCTTTTCTTTTGACCTTTATATCATCTGTCCTTTTCTTTTGGTCTTTGTATCATCTGTCCTTTTCCTTTGGCCTTTGTATCATCTGTCCTTTTCTGTTGGCCTTATATCATCTGTCCTTTTCTTTTGTCCTTTGCATCATCTGTCCTTTTCTTTTGGCCTTTGTATCAACTGTCCTTTTCTTTTGGCCTTTGTATCATCTGTCCTTTTATTTTGATCTTTGCATCATCTGTCCTTTTCTTTTGGCCTTTGTATCATCTGGTCCCTTTCTATTGGCCTTTGTATCATCTGTACTTTTGTTTTGGCCTTTGCATCATCTGGTCCTTTTCTTTTGGCCTTTGTATCATCTGTCCTTTTCTTTTGGCCTTTGTATCCTCTGTCCTTTTCTTTTGGCCTTTGTTTCATCTGTCCTTTTCCTTTGGCCTTTGTATCATCTGTCCTTTTCTTTTGGCCTTTGTATCATCTGTCCTTTTCTTTTGGCCTTTGTATCTTCTGTCATTTTCTTTTGTCCCTGTATCATCTGTCCTTTTCTTTTGTCCTTTGTATCATCTGTTCTTTTCTTTTGGCCTTTGTTTCATCTGTTCTTTTCTTTTGGCCTTGCATCATCTGTCCTTTTCCGCTGGCCTTTGTATCATCTGTCCTTTTCCTTTGGCCTTTGTTTCATCTGTCCTTTTCTTTTGGCCTGATATCATCTGTCCTTTTCTTTTGGCCTTTGTGGCATCTGTCCTTTTCTTTTGGCCTTTGTATCATCTGGTCCTTTTCTTTTGACCTTTTTATCATCTGGTCCTTTTCTTTTGACCTTTATATCATCTGTCCTTTTCTTTTGGCCTTTGTATCATCTGTCCTTTTCCTTTGTCCTTTGTATCATCTGTCCTTTTCTATTGGCCTTATATCATCTGTCCTTTTCTTTTGGCCTTTGCATCATCTGTCCTTTTCTTTTGATCTTTGTATCATCTGTCCTTTTCTTTTGGCCTTTGTATCATCTGTCCTTTTCTTTTGGCCTTTGTATCATCTAGTCCTTTTCTTTTGGCCTTTGTATCATCTGTCCTTTTCTTTTGGCCTTAGCATCATCTGGTCCTTTTCTTTGGCCTTTGTATCATCTGCCCTTTTCTTTTGACCTTGATATCATCTGTCCTTTTCTTTTGGCCTTTGTATCATCTGTCCTTTTCCTTTGGCCTTTGTATCATCTGTCCTTTTCTGTTGGCCTTATATCATCTGTTCTTTTCTTTTGGCCTTTGTATCATCTGTCCTTTTCTTTTGGCCTTTGTATCATCTGTCCTTTTCTTTTGGCCTTTGTATCATCTGTCCTTTTCTTTTGACCTTTGTATCATCTGTCCTTTTCTTTTGGCCTTTGTATCATCTGTCCTTTTCTTTTGGCCTTTGTATCATCTGGTCCCTTTCTATTGGCCTTTGTATCATCTGTACTTTTGTTTTGGCCTTTGCATCATCTGGTCCTTTTCTTTTGGCCTTTGTATCATCTGTCCTTTTCTTTTGGCCTTTGTATCCTCTGTCCTTTTCTTTTGGCCTTTGTTTCATCTGTCCTTTTCCTTTGGCCTTTGTATCATCTGTCCTTTTCTTTTGGCCTTTGTATCATCTGTCCTTTTCTTTTGGCCTTTGTATCATCTGTCATTTTCTTTTGGCCCTGTATCATCTGTCCTTTTCTTTTGTCCTTTGTATCATCTGTTCTTTTCTTTTGGCCTTTGTTTCATCTGTTCTTTTCTTTTGGCCTTGCATCATCTGTCCTTTTCCGCTGGCCTTTGTATCATCTGTCCTTTTCCTTTGGCCTTTGTTTCATCTGTCCTTTTCTTTTGGCCTGATATCATCTGTCCTTTTCTTTTGGCCTTTGTGGCATCTGTCCTTTTCTTTTGGCCTTTGTATCATCTGGTCCTTTTCTTTTGACCTTTTTATCATCTGGTCCTTTTCTTTTGACCTTTATATCATCTGTCCTTTTCTTTTGGCCTTTGTATCATCTGTCCTTTTCCTTTGTCCTTTGTATCATCTGTCCTTTTCTGTTGGCCTTATATCATCTGTCCTTTTCTTTTGGCCTTTGCATCATCTGTCCTTTTCTTTTGATCTTTGTATCATCTGTCCTTTTCTTTTGGCCTTTGTATCATCTGTCCTTTTCTTTTGGCCTTTGTATCATCTAGTCCTTTTCTTTTGGCCTTTGTATCATCTGTCCTTTTCTTTTGGCCTTAGCATCATCTGGTCCTTTTCTTTGGCCTTTGTATCATCTGCCCTTTTCTTATGACCTTGATATCATCTGTCCTTTTCTTTTGGCCTTTGTATCATCTGTCCTTTTCCTTTGGCCTTTGTATCATCTGTCCTTTTCTGTTGGCCTTATATCATCTGTCCTTTTCTTTTGGCCTTTGTATCATCTGTCCTTTTCTTTTGGCCTTTGTATCATCTGTCCTTTTCTTTTGGCCTTTGTATCATCTGTCCTTTTCTTTTGGTCTTTGTATCATCTGTCCTTTTCTTTTGGCCTTTGTATCATCTGTCCTTTTCTTTTGGCCTTTGTATCATCTAGTCCTTTTCCTTTGGCCTTTGTATCATCTGTCCTTTTCTTTTGGCCTTAGCATCATCTGGTCCTTTTCTTTTGGCCTTTGTATCATCTGCCCTTTTCTTTTGGCCTTTGTATCATCTGTCCTTTTCTTTTGGCCTTTGTATCATCTGTCCTTTTCTTTTGGCCTTTGTATCATTTGTCCTTTTCTTTTGGCCTTTGTATCATCTGTCCTTTTCTTTTGACCTTTGTGTCATCTGTCCTTTTCTTTTGCCTTTATATCATCTGTCCTTTTCTTTTGGCTTTTGTATCATCTGTCCTTTTCTTTTGACCTTTGTATCATCTGTCCTTTTCTTTTGGCCTTTGTATCATCTGGTCCTTTTCTTTTGGTCTTTATATCATCTGTGCTTTTCTTTTGGCCTTTGTATCATCTGTCCTTTTCTTTTGGCCTTTGCATCATCTGTCCTTTTCTTTTGGCCTTTGTATCATCTGTCCTTTTCTTTTGGTCTTTGTATCATCTGTCCTTTCCTTTTGGCCTTTGCATCATCTGTCCTTTTCTTTTGGCCTTTGTATCATCTGGTCCTTTTCTTTTGGTCTTTGTATCATCTGTCCTTTTCTTTTGGTCTTTGTATCATCTGTCCTTTTATTTTGATCTTTGCATCATCTGTCCTTTACTTTTGGCCTTTGTATCATCTGGTCCCTTTCTATTGGCCTTTGTATCATCTGTACTTTTGTTTTGGCCTTTGCATCATGTGGTCCTTTTCTTTTGGCCTTTGTATCATCTGTCCTTTTCTTTTGGCCTTTGTATCCTCTGTCCTTTTCTTTTGGCCTTTGTTTCATCTGTCCTTTTCTTTTGGCCTTTGTATCATCTGTCCTTTTCTTTTGGCCTTTGTATCATCTGTCCTTTTCTTTTGGCCTTTGTATCACCTGTCCTTTTCTTTTGGCCCTGTATCATCTGTCCTTTTCTTTTGTCCTTTGTATCATCTGTTCTTTTCTTTTGGCCTTTGTTTCATCTGTCCTTTTCAGTTGGCCTTTGTATCATCTGTCCTTTTCCTTTGGCCTTTGTTTCATCTGTCCTTTTCTTTTGGCCTTATATCATCTGTCCTTTTCTTTTGGCCTTTCTGGCATCTGTCCTTTTCTTTTTGCCTTTATATCATCTGTCCTTTTCTTTTGGCCTTTGTATCATCTGGTCCTTTTTTTTTGACCTTTTTATCATCTGGTCCTTTTCTTTTGACCTTTATATCATCTGTCCTTTTCTTTTGGTCTTTGTATCATCTGTCCTTTTCCTTTGGCCTTTGTATCATCTGTCCTTTTCTGTTGGCCTTATATCATCTGTCCTTTTCTTTTGTTCTTTGCATCATCTGTCCTTTTCTTTTGGCCTTTGTATCATCTGGTCCTTTTCTATTGGCCTTTGTATCATCTGTACTTTTGTTTTGGCCTTTGCATCATCTGGTCCTTTTCTTTTGGCCTTTGTATCATCTGTCCTTTTCTTTTGGCCTTTGTATCCTCTGTCCTTTTCTTTTGGCCTTTGTTTCATCTGTCCTTTTCTTTTGGCCTTTGTATCATCTGTCCTTTTCTTTTGGCCTTTGTATCATCTGTACTTTTGTTTTGGCCTTTGCATCATCTGGTCCTTTTCTTTTGGCCTTTGTATCATCTGTCCTTTTCTTTTGGCCTTTGTATCACCTGTCCTTTTCTTTTGACCTTTGCATCATCTGTCCTTTTCTTTTGGCCTTTGTATCATCTGGTCCTTTTCTTTTGGTCTTTATATCATCTGTCCTTTTCTTTTGGCCTTTGTATCATCTGTCCTTTTATTTTGATCTTTGCATCATCTGTCCTTTTCTTTTGGCCTTTGTATCATCTGGTCCTTTTCTATTGGCCTTTGTATCATCTGTACTTTTGTTTTGGCCTTTGCATCATCTGGTCCTTTTCTTTTGGCCTTTGTATCATCTGTCCTTTTCTTTTGGCCTTTGTATCCTCTGTCCTTTTCTTTTGGCCTTTGTATCATCTGTCCTTTTCTTTTGGCCCTGTATCATCTGTCCTTTTCTTTTGTCCTTTGTATCATCTGTTCTTTTCTTTTGGCCTTTGTATCATCTGTCCTTTTCTTTTGGCCTTAGCATCATCTGGTCCTTTTCTTTTGGCCTTTGTATCATCTGCCCTTTTCTTTTGACCTTGATATCATCTGTCCTTTTCTTTTGGCCTTTGTATCATCTGTCCTTTTCTTTTGGCCTTTGTATCCTCTGTCCTTTTCTTTTGGCCTTTGTTTCATCTGTCCTTTTCTTTTGGCCTTTCTATCATCTGTCCTTTTCTTTTGGCCTTTGTATCATCTGTCCTTTTCTTTTGGCCTTTGTATCATCTGTCCTTTTCTTTTGGCCCTGTATCATCTGTCCTTTTCTTTTGTCCTTTGTATCATCTGTTCTTTTCTTTTGGCCTTTGTTTCATCTGTCCTTTTCAGTTCGCCTTTGTATCATCTGTCCTTTTCCTTTGGCCTTTGTTTCATCTGTCCTTTTCTTTTGGCCTTATATCATCTGTCCTTTTCTTTTGGCCTTTCTGGCATCTGTCCTTTTCTTTTTGCCTTTATATCATCTGTCCTTTTCTTTTGGCCTTTGTATCATCTGGTCCTTTTCTTTTGACCTTTTTATCATCTGGTCCTTTTCTTTT
Source organism: Bathymodiolus septemdierum (assembly GCA_963383655.1). Taxonomy (NCBI): domain Eukaryota; kingdom Metazoa; phylum Mollusca; class Bivalvia; order Mytilida; family Modiolidae; genus Bathymodiolus; species Bathymodiolus septemdierum. Next base: position 5,682,575 of record OY726521.1, read on the forward strand.
GACCTTTATATCATCTGTCCTTTTCTTTTGGTCTTTGTATCATCTGTCCTTTTCCTTTGGCCTTTGTATCATCTGTCCTTTTCTGTTGGCCTTATATCATCTGTCCTTTTCTGTTGTCCTTTGCATCATCTGTCCTTTTCTTTTGGCCTTTGTATCAACTGTCCTTTTCTTTTGGCCTTTGTATCATCTGTCCTTTTATTTTGATCTTTGCATCATCTGTCCTTTTCTTTTGGCCTTTGTATCATCTGGTCCCTTTCTATTGGCCTTTGTATCATCTGTACTTTTGTTTTGGCCTTTGCATCATCTGGTCCTTTTATTTTGGCCTTTGTATCATCTGTCCTTTTCTTTTGGCCTTTGTATCCTCTGTCCTTTTCTTTTGGCCTTTGTTTCATCTGTCCTTTTCCTTTGGCCTTTGTATCATCTGTCCTTTTCTTTTGGCCTTTGTATCATCTGTCCTTTTCTTTTGGCCTTTGTATCATCTGTCATTTTCTTTTGGCCCTGTATCATCTGTCCTTTTCTTTTGTCCTTTGTATCATCTGTTCTTTTCTTTTGGCCTTTGTTTCATCTGTTCTTTTCTTTTGGCCTTGCATCATCTGTCCTTTTCCGCTGGCCTTTGTATCATCTGTCCTTTTCCTTTGGCCTTTGTTTCATCTGTCCTTTTCTTTTGGCCTGATATCATCTGTCCTTTTCTTTTGGCCTTTGTGGCATCTGTCCTTTTCTTTTGGCCTTTGTATCATCTGGTCCTTTTCTTTTGACCTTTTTATCATCTGGTCCTTTTCTTTTGACCTTTATATCATCTGTCCTTTTCTTTTGGCCTTTGTATCATCTGTCCTTTTCCTTTGTCCTTTGTATCATCTGTCCTTTTCTGTTGGCCTTATATCATCTGTCCTTTTCTTTTGGCCTTTGCATCATCTGTCCTTTTCTTTTGATCTTTGTATCATCTGTCCTTTTCTTTTGGCCTTTGTATCATCTGTCCTTTTCTTTTGGCCTTTGTATCATCTAGTCCTTTTCTTTTGGCCTTTGTATCATCTGTCCTTTTCTTTTGGCCTTAGCATCATCTGGTCCTTTTCTTTGGCCTTTGTATCATCTGCCCTTTTCTTTTGACCTTGATATCATCTGTCCTTTTCTTTTGGCCTTTGTATCATCTGTCCTTTTCCTTTGGCCTTTGTATCATCTGTCCTTTTCTGTTGGCCTTATATCATCTGTCCTTTTCTTTTGGCCTTTGTATCATCTGTCCTTTTCTTTTGGCCTTTGTATCATCTGTCCTTTTCTTTTGGCCTTTGTATCATCTGTCCTTTTCTTTTGGTCTTTGTATCATCTGTCCTTTTCTTTTGGCCTTTGTATCATCTGTCCTTTTCTTTTGGCCTTTGTATCATCTAGTCCTTTTCCTTTGGCCTTTGTATCATCTGTCCTTTTCTTTTGGCCTTAGCATCATCTGGTCCTTTTCTTTTGGCCTTTGTATCATCTGCCCTTTTCTTTTGACCTTTGTATCATCTGTCCTTTTCTTTTGGCCTTTGTATCATCTGTCCTTTTCTTTTGGCCTTTGTATCATTTGTCCTTTTCTTTTGGCCTTTGTATCATCTGTCCTTTTCTTTTGACCTTTGTATCATCTGTCCTTTTCTTTTGCCTTTATATCATCTGTCCTTTTCTTTTGGCTTTTGTATCATCTGTCCTTTTCTTTTGACCTTTGTATCATCTGTCCTTTTCTTTTGGCCTTTGTATCATCTGGTCCTTTTCTTTTGGTCTTTATATCATCTGTGCTTTTCTTTTGGCCTTTGTATCATCTGTCCTTTTCTTTTGGCCTTTGCATCATCTGTCCTTTTCTTTTGGCCTTTGTATCATCTGTCCTTTTCTTTTGGTCTTTGTATCATCTGTCCTTTTCTTTTGGCCTTTGCATCATCTGTCCTTTTCTTTTGGCCTTTGTATCATCTGGTCCTTTTCTTTTGGTCTTTGTATCATCTGTCCTTTTCTTTTGGTCTTTGTATCATCTGTCCTTTTATTTTGATCTTTGCATCATCTGTCCTTTACTTTTGGCCTTTGTATCATCTGGTCCCTTTCTATTGGCCTTTGTATCATCTGTACTTTTGTTTTGGCCTTTGCATCATGTGGTCCTTTTCTTTTGGCCTTTGTATCATCTGTCCTTTTCTTTTGGCCTTTGTATCCTCTGTCCTTTTCTTTTGGCCTTTGTTTCATCTGTCCTTTTCTTTTGGCCTTTGTATCATCTGTCCTTTTCTTTTGGCCTTTGTATCATCTGTCCTTTTCTTTTGGCCTTTGTATCACCTGTCCTTTTCTTTTGGCCCTGTATCATCTGTCCTTTTCTTTTGTCCTTTGTATCATCTGTTCTTTTCTTTTGGCCTTTGTTTCATCTGTCCTTTTCTTTTGGCCTTATATCATCTGTCCTTTTCTTTTGGCCTTTCTGGCATCTGTCCTTTTCTTTTTGCCTTTATATCATCTGTCCTTTTCTTTTGGCCTTTGTATCATCTGGTCCTTTTTTTTTGACCTTTTTATCATCTGGTCCTTTTCTTTTGGCCTTTATATCATCTGTCCTTTTCTTTTGGTCTTTGTATCATCTGTCCTTTTCCTTTGACCTTTGTATCATCTGTCCTTTTCTGTTGGCCTTATATCATCTGTCCTTTTCTTTTGTTCTTTGCATCATCTGTCCTTTTCTTTTGGCCTTTGTATCATCTGGTCCTTTTCTATTGGCCTTTGTATCATCTGTACTTTTGTTTTGGCCTTTGCATCATCTGGTCCTTTTCTTTTGGCCTTTGTATCATCTGTCCTTTTCTTTTGGCCTTTGTATCCTCTGTCCTTTTCTTTTGGCCTTTGTATCATCTGTACTTTTGTTTTGGCCTTTGCATCATCTGGTCCTTTTCTTTTGGCCTTTGTATCATCTGTCCTTTTCTTTTGGCCTTTGTATCACCTGTCCTTTTCTTTTGACCTTTGCATCATCTGTCCTTTTCTTTTGGCCTTTGTATCATCTGGTCCTTTTCTTTTGGTCTTTATATCATCTGTCCTTTTCTTTTGGCCTTTGTATCATCTGTCCTTTTATTTTGATCTTTGCATCATCTGTCCTTTTCTTTTGGCCTTTGTATCATCTGGTCCTTTTCTATTGGCCTTTGTATCATCTGTACTTTTGTTTTGGCCTTTGCATCATCTGGTCCTTTTCTTTTGGCCTTTGTATCATCTGTCCTTTTCTTTTGGCCTTTGTATCCTCTGTCCTTTTCTTTTGGCCTTTGTTTCATCTGTCCTTTTCTTTTGGCCTTTGTATCATCTGTCCTTTTCTTTTGGCCTTTGTATCATCTGTACTTTTGTTTTGGCCTTTGCATCATCTGGTCCTTTTCTTTTGGCCTTTGTATCATCTGTCCTTTTCTTTTGGCCTTTGTATCATCTGTCCTTTTCTTTTGACCTTTGCATCATCTGTCCTTTTCTTTTGCCCTTTGTATCATCTGGTCCTTTTCTTTTGGTCTTTATATCATCTGTCCTTTTCTTTTGGCCTTTGTATCATCTGTCCTTTTCTTTTGGCCTTTGTATCATCTGTCCTTTTCTTTTGGCCTTTGTATCATCTGTCCTTTTCTTTTGGCCTTTGTATCATCTGTACTTTTGCTTTGGCCTTTGCATCATCTGGTCCTTTTCTTTTGGCCTTTGTATCATCTGTCCTTTTCTTTTGGCCTTTGTATCATCTGTCCTTTTCTTTTGGCCGTTGTATCATCTGTCCTTTTCTTTTGGCCTTAGCATCATCTGTCCTTTTCTTTTGGCCTTTGTATCATCTGTCCTTTTCTTTTGGCCTTTGCATCATCTGTCCTTTTCTTTTGGCTTTTGTATCATCTGTCCTTTTCTTTTGGCCTTTGCATCATCTGGTCCTTTTCTTTTCGCCTTTGTATCATCTGTCCTTTTCTTTTGGCCTTTGTATCATCTGTACTTTTCTTTTGGCCTTTGCATCATCTGTACTTTTCTTTTGGCCTTTGCATCATCTGGTCCTTTTCTTTTGACCTTTGTATCATCTGTTCTTTTCCTTTGACCTTTGTATCATCTGTTCTTTTCCTTTGACCTTTATATCATCTGTACTTTTCTTTTGGCCTTTGTATCATCTTTCCTTTTCTTTTGGCCTTTGTATCATCTGGTCCTTTTCTTTTGGCCTTTGTATCATCTGTCCTTTTCTTTTGGCCTTTGTGTCATCTGTCCTTTTCTTTTGGCCTTTATATCATCTGTCCTTTTCTTTTGGCCTTTCTGGCATCTGTCCTTTTCTTTTTGCCTTTATATCATCTGTCCTTTTCTTTTGGCCTTTGTATCATCTGGTCCTTTTCTTTTGACCTTTTTATCATCTGGTCCTTTTCTTTTGACCTTTATATCATCTGTCCTTTTCTTTTGGTCTTTGTATCATCTGTCCTTTTCCTTTGGCCTTTGTATCATCTGTCCTTTTCTGTTGGCCTTATATCATCTGTCCTTTTCTTTTGTCCTTTGCATCATCTGTCCTTTTCTTTTGGCCTTTGTATCATCTGTCCTTTTCTTTTGGCCTTTGTATCATCTGTCCTTTTATTTTGATCTTTGCATCATCTGTCCTTTTCTTTTGGCCTTTGTATCATCTGGTCCCTTTCTATTGGCCTTTGTATCATCTGTACTTTTGTTTTGGCCTTTGCATCATCTGGTCCTTTTCTTTTGGCCTTTGCATCATCTGTCCTTTTCTTTTGGCCTTTGTATCCTCTGTCCTTTTCTTTTGGCCTTTGTTTCATCTGTCCTTTTCTTTTGGCCTTTGTATCATCTGTCCTTTTCTTTTGGCCTTTGTATCATCTGTCCTTTTCTTTTGGCCTTTGTATCATATGTCATTTTCTTTTGGCCCTGTATCATCTGTCCTTTTCTTTTGTCCTTAGTATCATCTGTTCTTTTCTTTTGGCCTTTGTTTCATCTGTTCTTTTCTTTTGGCCTTGCATCATCTGTCCTTTTCCGTTGGCCTTTGTATCATCTGTCCTTTTCCTTTGGCCTTTGTTTCATCTGTCCTTTTCTTTTGGCCTGCTACCATCTGTCCTTTTCTTTTGGCCTTTGTGGCATTTGTCCTTTTCTTTTGGCCTTTGTATCATCTGGTCCTTTTCTTTTGACCTTTTTATCATCTGGTCCTTTTCTTTTGACCTTTATATCATCTGTCCTTTTCTTTTGGCCTTTGTATCATCTGTCCTTTTCCTTTGTCCTTTGTATCATCTGTCCTTTTCTGTTGGCCTTATATCATCTGTCCTTTTCTTTTGGCCTTTGCATCATCTGTCCTTTTCTTTTGATCTTTGTATCATCTGTCCTTTTCTTTTGGCCTTTGTATCATCTGTCCTTTTCTTTTGGCCTTTGTATCATCTAGTCCTTTTCCTTTGGCCTTTGTATCATCTGTCCTTTTCTTTTGGCCTTTGTATCATCTGTCCTTTTCCTTTGGCCTTTGTATCATCTGCCCTTTTCTTTTGACCTTGATATCATCTGTCCTTTTCTTTTGGCCTTTGTATCATCTGTCCTTTTCCTTTGGCCTTTGTATCATCTGTCCTTTTCTGTTGGCCTTATATCATCTGTCCTTTTCTTTTGGCCTTTGTATCATCTGTCCTTTTCTTTTGGCCTTTGTATCATCTGTCCTTTTCTTTTGGCCTTTGTATCATCTGTCCTTTCCTTTTGGCCTTTGTATCATCTGTCCTTTTCTTTTGGTCTTTGTATCATCTGTCCTTTTCTTTTGGCCTTTCTATCATGTCCTTTTCTTTTGGCCTTTGTATCATCTAGTCCTTTTCCTTTGGCCTTTGTATCATCTGTCCTTTTCTTTTGGCCTTAGCATCATCTGGTCCTTTTCTTTTGGCCTTTGTATCATCTGCCCTTTTCTTTTGGCCTTTGTATCATCTGTCCTTTTCTTTTGGCCTTTGTTTCATCTGTCCTTTTCTTTTGGCCTTTGTATCATTTGTCCTTTTCTTTTGGCCTTTGTATCATCTGTCCTTTTCTTTTGACCTTTGTATCATCTGTCCTTTTCTTTTGGCCTTTGTATCATCTGGTCCTTTTCTTTTGGTCTTTATATCATCTGTCCTTTTCTTTTGGCCTTTGTATCATCTGTCCTTTTCTTTTGGTCTTTGTATCATCTGTCCTTTTCTTTTGGCCTTTGCATCATCTGTCCTTTTCTTTTGGCCTTTGTATCATCTGGTCATTTTCTTTTGGTCTTTGTATCATCTGTCCTTTTCTTTTGGTCTTTGTATCATCTGTCCTTTTATTTTGATCTTTGCATCATCTGTCCTTTTCTTTTGGCCTTTGTATCATCTGGTCCCTTTCTATTGGCCATTGTATCATCTGTACTTTTGTTTTGGCCTTTGCATCATCTGGTCCTTTTCTTTTGGCCTTTGTATCATCTGTCCTTTTCTTTTGGCCTTTGTATCCTCTGTCCTTTTCTTTTGGCCTTTGTTTCATCTGTCCTTTTCTTTTGGCCTTTGTATCATCTGTCCTTTTCTTTTGGCCTTTGTATCATCTGTCCTTTTCTTTTGGCCTTTGTATCATCTGTCCTTTTCTTTTGGCCCTGTATCATCTGTCCTTTTCTTTTGTCCTTTGTATCATATGTTCTTTTCTTTTGGCCTTTGTTTCATCTGTCCTTTTCAGTTGGCCTTTGTATCATCTGTCCTTTTCCTTTGGCCTTTGTTTCATCTGTCCTTTTCTTTTGGCCTTATATCATCTGTCCTTTTCTTTTGGCCTTTCTGGCATCTGTCCTTTTCTTTTTGCCTTTATATCATCTGTCCTTTTCTTTTGGCCTTTGTATCATCTGGTCCTTTTCTTTTGACCTTTTTATCATCTGGTCCTTTTCTTTTGACCTTTATATCATCTGTCCTTTTCTTTTGGTCTTTGTATCATCTGTCCTTTTCCTTTGGCCTTTGTATCATCTGTCCTTTTCTGTTGGCCTTATATCATCTGTCCTTTTCTTTTGTCCTTTGCATCATCTGTCCTTTTCTTTTGGCCTTTGTATCATCTGTCCTTTTCTTTTGGCCTTTGTATCATCTGTCCTTTTATTTTGATCTTTGCATCATCTGTCCTTTTCTTTTGGCCTTTGTATCATCTGGTCCCTTTCTATTGGCCTTTGTATCATCTGTACTTTTGTTTTGGCCTTTGCATCATCTGGTCCTTTTCTTTTGGCCTTTGTATCATCTGTCCTTTTCTTTTGGCCTTTGTATCATCTGTCCTTTTCTTTTGACCTTTGCATCATCTGTCCTTTTCTTTTGGCCTTTGCATCATCTGGTCCTTTTCTTTTGATCTTTATATCATCTGTCCTTTTCTTTTGGCCTTTGTATCATCTGTCCTTTTCTTTTGGCCTTTGTATCATCTGTCCTTTTCTTTTGGCCTTTGTATCATCTGTCCTTTTCTTTTGGTCTTTGTATCATCTGTCCTTTTCTTTTGGCCTTTGCATCATCTGTCCTTTTCTTTTGGCCTTTGTATCATCTGGTTCTTTTCTTTTGGCCTTTGTATCATCTGTCCTTTTCTTTTGGTCTTTGTATCATCTGTCCTTTTATTTTAATCTTTGCATCATCTGTCCTTTTCTTTTGGCCTTTGTATCATCTGGTCCCTTTCTATTGGCCTTTGTATCATCTGTACTTTTGCTTTGGCCTTTGCATCATCTGGTCCTTTTCTTTTGGCCTTTGTATCATCTGTCCTTTTCTTTTGGCCTTTGTATCATCTGTCCTTTTCTTTTGGCCTTTGTATCATCTGTTCTTTTCTTTTGGCCTTTGTATCATCTGTCCTTTTCTTTTGGCCTTTGTATCATCTGTCCTTTTCTTTTGTCCTTTGTATCATCTGTCCTTTTCTTTTGGCCTTTGTATCATCTGTCCTTTTCTTTTGACCTTTGTATCATCTGTCCTTTTCTTTTGGCCTTTGCATCATCTGTCCTTTTCTTTTGGACTTTGTATCATCTGTACTTTTCTTTTGGCCTTTGTATCATCTGTCCTTTTCTTTTGGCCTTTGCATCATCTGGTCCTTTTCTTTTGACCTTTGTATCATCTGTTCTTTTCTTTTGGCCTTTGTATCATCTGTACTTTTCTTTTGGCCTTTGTATCATCTGTCCTTTTCTTTTGGCCTTTGTATCATCTGTCCTTTTCTTTTGGCCTTTGTATCATCTGTTCTTTTCTTTTGGCCTTTGTATCATCTGTACTTTTCTTTTGGCCTTTGTATCATCTGTCCTTTTCTTTTGGCCTGGCATCATCTGTCCTTTTCTTTTGGCCTTTGTATCATCTGTCCTTTTCTTTTGGCCTTAGTATCATCTGGTCCTTTTCTTTTGGCCTTTGTATCATCTGTCCTTTTCTTTTGGCCTTTGCATCATCTGTCCTTTTCTTTTGGCCTTTGCATCATCTGTCCTTTTCTTTTGGCCTTTGTATGATCTGTCCTTTTCTTTTGGCCTTTGTATCATCTGTCCTTTTCTTTTGGCCTTTGTATCATCTGTCCTTTTCTTTTGGCCGTTGTATCATCTGTCCTTTTCTTTTGGCCTTAGCATCATCTGTCCTTTTCTTTTGGCCTTTGTATCATCTGTCCTTTTCTTTTGGTCTTTGCATCATCTGTCCTTTTCTTTTGGCTTTTGTATCATCTGTCCTTTTCTTTTGGCCTTTGCATCATCTGGTCCTTTTCTTTTCGCCTTTGTATCATCTGTCCTTTTCTTTTGGCCTTTGCATCATCTGTACTTTTCTTTTGGCCTTTGCATCATCTGGTCCTTTTCTTTTGACCTTTGTATCATCTGTTCTTTTCCTTTGACCTTTGTATCATCTGTTCTTTTGCTTTGACCTTTATATCATCTGTACTTTTCTTTTGGCCTTTGTATCATCTGGTCCTTTTCTTTTGGTCTTTATATCATCTGTCCTTTTCTTTTGGCCTTTGTATCATCTGTCCTTTTCTTTTGGCCTTTGCATCATCTGTCCTTTTCTTTTGGCCTTTGTATCATCTGTCCTTTTCTTTTGGTCTTTGTATCATCTGTCCTTTTCTTTTGGCCTTTGCATCATCTGTCCTTTTCTTTTGGCCTTTGTATCATCTGGTCCTTTTCTTTTGGTCTTTGTATCATCTGTCCTTTTCTTTTGGTCTTTGTATCATCTGTCCTTTTATTTTGATCTTTGCATCATCTGTCCTTTACTTTTGGCCTTTGTATCATCTGGTCCCTTTCTATTGGCCTTTGTATCATCTGTACTTTTGTTTTGGCCTTTGCATCATGTGGTCCTTTTCTTTTGGCCTTTGTATCATCTGTCCTTTTCTTTTGGCCTTTGTATCCTCTGTCCTTTTCTTTTGGCCTTTGTTTCATCTGTCCTTTTCTTTTGGCCTTTGTATCATCTGTCCTTTTCTTTTGGCCTTTGTATCATCTGTCCTTTTCTTTTGGCCTTTGTATCACCTGTCCTTTTCTTTTGGCCCTGTATCATCTGTCCTTTTCTTTTGTCCTTTGTATCATCTGTTCTTTTCTTTTGGCCTTTGTTTCATCTGTCCTTTTCAGTTGGCCTTTGTATCATCTGTCCTTTTCCTTTGGCCTTTGTTTCATCTGTCCTTTTCTTTTGGCCTTATATCATCTGTCCTTTTCTTTTGGCCTTTCTGGCATCTGTCCTTTTCTTTTTGCCTTTATATCATCTGTCCTTTTCTTTTGGCCTTTGTATCATCTGGTCCTTTTTTTTTTACCTTTTTATCATCTGGTCCTTTTCTTTTGACCTTTATATCATCTGTCCTTTTCTTTTGGTCTTTGTATCATCTGTCCTTTTCCTTTGGCCTTTGTATCATCTGTCCTTTTCTGTTGGCCTTATATCATCTGTCCTTTTCTTTTGTTCTTTGCATCATCTGTCCTTTTCTTTTGGCCTTTGTATCATCTGGTCCTTTTCTATTGGCCTTTGTATCATCTGTACTTTTGTTTTGGCCTTTGCATCATCTGGTCCTTTTCTTTTGGCCTTTGTATCATCTGTCCTTTTCTTTTGGCCTTTGTATCCTCTGTCCTTTTCTTTTGGCCTTTGTTTCATCTGTCCTTTTCTTTTGGCCTTTGTATCATCTGTCCTTTTCTTTTGGCCTTTGTATCATCTGTACTTTTGTTTTGGCCTTTGCATCATCTGGTCCTTTTCTTTTGGCCTTTGTATCATCTGTCCTTTTCTTTTGGCCTTTGTATCACCTGTCCTTTTCTTTTGACCTTTGCATCATCTGTCCTTTTCTTTTGGCCTTTGTATCATCTGGTCCTTTTCTTTTGGTCTTTATATCATCTGTCCTTTTCTTTTGGCCTTTGTATCATCTGTCCTTTTATTTTGATCTTTGCATCATCTGTCCTTTTCTTTTGGCCTTTGTATCATCTGGTCCTTTTCTATTGGCCTTTGTATCCTCTGTACTTTTGTTTTGGCCTTTGCATCATCTGGTCCTTTTCTTTTGGCCTTTGTATCATCTGTCCTTTTCTTTTGGCCTTTGTATCCTCTGTCCTTTTCTTTTGGCCTTTGTTTCATCTGTCCTTTTCTTTTGGCCTTTGTATCATCTGTCCTTTTCTTTTGGCCTTTGTATCATCTGTACTTTTGTTTTGGCCTTTGCATCATCTGGTCCTTTTCTTTTGGCCTTTGTATCATCTGTCCTTTTCTTTTGGCCTTTGTATCATCTGTCCTTTTCTTTTGACCTTTGCATCATCTGTCCTTTTCTTTTGGCCTTTGTATCATCTGGTCCTTTTCTTTTGGTCTTTATATCATCTGTCCTTTTCTTTTGGCCTTTGTATCATATGTCCTTTTCTTTTGGCCTTTGTATCATCTGTCCTTTTCTTTTGGCCTTTGTATCATCTGTCCTTTTCTTTTGGCCTTTGTATCATCTGTACTTTTGCTTTGGCCTTTGCATCATCTGGTCCTTTTCTTTTGGCCTTTGTATCATCTGTCCTTTTCTTTTGGCCTTTGTATCATCTGTCCTTTTCTTTTGGCCGTTGTATCATCTGTCCTTTTCTTTTGGCCTTAGCATCATCTGTCCTTTTCTTTTGGCCTTTGTATCATCTGTCCTTTTCTTTTGGCCTTTGCATCATCTGTCCTTTTCTTTTGGCTTTTGTATCATCTGTCCTTTTCTTTTGGCCTTTGCATCATCTGGTCCTTTTCTTTTCGCCTTTGTATCATCTGTCCTTTTCTTTTGGCCTTTGTATCATCTGTACTTTTCTTTTGGCCTTTGCATCATCTGTACTTTTCTTTTGGCCTTTGCATCATCTGGTCCTTTTCTTTTGACCTTTGTATCATCTGGTCCTTTTTTTTTTACCTTTTTATCATCTGGTCCTTTTCTTTTGACCTTTATATCATCTGTCCTTTTCTTTTGGTCTTTGTATCATCTGTCCTTTTCCTTTGGCCTTTGTATCATCTGTCCTTTTCTGTTGGCCTTATATCATCTGTCCTTTTCTTTTGGCCTTTGTATCATCTGGTCCTTTTTTTTTTACCTTTTTATCATCTGGTCCTTTTCTTTTGACCTTTATATCATCTGTCCTTTTCTTTTGGTCTTTGTATCATCTGTCCTTTTCCTTTGGCCTTTGTATCATCTGTCCTTTTCTGTTGGCCTTATATCATCTGTCCTTTTCTTTTGTTCTTTGCATCATCTGTCCTTTTCTTTTGGCCTTTGTATCATCTGGTCCTTTTCTATTGGCCTTTGTATCATCTGTACTTTTGTTTTGGCCTTTGCATCATCTGGTCCTTTTCTTTTGGCCTTTGTATCATCTGTCCTTTTCTTTTGGCCTTTGTATCCTCTGTCCTTTTCTTTTGGCCTTTGTTTCATCTGTCCTTTTCTTTTGGCCTTTGTATCATCTGTCCTTTTCTTTTGGCCTTTGTATCATCTGTACTTTTGTTTTGGCCTTTGCATCATCTGGTCCTTTTCTTTTGGCCTTTGTATCATCTGTCCTTTTCTTTTGGCCTTTGTATCACCTGTCCTTTTCTTTTGACCTTTGCATCATCTGTCCTTTTCTTTTGGCCTTTGTATCATCTGGTCCTTTTCTTTTGGTCTTTATATCATCTGTCCTTTTCTTTTGGCCTTTGTATCATCTGTCCTTTTATTTTGATCTTTGCATCATCTGTCCTTTTCTTTTGGCCTTTGTATCATCTGGTCCTTTTCTATTGGCCTTTGTATCATCTGTACTTTTGTTTTGGCCTTTGCATCATCTGGTCCTTTTCTTTTGGCCTTTGTATCATCTGTCCTTTTCTTTTGGCCTTTGTATCCTCTGTCCTTTTCTTTTGGCCTTTGTTTCATCTGTCCTTTTCTTTTGGCCTTTGTATCATCTGTCCTTTTCTTTTGGCCTTTGTATCATCTGTACTTTTGTTTTGGCCTTTGCATCATCTGGTCCTTTTCTTTTGGCCTTTGTATCATCTGTCCTTTTCTTTTGGCCTTTGTATCATCTGTCCTTTTCTTTTGACCTTTGCATCATCTGTCCTTTTCTTTTGGCCTTTGTATCATCTGGTCCTTTTCTTTTGGTCTTTATATCATCTGTCCTTTTCTTTTGGCCTTTGTATCATATGTCCTTTTCTTTTGGCCTTTGTATCATCTGTCCTTTTCTTTTGGCCTTTGTATCATCTGTCCTTTTCTTTTGGCCTTTGTATCATCTGTACTTTTGCTTTGGCCTTTGCATCATCTGGTCCTTTTCTTTTGGCCTTTGTATCATCTGTCCTTTTCTTTTGGCCTTTGTATCATCTGTCCTTTTCTTTTGGCCGTTGTATCATCTGTCCTTTTCTTTTGGCCTTAGCATCATCTGTCCTTTTCTTTTGGCCTTTGTATCATCTGTCCTTTTCTTTTGGCCTTTGCATCATCTGTCCTTTTCTTTTGGCTTTTGTATCATCTGTCCTTTTCTTTTGGCCTTTGCATCATCTGGTCCTTTTCTTTTCGCCTTTGTATCATCTGTCCTTTTCTTTTGGCCTTTGTATCATCTGTACTTTTCTTTTGGCCTTTGCATCATCTGTACTTTTCTTTTGGCCTTTGCATCATCTGGTCCATTTCTTTTGACCTTTGTATCATCTGTTCTTTTCCTTTGACCTTTGTATCATCTGTTCTTTTCCTTTGACCTTTATATCATCTGTACTTTTCTTTTGGCCTTTGTATCATCTTTCCTTTTCTTTTGGCCTTTGTATCATCTGGTCCTTTTCTTTTGGCCTTTGTATCATCTGTCCTTTTCTTTTGGCCTTTGTGTCATCTGTCCTTTTCTTTTGGCCTTTATATCATCTGTCCTTTTCTTTTGGCCTTTCTGGCATCTGTCCTTTTCTTTTTGCCTTTATATCATCTGTCCTTTTCTTTTGGCCTTTGTATCATCTGGTCCTTTTCTTTTGACCTTTTTATCATCTGGTCCTTTTCTTTTGACCTTTATATCATCTGTCCTTTTCTTTTGGTCTTTGTATCATCTGTCCTTTTCCTTTGGCCTTTGTATCATCTGTCCTTTTCTGTTGGCCTTATATCATCTGTCCTTTTCTTTTGTCCTTTGCATCATCTGTCCTTTTCTTTTGGCCTTTGTATCATCTGTCCTTTTCTTTTGGCCTTTGTATCATCTGTCCTTTTATTTTGATCTTTGCATCATCTGTCCTTTTCTTTTGGCCTTTGTATCATCTGGTCCCTTTCTATTGGCCTTTGTATCATCTGTACTTTTGTTTTGGCCTTTGCATCATCTGGTCCTTTTCTTTTGGCCTTTGCATCATCTGTCCTTTTCTTTTGGCCTTTGTATCCTCTGTCCTTTTCTTTTGGCCTTTGTTTCATCTGTCCTTTTCTTTTGGCCTTTGTATCATCTGTCCTTTTCTTTTGGCCTTTGTATCATCTGTCCTTTTCTTTTGGCCTTTGTATCATATGTCATTTTCTTTTGGCCCTGTATCATCTGTCCTTTTCTTTTGTCCTTAGTATCATCTGTTCTTTTCTTTTGGCCTTTGTTTCATCTGTTCTTTTCTTTTGGCCTTGCATCATCTGTCCTTTTCCGTTGGCCTTTGTATCATCTGTCCTTTTCCTTTGGCCTTTGTTTCATCTGTCCTTTTCTTTTGGCCTGATACCATCTGTCCTTTTCTTTTGGCCTTTGTGGCATTTGTCCTTTTCTTTTGGCCTTTGTATCATCTGGTCCTTTTCTTTTGACCTTTTTATCATCTGGTCCTTTTCTTTTGACCTTTATATCATCTGTCCTTTTCTTTTGGCCTTTGTATCATCTGTCCTTTTCCTTTGTCCTTTGTATCATCTGTCCTTTTCTGTTGGCCTTATATCATCTGTCCTTTTCTTTTGGCCTTTTCATCATCTGTCCTTTTCTTTTGATCTTTGTATCATCTGTCCTTTTCTTTTGGCCTTTGTATCATCTGTCCTTTTCTTTTGGCCTTTGTATCATCTAGTCCTTTTCCTTTGGCCTTTGTATCATCTGTCCTTTTCTTTTGGCCTTAGCATCATCTGGTCCTTTTCTTTGGCCTTTGTATCATCTGCCCTTTTCTTTTGACCTTGATATCATCTGTCCTTTTCTTTTGGCCTTTGTATCATCTGTCCTTTTCCTTTGGCCTTTGTATCATCTGTCCTTTTCTTTTGGCCTTTGTATCATCTGTCCTTTTCTTTTGGCCTTTGTATCATCTGTCCTTTTCTTTTGGCCTTTGTATCATCTGTCCTTTTCTTTTGGTCTTTGTATCATCTGTCCTTTTCTTTTGGCCTTTGTATCATGTCCTTTTCTTTTGGCCTTTGTATCATCTCGTCCTTTTCCTTTGGCCTTTGTATCATCTGTCCTTTTCTTTTGGCCTTAGCATCATCTGGTCCTTTTCTTTTGGCCTTTGTATCATCTGCCCTTTTCTTTTGGCCTTTGTATCATCTGTCCTTTTCTTTTGGCCTTTGTATCATCTGTCCTTTTCTTTTGGCCTTTGTATCATTTGTCCTTTTCTTTTGGCCTTTGTATCATCTGTCCTTTTCTTTTGACCTTTGTATCATCTGTCCTTTTCTTTTGGCCTTTGTATCATCTGGTCCTTTTCTTTTGGTCTTTATATCATCTGTCCTTTTCTTTTGGCCTTTGTATCATCTGTCCTTTTCTTTTGGTCTTTGTATCATCTGTCCTTTTCTTTTGGCCTTTGCATCATCTGTCCTTTTCTTTTGGCCTTTGTATCATCTGGTCATTTTCTTTTGGTCTTTGTATCATCTGTCCTTTTCTTTTGGTCTTTGTATCATCTGTCCTTTTATTTTGATCTTTGCATCATCTGTCCTTTTCTTTTGGCCTTTGTATCATCTGGTCCCTTTCTATTGGCCATTGTATCATCTGTACTTTTGTTTTGGCCTTTGCATCATCTGGTCCTTTTCTTTTGGCCTTTGTATCATCTGTCCTTTTCTTTTGGCCTTTGTATCCTCTGTCCTTTTCTTTTGGCCTTTGTTTCATCTGTCCTTTTCTTTTGGCCTTTGTATCATCTGTCCTTTTCTTTTGGCCTTTGTATCATCTGTCCTTTTCTTTTGGCCTTTGTATCATCTGTCCTTTTCTTTTGGCCCTGTATCATCTGTCCTTTTCTTTTGTCCTTTGTATCATATGTTCTTTTCTTTTGGCCTTTGTTTCATCTGTCCTTTTCAGTTGGCCTTTGTATCATCTGTCCTTTTCCTTTGGCCTTTGTTTCATCTGTCCTTTTCTTTTGGCCTTATATCATCTGTCCTTTTCTTTTGGCCTTTCTGGCATCTGTCCTTTTCTTTTTGCCTTTATATCATCTGTCCTTTTCTTTTGGCCTTTGTATCATCTGGTCCTTTTCTTTTGACCTTTTTATCATCTGGTCCTTTTCTTTTGACCTTTATATCATCTGTCCTTTTCTTTTGGTCTTTGTATCATCTGTCCTTTTCCTTTGGCCTTTGTATCATCTGTCCTTTTCTGTTGGCCTTATATCATCTGTCCTTTTCTTTTGTCCTTTGCATCATCTGTCCTTTTCTTTTGGCCTTTGTATCATCTGTCCTTTTCTTTTGGCCTTTGTATCATCTGTCCTTTTATTTTGATCTTTGCATCATCTGTCCTTTTCTTTTGGCCTTTGTATCATCTGGTCCCTTTATTTTGATCTTTGCATCATCTGTCCTTTTCTTTTGGCCTTTGTATCATCTGTCCTTTTATTTTGATCTTTGCATCATCTGTCCTTTTCTTTTGGCCTTTGTATCATCTGGTCCCTTTCTATTGGCCTTTGTATCATCTGTACTTTTGTTTTGGCCTTTGCATCATCTGGTCCTTTTCTTTTGGCCTTTGTATCATCTGTCCTTTTCTTTTGGCCTTTGTATCATCTGTCCTTTTCTTTTGACCTTTGTATCATCTGGTCCTTTTCTTTTGGCCTTTGTATCATCTGTCCTTTTCTTTTGGTCTTTGTATCATCTGTCCTTTTATTTTAATCTTTGCATCATCTGTCCTTTTCTTTTGGCCTTTGTATCATCTGGTCCCTTTCTATTGGCCTTTGTATCATCTGTCCTTTTATTTTGATCTTTGCATCATCTGTCCTTTTCTTTTGGCCTTTGTATCATCTGTCCTTTTATTTTGATCTTTGTATCATCTGGTCCTTTTCTTTTGGCCTTTGTATCATCTGGTCCCTTTCTATTGGCCTTTGTATCATCTGTCCTTTTATTTTGATCTTTGCATCATCTCTCCTTTTCTTTTGTCCTTTGCATCATCTGTCCTTTTCTTTTGGCCTTTGTATCATCTGTCCTTTTCTTTTGGTCTTTGTATCATCTGTCCTTTTATTTTGATCTTTGCATCATCTGTCCTTTTCTTTTGGCCTTTGTATCATCTGTCCTTTTCTTTTGGCCTTTGTATCATCTGTCCTTTTCTTTTGGCCTTTGTATCATCTGGTCCCTTTCTATTGGCCTTTGTATCATCTGTACTTTTGCTTTGGCCTTTGCATCATCTGGTCCTTTTCTTTTGGCCTTTGTATCATCTGTCCTTTTCTTTTGGCCTTTGTATCATCTGTCCTTTTCTTTTGGCCTTTGTATCATCTGTTCTTTTCTTTTGGCCTTTGTATCATCTGTCCTTTTCTTTTGGCCTTTGTATCATCTGTCCTTTTCTTTTGTCCTTTGTATCATCTGTCCTTTTCTTTTGGCCTTTGTATCATCTGTCCTTTTCTTTTGACCTTTGTATCATCTGTCCTTTTCTTTTGGCCTTTGCATCATCTGTCCTTTTCTTTTGGACTTTGTATCATCTGTACTTTTCTTTTGGCCTTTGTATCATCTGTCCTTTTCTTTTGGCCTTTGCATCATCTGGTCCTTTTCTTTTGACCTTTGTATCATCTGTTCTTTTCTTTTGGCCTTTGTATCATCTGTACTTTTCTTTTGGCCTTTGTATCATCTGTCCTTTTCTTTTGGCCTTTGTATCATCTGTCCTTTTCTTTTGGCCTTTGTATCATCTGTTCTTTTCCTTTGGCCTTTGTATCATCTGTACTTTTCTTTTGGCCTTTGTATCATCTGTCCTTTTCTTTTGGCCTGGCATCATCTGTCCTTTTCTTTTGGCCTTTGTATCATCTGTCCTTTTCTTTTGGCCTTAGTATCATCTGGTCCTTTTCTTTTGGCCTTTGTATCATCTGTCCTTTTCTTTTGGCCTTTGCATCATCTGTCCTTTTCTTTTGGCCTTTGCATCATCTGTCCTTTTCTTTTGGCCTTTGTATGATCTGTCCTTTTCTTTTGGCCTTTGTATCATCTGTCCTTTTCTTTTGGCCTTTGTATCATCTGTCCTTTTCTTTTGGCCGTTGTATCATCTGTCCTTTTGTTTTGGCCTTAGCATCATCTGTCCTTTTCTTTTGGCCTTTGTATCATCTGTCCTTTTCTTTTGGTCTTTGCATCATCTGTCCTTTTCTTTTGGCCTTTGTATCATCTGTCCTTTTCTTTTGGCCTTTGCATCATCTGGTCCTTTTCTTTTCGCCTTTGTATCATCTGTCCTTTTCTTTTGGCCTTTGCATCATCTGTACTTTTCTTTTGGCCTTTGCATCATCTGGTCCTTTTCTTTTGACCTTTGTATCATCTGTTCTTTTCCTTTGACCTTTGTATCATCTGTTCTTTTCCTTTGACCTTTATATCATCTGTACTTTTCTTTTGGCCTTTGTATCATCTTTCCTTTTCTTTTGGCCTTTGTATCATCTGGTCCTTTTCTTTTGGCCTTTGTATCATCTGTCCTTTTCTTTTGGCCTTTGTGTCATCTGTCCTTTTCTTTTGGCCTTTATATCATCTGTCCTTTTCTTTTGGCCTTTGTATCATCTGGTCCTTTTCTTTTGACCTTTGTATCATCTGGTCCTTTTCTTTTGACCTTTATATCATCTGTCCTTTTCTTTTGGCCTTTGTATCATCTGTCCTTTTCCTTTGGCCTTTGTATCATCTGTCCTTTTCTGTTGGCCTTATATCATCTGTCCTTTTCTTTTGGCCTTTGCATCATCTGGTCCTTTTCTTTTGGCCTTTGTATTATCTGTCCTTTTCTTTTGGCCTTTGTATCATCTGTCCTTTTCTTTTGGCCTTTGTATCATCTGTTCTTTTCCATTGACCTTTTTATCATCTGTTCTTTTCCTTTGACCTTGCTATCATCTGTCCTTTTCTTTTGGCGTTTGTATCATCTGTACTTTTCTTTTGGCCTTTGTATCATCTGTCCTTTTCTTTTGGCCTTTGTATCATCTGTCCTTTTCTTTTGGCCTTTGTATCATCTGTCCTTTTCTTTTGGCCTTTGTATCATCTGTTCTTTTCCTTTGGCCTTTGTATCATCTGTACTTTTCTTTTGGCCTTTGTATCATCTGTCCTTTTCTTTTGGCCTGGCATCATCTGTCCTTTTCTTTTGGCCTTTGTATCATCTGTCCTTTTCTTTTGGCCTTTGTATCATCTGGTCCTTTTCTTTTGGCCTTTGTATTATCTGTCCTTTTCTTTTGGCCTTTGTATCATCTGTCCTTTTCTTTTGGCCTTTGTATCATCTGTCCTTTTCTTTTGGCCTTTGTATCATCTGTCCTTTTATTTTGGCCTTAGCATCATCTGTCCTTTTCTTTTGGCCTTTGTATCATCTGTCCTTTTCTTTTGGCCTTTGCATCATCTGTCCTTTTCTTTTGGCCTATGTATCATCTGTCCTTTTCTTTTGGCCTTAGCATCATCTGTACTTTTCTTTTGGCCTTTGCATCATCTGGTCCTTTTCTTTTGGCCTTTGTATCATCTGTCCTTTTCTTTTGACCTTTGTATCATCTGGTCCTTTTCTTTTGGGCTTTGTATCATCTGTCCTTTTCTCTTGGCCTTTGTGTCATCTGTCCTTTTCTTTTGGCCTTTATATCATCTGTCCTTTTCTTTTGGCCTTTGTATCATCTGGTCCTTTTCTTTTGACCTTTTTATCATCTGGTCCTTTTCTTTTGACCTTTATTTCATCTGTCCTTTTCTTTTGGCCTTTGTATCATCTGTCCTTTTCCTTTGGCCTTTATATCATCTGTCCTTTTCTTTTGGCCTTTGTATCATCTGTCTTTTTCTTTTGGCCTTTGTATCATCTGGTCCTTTTCTTTTGGCCTTTGTATCATCTGTCCTTTTCTTTTGGCCTTTGTATCATCTGTCCTTTTCTTTTGGCCTTTGTATCATCTGTCCTTTTCTTTTGGCCTTTGTATCATCTGTTCTTTTCCTTTGACCTTTGTATCATCTGTTCTTTTCCTTTGACCTTTATATCATCTGTCCTTTTCTTTTGGCCTTTGTATCATCTGTCCTTTTCTTTTGGCCTTTGTATCATCTGGTCCTTTTCTTTTGGCCTTTGTATCATCTGTCCTTTTCTTTTGGCCTTTGTGTCATCTGTCCCTTTCTTTTGGCCTTTATATCATCTGTCCTTTTCTTTTGGCCTTTGTATCATCTGGTCCTTTTCTTTTGACCTTTTTCACATCTGGTCCTTTTCTTTTGACCTTTAAATCATCTGTCCTTCTCTTTTGGCTTTTGTATCATCTGTCCTTTTCTTTTGGCCTTTGTATCATCTGTCCTTTTCTTTTGGCCTTTGTATCATCTGTCCTTTTCTTTTGGCCTTTGTATCACCTGGTCCTTTTCTTTTGACCTTTTTATCATCTGTTCCTTTTCTTTTGACCTTTATATCATCTGTCCTTTTATTTTGACCTTTGTATCATCTGTTCTTTTCTTTTGGCCTTTGTATCATCTGTCCTTTTCCTTTGGCCTTTGTATCATCTGGTCCTTTTCTTTTGGCCTTTGTATCATCTGTCCTTTTCCTTTGGCCTTTGTATCATCTGTCCTTTCCTTTTGGCCTTGCATCATCTGTCCTTTTCTTTTGGCCTTTGTATCATCTGTACTTTTCTTTTGGCCTTAGCATTATCTGTCCTTTTCTGTTGGCCTTTGTATCATCTGCCCTTTTCTGTTGGCCTTTGTATCATCTGGTTCTTTTCTTTTGGCCTTTGTATCATCTGTTCTTTTCTTTTGGCCTTTGTATCATCTGTCCTTTTCCTTTGGCCTTTGTATCATCTGGTCCTTTTCTTTTGGCCTTTGTATCATCTGTCCTTTTCCTTTGGCCTTTGTATCATCTGTCCTTTCCTTTTGGCCTTGCATCATCTGTCCTTTTCTTTTGGCCTTTGTATCATCTGTACTTTTCTTTTGGCCTTATCATTATCTGTCCTTTTCTGTTGGCCTTTGTATCATCTGCCCTTTTCTGTTGGCCTTTGTATCATCTGGTTCTTTTCTTTTGGCCTTTGTATCATCTGTTCTTTTCCTTTGGCCTTTGTATCATCTGTCCTTTTCTTTTGGCCTTGCATCATCTGTCCTTTTCTTTTGGCCTTTGTATCATCTGGTCCTTTTCGTTTGGCCTTTGTATCATCTGGTCCTTTTCGTTTGGCCTTTGTATCATCTGTCCTTTTCCTTTGGCCTTTGTGTCATATGTCCCTTTCTTTTGGCCTTGATATCATCTGTCCTTTTCTTTTGGCCTTTGTATCATCTGGTCCTTTTCTTTTGACCTTTTTCACATCTGGTCCTTTTCTTTTGACCTTTAAATCATCTGTCCTTCTCTTTTGGCTTTTGTATCATCTGTCCTTTTTTTTTGGCCTTTGTATCATCTGTCCTTTTCTTTTGGCCTTTGTATCATCTGTCCTTTTCTTTTGGCCTTTGTATCACCTGGTCCTTTTCTTTTGACCTTTTTATCATCTGTTCCTTTTCTTTTGACCTTTATATCATCTGTTCTTTTATTTTGACCTTTGTATCATCTGTTCTTTTCTTTTGGCCTTTGTATCATCTGTCCTTTTCCTTTGGCCTTTGTATCATCTGGTCCTTTTCTTTTGGCCTTTGTATCATCTGTCCTTTTCCTTTGGCCTTTGTATCATCTGTCCTTTCCTTTTGGCCTTGCATCATCTGTCCTTTTCTTTTGGCCTTTGTATCATCTGTACTTTTCTTTTGGCCTTAGCATTATCTGTCCTTTTCCTTTGGCCTTTGTATCATCTGGTCCTTTTCTTTTGGCCTTAGCATTATCTGTCCTTTTCTGTTGGCCTTTGTATCATCTGCCCTTTTCTGTTGGCCTTTGTATCATCTGGTTCTTTTCTTTTGGCCTTTGTATCATCTGTTCTTTTCCTTTGGCCTTTGTATCATCTGTCCTTTTCTTTTGGCCTTGCATCATCTGTCCTTTTCTTTTGGCCTTTGTATCATCTGGTCCTTTTCGTTTGGCCTTTGTATCATCTGTTCTTTTCTTTTGGCCTTGCATCATCTGTCCTTTTCCTTTGGCCTTTGTATCATCTGTCCTTTTCCTTTGGCCTTTGTGTCATCTCTCCTTTTCTTTTGGCCTTTATATCATCTGTCCTTTTCTTTTGGCCTTTGTATCATCTGGTCCTTTTCTTTTGGCCTTTGTATCATCTGTCCTTTTCTTTTGGCCTTTGTATCATCTTTCCTTTTCTTTTGGTCTTTGTATCATCTGTCCTTTTCTTTTAGCCTTTGTATCATCTGACCTTTTCTTTTGGCCTTTGTATCATCTAGTCCTTTTCCTTTGGCCTTTGTATCATCTGTCCTTTTCTTTTGGCCTTTGCATCATCTGGTCCTTTTCTTTTGGCCTTTGTATCATCTGCCCTTTTCTTTTGGCCTCTGTATCATCTGTCCTTTTCTTTTGACTTTTGCATCATCTGTCCTTTTCTTTTGGCCTTTCTATCATCTGGTCCTTTTCTTTTGGTCTTTATATCATCTGTCCTTTTCTTTTGGCCTTTGTATCATCTGTCCTTTTCTTTTCGCCTTTGTATCATCTGTCCTTTTCTTTTGGCCTTTGTATCATCTGTCCTTTTCTTTTGGTCTTTGTATCATCTGTCCTTTTCTTTTGGCCTTTGCATCATCTGTCCTTTTCTTTTGGCCTTTGTATCATCTGTCCTTTTCTTTTGGTCTTTGTATCATCTGTCCTTTTCTTTTGGTCTTTGCATCATCTGTCCTTTTCTTTTGGCCTTTGTATCATCTGGTCCTTTTCTTTTGGTCTTTGTATCATCTGTCCTTTTCTTTTGGTCTTTGTATCATATGTCCTTTTATTTTGATCTTTGCATCATCTGTCCTTTTCTTTTGGCCTTTGTATCATCTGATCCCTTTCTATTGGCCTTTGTATCATCTGTACTTTTCTTTTGGCCTTAGCATTATCTGTCCTTTTCTGTTGGCCTTTGTATCATCTGCCCTTTTCTGTTGGCCTTTGTATCATCTGGTTCTTTTCTTTTGGCCTTTGTATCACCTGTTCTTTTCCTTTGGCCTTTGTATCATCTGTCCTTTTCTTTTGGCCTTGCATCATCTGTCCTTTTCTTTTGGCCTTTGTATCATCTGGTCCTTTTCGTTTGGCCTTTGTATCATCTGTTCTTTTCTTTTGGCCTTGCTTCATCTGTCCTTTTCCTTTGGCCTTTGTATCATCTGTCCTTTTCCTTTGGCCTTTGTTTCATCTGTCCTTTTCTTTTGGCCTGATATCATCTGTCCTTTTCTTTTGGCCTTTGTGTCGTCTGTCCTTTTCTTTTGGCCTTTATATCATCTGTCCTTTTCTTTTGGCCTTTGTATCATCTGGTCCTTTTCTTTTGACCTTTTTATCATCTGGTCCTTTTCTTTTGACCTTGATATCATCTGTCCTTTTCTTTTGGCCTTTGTATCATCTGTCCTTTTCCTTTGGCCTTTGTATCATCTGTCCTTTTCTGTTGGCCTTATATCATCTGTCCTTTTCTTTTGGCCTTTGTATCATATGTCCTTTTCTTTTGGCCTTTGTATCATCTGTCCTTTTCTTTTGGCCTTTGTATCATCTTTCCTTTTCTTTTGGCCTTTGTATCATCTGTCCTTTTCTTTTGGCCTTTGTATCATCTAGTCCTTTTCCTTTGGTCTTTGTATCATCTGTCCTTTTCTTTTGACCTTTGTATCATCTGTCCTTTTCTTTTGCCTTGATATCATCTGTCCTTTTCTTTTGGCTTTTGTATCATCTGTCCTTTTCTTTTGACCTTTGTATCATCTGTCCTTTTCTTTTGGCCTTTGTATCATCTGGTCCTTTTCTTTTGGTCTTTATATCATCTGTCCTTTTCTTTTGGCCTTTGTATCATCTGTCCTTTTCTTTTGGCCTTTGTATCATCTGTCCTTTTCTTTTGGCCTTTGTATCATCTGTCCTTTTCTTTTGGTCTTTGTATCATCTGTCCTTTTCTTTTGGCCTTTGCATCATCTGTCCTTTTCTTTTGGCCTTTGTATCATCTGTCCTTTTCTTTTGGTCTTTGTATCATCTGTCCTTTTCTTTTGGCCTTTGTATCATCTGGTCCTTTTCTTTTGGTCTTTGTATCATCTGTCCTTTTCTTTTGGTCTTTGCATCATCTGTCCTTTTCTTTTGGCCTTTGTATCATCTGATCCCTTTCTATTGGCCTTTGTATCATCTGTACTTTTGTTTTGGCCTTTGCATCATCTGGTCCTTTTCTTTTGGCCTTTGTATCATCTCTTCTTTTCCTTTGGCCTTTGTATCATCTGTCCTTTTCTTTTGGCCTTGCATCATCTGTCCTTTTCTTTTGGCCTTTGTATCATCTGGTCCTTTTCGTTTGGCCTTTGTATCATCTGTTCTTTTCTTTTGGCCTTGCATCATCTGTCCTTTTCCTTTGGCCTTTGTATCATCTGTCCTTTTCCTTTGGCCTTTGTTTCATCTGTCCTTTTCTTTTGGCCTTATATCATCTGTCCTTTTCTTTTGGCCTTTGTGTCATCTGTCCTTTTCTTTTGGCCTTTATATCATCTGTCCTTTTCTTTTGGCCTTTGTATCATCTGGTCCTTTTCTTTTGACCTTTTTATCATCTGGTCCTTTTCTTTTGACCTTGATATCATCTGTCCTTTTCTTTTGGCCTTTGTATCATCTGTCCTTTTCCTTTGGCCTTTGTATCATCTGTCCTTTTCTGTTGGCCTTATATCATCTGTCCTTTTCTTTTGGCCTTTGTATCATCTGTCCTTTTCTTTTGGCCTTTGTATCATCTGTCCTTTTCTTTTGGCCTTTGTATCATCTTTCCTTTTCTTTTGGTCTTTGTATCATCTGTCCTTTTCTTTTGGCCTTTGTATCATCTGTCCTTTTCTTTTGGCCTTTGTATCATCTAGTCCTTTTCCTTTGGCCTTTGTATCATCTGTTCTTTTCTTTTGGCCTTAGCATCATCTGGTCCTTTTCTTTTGGCCTTTGTATCATCTGCCCTTTTCTTTTGGCCTCTGTATCATCTGTCCTTTTCTTTTGACTTTTGCATCATCTGTCCTTTTCTTTTGGCCTTTGTATCATCTGTCCTTTTCTTTTGGCCTTTGTATCATCTGTCCTTTTCTTTTGGCCTTTGTATCATTTGTCCTTTTCTTTTGGCCTTCGTATCATCTGTCCTTTTCTTTTGACCTTTGTATCATCTGTCCTTTTCTTTTGCCTTTATATCATCTGTTCTTTTCTTTTGGCTTTTGTATCATCTGTCCTTTTCTTTTGACCTTTGTATCATCTGTCCTTTTCTTTTGGCCTTTGTATCATCTGGTCCTTTTCTTTTGGTCTTTATATCATCTGTCCTTTTCTTTTGGCCTTTGTATCATCTGTCCTTTTCGTTTGGTCTTTGTATCATATGTCCTTTTATTTTGATCTTTGCATCATCTGTCCTTTTCTTTTGGCCTTTGTATCATCTGTCCTTTTCTTTTGGCCTTTGTATCATCTGTCCTTTTCTTTTGGCCTTTGTATCATCTGTCCTTTTCTTTTGGCCCTGTATCATCTGTCCTTTTCTTTTGTCCTTTGTATCATCTGTTCTTTTCTTTTGGCCTTTGTTTCATCTGTTCTTTTCTTTTGGCCTTGCATCATCTGTCCTTTTCCGTTGGCCTTTGTATCATCTGTCCTTTTCCTTTGGCCTTTGTTTCATCTGTCCTTTTCTTTTGGCCTTATATCATCTGTCCTTTTCTTTTGGCCTTTGTGGCATCTGTCCTTTTCTTTTTGCCTTTATATCATCTGTCCTTTTCTTTTGGCCTTTGCATCATCTGGTCCTTTTCTTTTGACCTTTTTATCATCTGGTCCTTTTCTTTTGACCTTTATATCATCTGTCCTTTTCTTTTGGCCTCTGTATTATATGTCCTTTTCCTTTGGCCTTTGTATCATCTGTCCTTTTCTGTTGGCCTTATATCATCTGTCCTTTTCTTTTGGCCTTTGCATCATCTGTCCTTTTCTTTTGGCCTTTGTATCATCTGTCCTTTTCTTTTGGCCTTTGTATTATCTGTCCTTTTCTTTTGATCTTTGTATCATCTGTCCTTTTCTTTTGGCCTTTGTATCATCTGTCCTTTTCTTTTGGCCTTTGTATCATCTAGTCCTTTTCCTTTGGCCTTTGTATCATCTGTCCTTTTCTTTTGGCCTTAGCATGATCTGGTCCTTTTCTGTGACCTTTGTATCATCTGCCCTTTTCTTTTGGCCTCTGTATCATCTGTCCTTTTCATTTGACTTTTGTATCATCTGTCCTTTTCTTTTGGCCTTTGTATCATCTGTCCTTTTCTTTTGGCCTTTGTTTCATTTGTCCTTTTCTTTTGGCCTTTGTATCATCTGTCCTTTTCTTTTGACCTTTGTATCATCTGTCCTTTTCTTTTGCCTTTATATCATCTGTCCTTTTCTTTTGACCTTTGTATCATCTGTCCTTTTCTTTTGGCCTTTGTATCATCTGGTCCTTTTCTTTTGGCCTTTGTATCATCTGTCCTTTTCTTTTGGCCTTAGCATCATCTGTCCTTTTCTTTTGGCCTTTGTATCATCTGTCCTTTTCTTTTGGCCTTTGCATCATCTGTCCTTTTCTTTTGGCTTTTGTATCATCTGTCCTTTTCTTTTGGCCTTTGCATCATCTGGTCCTTTTCTTTTCGCCTTTGTATCATCTGTCCTTTTCTTTTGGCCTTTGTATCATCTGTACTTTTCTTTTGGCCTTTGCATCATCTGTACTTTTCTTTTGGCCTTTGCATCATCTGGTCCTTTTCTTTTGACCTTTGTATCATCTGTTCTTTTCCTTTGACCTTTGTATCATCTGTTCTTTTCCTTTGACCTTTATATCATCTGTACTTTTCTTTTGGCCTTTGTATCATCTTTCCTTTTCTTTTGGCCTTTGTATCATCTGGTCCTTTTCTTTTAGCCTTTGTATCATCTGTCCTTTTCTTTTGGCCTTTGTGTCATCTGTCCTTTTCTTTTGGCCTTTATATCATCTTTCCTTTTCTTTTGGCCTTTCTGGCATCTGTCCTTTTCTTTTTGCCTTTATATCATCTGTCCTTTTCTTTTGGCCTTTGTATCATATGTCCTTTTCTTTTGACCTTTTTATCATCTGGTCCTTTTCTTTTGACCTTTATATCATCTGTCCTTTTCTTTTGGTCTTTGTATCATCTGTCCTTTTCCTTTGGCCTTTGTATCATCTGTCCTTTTCTGTTGGCCTTATATCATCTGTCCTTTTCTTTTGTCCTTTGCATCATCTGTCCTTTTCTTTTGGCCTTTGTATCATCTGTCCTTTTCTTTTGGCCTTTGTATCATCTGTCCTTTTATTTTGATCTTTGCATCATCTGTCCTTTTCTTTTGGCCTTTGTATCATCTGGTCCCTTTCTATTGGCCTTTGTATCATCTGTACTTTTGTTTTGGCCTTTGCATCATCTGGTCCTTTTCTTTTGGCCTTTGCATCATCTGTCCTTTTCTTTTGGCCTTTGTATCCTCTGTCCTTTTCTTTTGGCCTTTGTTTCATCTGTCCTTTTCTTTTGGCCTTTGTATCATCTGTCCTTTTCTTTTGGCCTTTGTATCATCTGTCCTTTTCTTTTGGCCTTTGTATCATCTGTCATTTTCTTTTGGCCTTTGTATCATCTGTCCTTTTCTTTTGGCCTTTGTATCATCTAGTCCTTTTCCTTTGGCCTTTGTATCATCTGTCCTTTTCTTTTGGCCTTAGCATGATCTGGTCCTTTTCTGTGACCTTTGTATCATCTGCCCTTTTCTTTTGGCCTCTGTATCATCTGTCCTTTTCTTTTGACTTTTGTATCATCTGTCCTTTTCTTTTGGCCTTTGTATCATCTGTCCTTTTCTTTTGGCCTTTGTTTCATTTGTCCTTTTCTTTTGGCCTTTGTATCATCTGTCCTTTTCTTTTGACCTTTGTATCATCTGTCCTTTTCTTTTGCCTTTATATCATCTGTCCTTTTCTTTTGACCTTTGTATCATCTGTCCTTTTCTTTTGGCCTTTGTATCATCTGGTCCTTTTCTTTTGGCCTTTGTATCATCTGTTCTTTTCTTTTGGCCTTAGCATCATCTGTCCTTTTCTTTTGGCCTTTGCATCATCTGTCCTTTTCTTTTGGCCTTTGCATCATCTGTCCTTTTCTTTTGGCTTTTGTATCATCTGTCCTTTTCTTTTGGCCTTTGCATCATCTGGTCCTTTTCTTTTCGCCTTTGTATCATCTGTCCTTTTCTTTTGGCCTTTGTATCATCTGTACTTTTCTTTTGGCCTTTGCATCATCTGTCCTTTTCTTTTGGCCTTTGCATCATCTGGTCCTTTTCTTTTGACCTTTGTATCATCTGTTCTTTTCCTTTGACCTTTGTATCATCTGTTCTTTTACTTTGACCTTTATATCATCTGTACTTTTCTTTTGGCCTTTGTATCATCTTTCCTTTTCTTTTGGCCTTTGTATCATCTGGTCCTTTTCTTTTAGCCTTTGTATCATCTGTCCTTTTCTTTTATCCTTTGTGTCATCTGTCCTTTTCTTTTGGCCTTTATATCATCTGTCCTTTTCTTTTGGCCTTTCTGGCATCTGTCCTTTTCTTTTTGCCTTTATATCATCTGTCCTTTTCTTTTGGCCTTTGTATCATCTGGTCCTTTTCTTTTGACCTTTTTATCATCTGGTCCTTTTCTTTTGACCTTTATATCATCTGTCCTTTTCTTTTGGTCTTTGTATCATCTGTCCTTTTCCTTTGGCCTTTGTATCATCTGTCCTTTTCTGTTGGCCTTATATCATCTGTCCTTTTCTTTTGTCCTTTGCATCATCTGTCCTTTTCTTTTGGCCTTTGTATCATCTGTCCTTTTCTTTTGGCCTTTGTATCATCTGTCCTTTTATTTTGATCTTTGCATCATCTGTCCTTTTCTTTTGGCCTTTGTATCATCTGGTCCCTTTCTATTGGCCTTTGTATCATCTGTACTTTTGTTTTGGCCTTTGCATCATCTGGTCCTTTTCTTTTGGCCTTTGCATCATCTGTCCTTTTCTTTTGGCCTTTGTATCCTCTGTCCTTTTCTTTTGGCCTTTGTTTCATCTGTCCTTTTCTTTTGGCCTTTGTATCATCTGTCCTTTTCTTTTGGCCTTTGTATCATCTGTCCTTTTCTTTTGGCCTTTGTATCATCTGTCATTTTCTTTTGGCCCTGTATCATCTGTCCTTTTCTTTTGTCCTTTGTATCATCTGTTCTTTTCTTTTGGCCTTTGTTTCATCTGTTCTTTTCTTTTGGCCTTGCATCATCTGTCCTTTTCCGTTGGCCTTTGTATCATCTGTCCTTTTCCTTTGGCCTTTGTTTCATCTGTCCTTTTCTTTTGGCCTGATACCATCTGTCCTTTTCTTTTGACCTTTGTGGCATTTGTCCTTTTCTTTTGGCCTTTGTATCATCTGGTCCTTTTCTTTTGACCTTTTTATCATCTGGTCCTTTTCTTTTGACCTTTATATCATCTGTCCTTTTCTTTTGGCCTTTGTATCATCTGTCCTTTTCCTTTGGCCTTTGTATCATCTGTCCTTTTCTGTTGGCCTTATATCATCTGTCCTTTTCTTTTGGCCTTTGCATCATCTGTCCTTTTCTTTTGATCTTTGTATCATCTGTCCTTTTCTTTTGGCCTTTGTATCATCTGTCCTTTTCTTTTGACCTTTGTATCATCTAGTCCTTTTCCTTTGGCCTTTGTATCATCTGTCCTTTTCTTTTGGCCTTAGCATCATCTGGTCCTTTTCTTTGGCCTTTGTATCATCTGCCCTTTTCTTTTGACCTTGATATCATCTGTCCTTTTCTTTTGGCCTTTGTATCATCTGTCCTTTTCCTTTGGCCTTTGTATCATCTGTCCTTTTCTGTTGGCCTTATATCATCTGTCCTTTTCTTTTGGCCTTTGTATCATCTGTCCTTTTCTTTTGGCCTTTGTATCATCTGTCCTTTTCTTTTGGCCTTTGTATCATCTGTCCTTTTCTTTTGGTCTTTGTATCATCTGTCCTTTTCTTTTGGCCTTTGTATCATGTCCTTTTCTTTTGGCCTTTGTATCATCTAGTCCTTTTCCTTTGGCCTTTGTATCATCTGTCCTTTTCTTTTGGCCTTAGCATCATCTGGTCCTTTTCTTTTGGCCTTTGTATCATCTGCCCTTTTCTTTTGGCCTTTGTATCATCTGTCCTTTTCTTTTGGCCTTTGTATCATCTGTCCTTTTCTTTTGGCCTTTGTATCATTTGTCCTTTTCTTTTGGCCTTTGTATCATCTGTCCTTTTCTTTTGACCTTTGTATCATCTGTCCTTTTCTTTTGGCCTTTGTATCATCTGGTCCTTTTCTTTTGGTCTTTATATCATCTGTCCTTTTCTTTTGGCCTTTGTATCATCTGTCCTTTTCTTTTGGTCTTTGTATCATCTGTCCTTTTCTTTTGGCCTTTGCATCATCTGTCCTTTTCTTTTAGCCTTTGTATCATCTGGTCCTTTTCTTTTGGTCTTTGTATCATCTGTCCTTTTCTTTTGGTCTTTGTATCATCTGTCCTTTTATTTTGATCTTTGCATCATCTGTCCTTTTCTTTTGGCCTTTGTATCATCTGGTCCCTTTCTATTGGCCATTGTATCATCTGTACTTTTGTTTTGGCCTTTGCATCATCTGGTCCTTTTCTTTTGGCCTTTGTATCATCTGTCCTTTTCTTTTGGCCTTTGTTTCATCTGTCCTTTTCTTTTGGCCTTTGTTTCATCTGTCCTTTTCTTTTGGCCTTTGTATCATCTGTCCTTTTCTTTTGGCCTTTGTATCATCTGTCCTTTTCTTTTGGCCTTTGTATCATCTGTCCTTTTCTTTTGGCCCTGTATCATCTGTCCTTTTCTTTTGTCCTTTGTATCATATGTTCTTTTCTTTTGGCCTTTGTTTCATCTGTCCTTTTCAGTTGGCCTTTGTATCATCTGTCCTTTTCCTTTGGCCTTTGTTTCATCTGTCCTTTTCTTTTGGCCTTATATCATCAGTTCTTTTCTTTTGGCCTTTGTATCATCTGGTCCTTTTCTTTTGACCTTTTTATCATCTGGTCCTTTTCTTTTGACCTTTATATCATCTGTCCTTTTCTTTTGGTCTTTGTATCATCTGTCCTTTTCCTTTGGCCTTTGTATCATCTGTCCTTTTCTGTTGGCCTTATATCATCTGTCCTTTTCTTTTGGCCTTTGTATCATCTGTCCTTTTATTTTGATCTTTGCATCATCTGTCCTTTTCTTTTGGCCTTTGTATCATCTGGTCCCTTTCTATTGGCCTTTGTATCATCTGTACTTTTCTTTTGGCCTTTGCATCATCTGGTCCTTTCCTTTTGGCCTTTGTATCATCTGTCCTTTTCTTTTGGCCTTTGTATCATCTGTCCTTTTCTTTTGACCTTTGCATCATCTGTCCTTTTCTTTTGGCCTTTGTATCATCTGGTCCTTTTCTTTTGATCTTTATATCATCTGTCCTTTTCTTTTGGCCTTTGTATCATCTGTCCTTTTCTTTTGGCCTTTGTATCATCTGTCCTTTTCTTTTGGCCTTTGTATCATCTGTCCTTTTCTTTTGGTCTTTGTATCATCTGTCCTTTTCTTTTGGCCTTTGCATCATCTGTCCTTTTCTTTTGGCCTTTGTATCATCTGGTCCTTTTCTTTTGGCCTTTGTATCATCTGTCCTTTTCTTTTGGTCTTTGTATCATCTGTCCTTTTATTTTGATCTTTGCATCATCTGTCCTTTTCTTTTGGCCTTTGTATCATCTGGTCTCTTTCTATTGGCCTTTGTATCATCTGTACTTTTGCTTTGGCCTTTGCATCATCTGGTCCTTTTCTTTTGGCCTTTGTATCATCTGTCCTTTTCTTTTGGCCTTTGTATCATCTGTCCTTTTCTTTTGGCCTTTGTATCATCTGTTCTTTTCTTTTGGCCTTTGTATCATCTGTCCTTTTCTTTTGGCCTTTGTATCATTTGTCCTTTTCTTTTCGCCTTAGCATCATCTGTCCTTTTCTTTTGGCCTTTGTATCATCTGTCCTTTTCTTTTGGCCTTTGTATCATCTGTCCTTTTCTTTTGACCTTTGTATCATCTGTCCTTTTCTTTTGGCCTTTGCATCATCTGTCCTTTTCTTTTGGACTTTGTATCATCTGTACTTTTCTTTTGGCCTTTGTATCATCTGTCCTTTTCTTTTGGCCTTTGCATCATCTGGTCCTTTTCTTTTGACCTTTGTATCATCTGTTCTTTTCTTTTGGCCTTTGTATCATCTGTCCTTTTCTTTTGGCCTTTGTATCATCTGTCCTTTTCTTTTGGCCTTTGTATCATCTGTTCTTTTCTTTTGGCCTTTGTATCATCTGTACTTTTCTTTTGGCCTTTGTATCATCTGTCCTTTTCTTTTGGCCTGGCATCATCTGTCCTTTTCTTTTGGCCTTTGTATCATCTGTCCTTTTCTTTTGGCCTTAGTATCATCTGGTCCTTTTCTTTTGGCCTTTGTATCATCTGTCCTTTTCTTTTGGCCTTTGCATCATCTGTCCTTTTCTTTTGGCCTTTGCATCATCTGTCCTTTTCTTTTGGCCTTTGTATGATCTGTCCTTTTCTTTTGGCCTTTGTATCATCTGTCCTTTTCTTTTGGCCTTTGTATCATCTGTCCTTTTCTTTTGGCCGTTGTATCATCTGTCCTTTTCTTTTGGCCTTAGCATCATCTGTCCTTTTCTTTTGGCCTTTGTATCATCTGTCCTTTTCTTTTGGCCTTTGCATCATCTGTCCTTTTCTTTTGGCTTTTGTATCATCTGTCCTTTTCTTTTGGCCTTTGCATCATCTGGTCCTTTTCTTTTCGCCTTTGTAACATCTGTCCTTTTCTTTTGGCCTTTGTATCATCTGTACTTTTCTTTTGGCCTTTGCATCATCTGTACTTTTCTTTTGGCCTTTGCATCATCTGGTCCTTTTCTTTTGACCTTTGTATCATCAGTTCTTTTCCTTTGGTCTTTGTATCATCTTTCCTTTTCCTTTGGCCTTTGTATCATCTGTCCTTTTCTGTTGGCCTTATATCATCTGTCCTTTTCTTTTGTCCTTTGCATCATCTGTCCTTTTCTTTTGGCCTTTGTATCATCTGTCCTTTTCTTTTGGCCTTTGTATCATCTGTCCTTTTATTTTGATCTTTGCATCATCTGTCCTTTTCTTTTGGCCTTTGTATCATCTGGTCCCTTTCTATTGGCCTTTGTATCATCTGTACTTTTGTTTTGGCCTTTGCATCATCTGGTCCTTTTCTTTTGGCCTTTGTATCATCTGTCCTTTTCTTTTGGCCTTTGTATCATCTGTCCTTTTCTTTTGACCTTTGCATCATCTGTCCTTTTCTTTTGGCCTTTGTATCATCTGGTCCTTTTCTTTTGATCTTTATATCATCTGTCCTTTTCTTTTGGCCTTTGTATCATCTGTCCTTTTCTTTTGGCCTTTGTATCATCTGTCCTTTTCTTTTGGCCTTTGTATCATCTGTCCTTTTCTTTTGGTCTTTGTATCATCTGTCCTTTTCTTTTGGCCTTTGCATCATCTGTCCTTTTCTTTTGGCCTTTGTATCATCTGGTCCTTTTCTTTTGGCCTTTGTATCATCTGTCCTTTTCTTTTGGTCTTTGTATCATCTGTCCTTTTATTTTGATCTTTGCATCATCTGTCCTTTTCTTTTGGCCTTTGTATCATCTGGTCTCTTTCTATTGGCCTTTGTATCATCTGTACTTTTGCTTTGGCCTTTGCATCATCTGGTCCTTTTCTTTTGGCCTTTGTATCATCTGTCCTTTTCTTTTGGCCTTTGTATCATCTGTCCTTTTCTTTTGGCCTTTGTATCATCTGTTCTTTTCTTTTGGCCTTTGTATCATCTGTCCTTTTCTTTTGGCCTTTGTATCATTTGTCCTTTTCTTTTCGCCTTAGCATCATCTGTCCTTTTCTTTTGGCCTTTGTATCATCTGTCCTTTTCTTTTGTCCTTTGTATCATCTGTCCTTTTCTTTTGGCCTTTGTATCATCTGTCCTTTTCTTTTGACCTTTGTATCATCTGTCCTTTTCTTTTGGCCTTTGCATCATCTGTCCTTTTCTTTTGGACTTTGTATCATCTGTACTTTTCTTTTGGCCTTTGTATCATCTGTCCTTTTCTTTTGGCCTTTGCATCATCTGGTCCTTTTCTTTTGACCTTTGTATCATCTGTTCTTTTCTTTTGGCCTTTGTATCATCTGTCCTTTTCTTTTGGCCTTTGTATCATCTGTCCTTTTCTTTTGGCCTTTGTATCATCTGTTCTTTTCTTTTGGCCTTTGTATCATCTGTACTTTTCTTTTGGCCTTTGTATCATCTGTCCTTTTCTTTTGGCCTGGCATCATCTGTCCTTTTCTTTTGGCCTTTGTATCATCTGTCCTTTTCTTTTGGCCTTAGTATCATCTGGTCCTTTTCTTTTGGCCTTTGTATCATCTGTCCTTTTCTTTTGGCCTTTGCATCATCTGTCCTTTTCTTTTGGCCTTTGCATCATCTGTCCTTTTCTTTTGGCCTTTGTATGATCTGTCCTTTTCTTTTGGCCTTTGTATCATCTGTCCTTTTCTTTTGGCCTTTGTATCATCTGTCCTTTTCTTTTGGCCGTTGTATCATCTGTCCTTTTCTTTTGGCCTTAGCATCATCTGTCCTTTTCTTTTGGCCTTTGTATCATCTGTCCTTTTCTTTTGGCCTTTGCATCATCTGTCCTTTTCTTTTGGCTTTTGTATCATCTGTCCTTTTCTTTTGGCCTTTGCATCATCTGGTCCTTTTCTTTTCGCCTTTGTAACATCTGTCCTTTTCTTTTGGCCTTTGTATCATCTGTACTTTTCTTTTGGCCTTTGCATCATCTGTACTTTTCTTTTGGCCTTTGCATCATCTGGTTCTTTTCTTTTGACCTTTGTATCATCAGTTCTTTTCCTTTGACCTTTGTATCATCTGTTCTTTTCCTTTGACCTTTATATCATCTGTACTTTTCTTTTGGCCTTTGTATCATCTTTCCTTTTCTTTTGGCCTTTGTATCATCTGGTCCTTTTCTTTTGGCCTTTGTATCATCTGTCCTTTTCTTTTGGCCTTTGTGTCATCTGTCCTTTTCTTTTGGCCTTTATATCATCTGTCCTTTTCTTTTGGCCTTTGTATCATCTGGTCCTTTTCTTTTGACCTTTGTATCATCTGGTCCTTTTCTTTTGACCTTTATATCATCTGTCCTTTTCTTTTGGCCTTTGTATCATCTGTCCTTTTCCTTTGGCCTTTGTATCATCTGTCCTTTTCTGTTGGCCTTATATCATCTGTCCTTTTCTTTTGGCCTTTGTATCATCTGTCCTTTTCTTTTGGCCTTTGTATCATCTGTCCTTTTCTTTTGGCCTTTGTATAATCTGTTCTTTTCCTTTGACCTTTGTATCATCTGTTCTTTTCCTTTGACCTTGCTATCATCTGTCCTTTTCTTTTGGCGTTTGTATCATCTGTACTTTTCTTTTGGCCTTTGTATCATCTGTCCTTTTCTTCTGGCCTTTGTATCATCTGTCCTTTTCTTTTGGCCTTTGTATCATCTGTCCTTTTCTTTTGCCCTTTGTATCATCTGTTCTTTTCCTTTGGCCTTTGTATCATCTGTACTTTTCTTTTGGCCTTTGTATCATCTGTCCTTTTCTTTTGGCCTGGCATCATCTGTCCTTTTCTTTTGGCCTTTGTATCATCTGTCCTTTTCTTTTGGCCTTTGTATCATCTGGTCCTTTTCTTTTGGCCTTTGTATCATCTGTCCTTTTCTTTTGGCCTTTGTATCATCTGTCCTTTTCTTTTGGCCTTTGTATCATCTGTCCTTTTCTTTTGGCCTTTGTATCATCTGTCCTTTTATTTTGGCCTTAGCATCATCTGTCCTTTTCTTTTGGCCTTTGTATCATCTGTCCTTTTCTTTTGGCCTTTGCATCATCTGTCCTTTTCTTTTGGCCTATGTATCATCTGTCCTTTTCTTTTGGCCTTAGCATCATCTGTACTTTTCTTTTGGCCTTTGCATCATCTGGTCCTTTTCTTTTGGCCTTTGTATCATCTGTCCTTTTCTTTTGACCTTTGTATCATCTGGTCCTTTTCTTTTGGGCTTTGTATCATCTGTCCTTTTCTCTTGGCCTTTGTGTCATCTGTCCTTTTCTTTTGGCCTTTATATCATCTGTCCTTTTCTTTTGGCCTTTGTATCATCTGGTCCTTTTCTTTTGGCCTTTGTATCATCTGGTCCTTTTCTTTTGACCTTTGTATCATCTGGTCCTTTTCTTTTGACCTTTATATCATCTATCCTTTTCTTTTGGCCTTTGTATCATCTGTCCTTTTCCTTTGGCCTTTGTATCATCTGTCCTTTTCTGTTGGCCTTATATCATCTGTCCTTTTCTTTTGGCCTTTGTATCATCTGTCCTTTTCTTTTGGCCTTTGTATCATCTGTCCTTTTCTTTTGGCCTTTGTATCATCTGTTCTTTTCCTTTGACCTTTGTATCATCTGTTCTTTTCCTTTGACCTTGCTATCATCTGTCCTTTTCTTTTGGCGTTTGTATCATCTGTACTTTTCTTTTGGCCTTTGTATCATCTGTCCTTTTCTTCTGGCCTTTGTATCATCTGTCCTTTTCTTTTGGCCTTTGTATCATCTGTCCTTTTCTTTTGCCCTTTGTATCATCTGTTCTTTTCCTTTGGCCTTTGTATCATCTGTACTTTTCTTTTGGCCTTTGTATCATCTGTCCTTTTCTTTTGGCCTGGCATCATCTGTCCTTTTCTTTTGGCCTTTGTATCATCTGTCCTTTTCTTTTGGCCTTTGTATCATCTGGTCCTTTTCTTTTGGCCTTTGTATCATCTGTCCTTTTCTTTTGGCCTTTGTATCATCTGTCCTTTTCTTTTGGCCTTTGTATCATCTGTCCTTTTCTTTTGGCCTTTGTATCATCTGTCCTTTTATTTTGGCCTTAGCATCATCTGTCCTTTTCTTTTGGCCTTTGTATCATCTGTCCTTTTCTTTTGGCCTTTGCATCATCTGTCCTTTTCTTTTGGCCTATGTATCATCTGTCCTTTTCTTTTGGCCTTAGCATCATCTGTACTTTTCTTTTGGCCTTTGCATCATCTGGTCCTTTTCTTTTGGCCTTTGTATCATCTGTCCTTTTCTTTTGACCTTTGTATCATCTGGTCCTTTTCTTTTGGGCTTTGTATCATCTGTCCTTTTCTCTTGGCCTTTGTGTCATCTGTCCTTTTCTTTTGGCCTTTATATCATCTGTCCTTTTCTTTTGGCCTTTGTATCATCTGGTCCTTTTCTTTTGACCTTTTTATCATCTGGTCCTTTTCTTTTGACCTTTATTTCATCTGTCCTTTTCTTTTGGCCTTTGTATCATCTGTCCTTTTCCTTTGGCCTTTGTATCATCTGTCCTTTTCTGTTGGCCTTATATCATCTGTCCTTTTCTTTTGGCCTTTGTATCATCTGTCCTTTTCTTTTGGCCTTTGTATCATCTGGTCCTTTTCTTTTGGCCTTTGTATCATCTGTCCTTTTCTTTTGGCCTTTGTATCATCTGTCCTTTTCTTTTGGCCTTTGTATCATCTGTCCTTTTCTTTTGGCCTTTGTATCATCTGTTCTTTTCCTTTGACCTTTGTATCATCTGTTCTTTTCCTTTGACCTTTATATCATCTGTCCTTTTCTTTTGGCCTTTGTATCATCTGTCCTTTTCTTTTGGCCTTTGTATCATCTGGTCCTTTTCTTTTGGCCTTTGTATCATCTGTCCTTTTCTTTTGGCCTTTGTGTCATCTGTCCCTTTCTTTTGGCCTTTATATCATCTGTTCTTTTCTTTTGGCCTTTGTATCATCTGGTCCTTTTCTTTTGACCTTTTTCACATCTGGTCCTTTTCTTTTGACCTTTAAATCATCTGTCCTTCTCTTTTGGCTTTTGTATCATCTGTCCTTTTCTTTTGGCCTTTGTATCATCTGTCCTTTTCTTTTGGCCTTTGTATCATCTGTCCTTTTCTTTTGGCCTTTGTATCACCTGGTCCTTTTCTTTTGACCTTTTATCATCTGTTCCTTTTCTTTTGACCTTTATATCATCTGTCCTTTTATTTTGGCCTTTGTATCATCTCTTCTTTTCTTTTGGCCTTTGTATCATCTGTCCTTTTCCTTTGGCCTTTGTATCATCTGGTCCTTTTCTTTTGGCCTTTGTATCATCTGTCCTTTTCCTTTGGCCTTTGTATCATCTGTCCTTTCCTTTTGGCCTTGCATCATCTGTCCTTTTCTTTTGGCCTTTGTATCATCTGTACTTTTCTTTTGGCCTTAGCATTATCTGTCCTTTTCTGTTGGCATTTGTATCATCTGCCCTTTTCTGTTGGCCTTTGTATCATCTGGTTCTTTTCTTTTGGCCTTTGTATCATCTGTTCTTTTCTTTTGGCCTTTGTATCATCTGTCCTTTTCCTTTGGCCTTTGTATCATCTGGTCCTTTTCTTTTGGCCTTTGTATCATCTGTCCTTTTCCTTTGGCCTTTGTATCTTCTGTCCTTTCCTTTTGGCCTTGCATCATCTGTCCTTTTCTTTTGGCCTTTGTATCATCTGTACTTTTCTTTTGGCCTTAGCATTATCTGTCCTTTTCTGTTGGCCTTTGTATCATCTGCCCTTTTCTGTTGGCCTTTGTATCATCTGGTTCTTTTCTTTTGGACTTTGTATCATCTGTTCTTTTCCTTTGGCCTTTGTATCATCTGGTCCTTTTCTTTTGGCCTTGCATCATCTGTCCTTTTCTTTTGGCCTTTGTATCATCTGGTCCTTTTCGTTTGGCCTTTGTATCATCTGGTCCTTTTCGTTTGGCCTTTGTATCATCTGTCCTTTTCTTTTGGCCTTTGCGTCATCTGTCCCTTTCTTTTGGCCTGTATATCATCTGTCCTTTTCTTTTGGCCTTTGTATCATCTGGTCCTTTTCTTTTGACCTTTTTCACATCTGGTCCTTTTCTTTTGACCTTTAAATCATCTGTCCTTCTCTTTTGGCTTTTGTATCATCTGTCCTTTTCTTTTGGCCTTTGTATCATCTGTCCTTTTCTTTTGGCCTTTGTATCATCTGTCCTTTTCTTTTGGCCTTTGTATCACCTGGTCCTTTTCTTTTGACCTTTTTATCATCTGTTCCTTTTCTTTTGACCTTTATATCATCTGTTCTTTTCTTTTGGCCTTTGTATCATCTGTTCTTTTCTTTTGGCCTTTGTATCATCTGTCCTTTTCCTTTGGCCTTTGTATCATCTGGTCCTTTTCTTTTGGCCTTTGTATCATCTGTCCTTTTCCTTTGGCCTTTGTATCATCTGTCCTTTCCTTTTGGCCTTGCATCATCTGTCCTTTTCTTTTGGCCTTTGTATCATCTGTACTTTTCTTTTGGCCTTAGCATTATCTGTCCTTTTCTGTTGGCCTTTGTATCATCTGCCCTTTTCTGTTGGCCTTTGTATCATCTGGTTCTTTTCTTTTGGCCTTTGTATCATCTGTTCTTTTCCTTTGGCCTTTGTATCATCTGTCCTTTTCTTTTGGCCTTGCATCATCTGTCCTTTTCTTTTGGCCTTTGTATCATCTGGTCCTTTTCGCTTGGCCTTTGTATCATCTGGTCCTTTTCGTTTGGCCTTTGTATCATCTGTCCTTTTCTTTTGGCCTTTGTGTCATCTGTCCCTTTCTTTTGGCCTTTATATCATGTGTCCTTTTCTTTTGGCCTTTGTATCATCTGGTCCTTTTCTTTTGACCTTTTTCACATCTGGTCCTTTTCTTTTGACCTTTAAATCATCTGTCCTTCTCTTTTGGCTTTTGTATCATCTGTCCTTTTCTTTTGGCCTTTGTATCATCTGTCCTTTTCTTTTGGCCTTTGTATCATCTGTCCTTTTCTTTTGGCCTTTGTATCACCTGGTCCTTTTCTTTTGACCTTTTTATCATCTGTTCCTTTTCTTTTGACCTTTATATCATCTGTTCTTTTATTTTGACCTTTGTATCATCTGTTCTTTTCTTTTGGCCTTTGTATCATCTGTCCTTTTCCTTTGGCCTTTGTATCATCTGGTCCTTTTCTTTTGGCCTTTGTATCATCTGTCCTTTTCCTTTGGCCTTTGTATCATATGTCCTTTCCTTTTGGCCTTGCATCATCTGTCCTTTTCTTTTGGCCTTTGTATCATCTGTACTTTTCTTTTGGCCTTAGCATTATCTGTCCTTTTCTGTTGGCCTTTGGGTCATCTGCCCTTTTCTGTTGGCCTTTGTATCATCTGGTTCTTTTCTTTTGGCCTTTGTATCATCTGTTCTTTTCCTTTGGCCTTTGTATCATCTGTCCTTTTCTTTTGGCCTTGCATCATCTGTCCTTTTCTTTTGGCCTTTGTATCATCTGGTCCTTTTCGTTTGGCCTTTGTATCATCTGTTCTTTTCTTTTGGCCTTGCATCATCTGTCCTTTTCCTTTGGCCTTTGTATCATCTGTCCTTTTCCTTTGGCCTTTGTGTCATCTGTCCTTTTCTTTTGGCCTTTATATCATCTGTCCTTTTCTTTTGGCGTTTGTATCATCTGGTCCTTTTCTTTTGGCCTTTGTATCATCTGTCCTTTTCTTTTGGCCTTTGTATCATCTTTCCTTTTCTTTTGGTCTTTGTATCATCTGTCCTTTTCTTTTGGCCTTTGTATCATCTGTCCTTTTCTTTTGGCCTTTGTATCATCTAGTCCTTTTCCTTTGGCCTTTGTATCATCTGGTCCTTTTCTTTTGGCCTTTGTATCATCTGCCCTTTTCTTTTGGCCTCTGTATCATCTGTCCTTTTCTTTTGACTTTTGCATCATCTGTCCTTTTCTTTTGGCCTTTGTATCATCTGTCCTTTTCTTTTGGCCTTTGTATCATCTGTCCTTTTCTTTTGGCCTTTGTATCATTTGTCCTTTTCTTTTGGCCTTTGTATCATCTGTCCTTTTCTTTTGACCTTTGTATCATCTGTCCTTTTCTTTTGGCCTTTGTATCATCTGGTCCTTTTCTTTTGGTCTTTATATCATCTGTCCTTTTCTTTTGGCCTTTGTATCATCTGTCCTTTTCTTTTCGCCTTTGTATCATCTGTCCTTTTCTTTTGGCCTTTGTATCATCTGTCCTTTTCTTTTGGTCTTTGTATCATCTGTCCTTTTCTTTTGGCCTTTGCATCATCTGTCCTTTTCTTTTGGCCTTTGCATCATCTGTCCTTTTCTTTTGGTCTTTGTATCATCTGTCCTTTTCTTTTGGTCTTTGCATCATCTGTCCTTTTCTTTTGGCCTTTGTATCATCTGGTCCTTTTCTTTTGGTCTTTGTATCATCTGTCCTTTTCTTTTGGTCTTTGTATCATATGTCCTTTTATTTTGATCTTTGCATCATCTGTCCTTTTCTTTTGGCCTTTGTATCATCTGTCCTTTTCTTTTGGCCTTTGTATCATCTGTCCTTTTCTTTTGGCCTTTGTATCATCTTTCCTTTTCTTTTGGTCTTTGTATCATCTGTCCTTTTCTTTTGGCCTTTGTATCATCTGTCCTTTTCTTTTGGCCTTTGTATCATCTAGTCCTTTTCCTTTGGCCTTTGTATCATCTGTCCTTTTCTTTTGGCCTTAGCATCATCTGGTCCTTTTCTTTTGGCCTTTGTATCATCTGCCCTTTTCTTTTGGCCTCTGTATCATCTGTCCTTTTCTTTTGACTTTTGCATCATCTGTCCTTTTCTTTTGGCCTTTGTATCATCTGTCCTTTTCTTTTGGCCTTTGTATCATCTGTCCTTTTCTTTTGGCCTTTGTATCATTTGTCCTTTTCTTTTGGCCTTTGTATCATCTGTCCTTTTCTTTTGACCTTTGTATCATCTGTCCTTTTCTTTTGCCTTTATATCATCTGTTCTTTTCTTTTGGCTTTTGTATCATCTGTCCTTTTCTTTTGACCTTTGTATCATCTGTCCTTTTCTTTTGGCCTTTGTATCATCTGGTCCTTTTCTTTTGGTCTTTATATCATCTGTCCTTTTCTTTTGGCCTTTGTATCATCTGTCCTTTTCGTTTGGTCTTTGTATCATATGTCCTTTTATTTTGATCTTTGCATCATCTGTCCTTTTCTTTTGGCCTTTGTATCATCTGTCCTTTCCTTTTGGCCTTTGTATCATCTGTCCTTTTCTTTTGGCCTTTGTATCATCTGTCCTTTTCTTTTGGCCCTGTATCATCTGTCCTTTTCTTTTGTACTTTGTATCATCTGTTCTTTTCTTTTGGCCTTTGTTTCATCTGTTCTTTTCTTTTGGCCTTGCATCATCTGTCCTTTTCCGTTGGCCTTTGTATCATCTGTCCTTTTCCTTTGGCCTTTGTTTCATCTGTCCTTTTCTTTTGGCCTTATATCATCTGTCCTTTTCTTTTGGCCTTTGTGGCATCTGTCCTTTTCTTTTTGCCTTTATATCATCTGTCCTTTTCTTTTGGCCTTTGTATCATCTGGTCCTTTTCTTTTGACCTTTTTATCATCTGGTCCTTTTCTTTTGACCTTTATATCATCTGTCCTTTTCTTTTGGCCTCTGTATCATATGTCCTTTTCATTTGGCCTTTGTATCATCTGTCCTTTTCTGTTGGCCTTATATCATCTGTCCTTTTCTTTTGGCCTTTGCATCATCTGTCCTTTTCTTTTGGCCTTTGTATCATCTGTCCTTTTCTTTTGGCCTTTGTATCATCTGTCCTTTTCTTTTGATCTTTGTATCATCTGTTCTTTTCTTTTGGCATTTGTATCATCTGTCCTTTTCTTTTGGCCTTTGTATCATCTAGTCCTTTTTCTTTGGCCTTTGTATCATCTGTCCTTTTCTTTTGGCCTTAGCATGATCTGGTCCTTTTCTGTGACCTTTGTATCATCTGCCCTTTTCTTTTGGCCTCTGTATCATCTGTCCTTTTCTTTTGACTTTTGTATCATCTGTCCTTTTCTTTTGGCCTTTGTATCATCTGTCCTTTTCTTTTGGCCTTTGTTTCATTTGTCCTTTTCTTTTGGTCTTTGTATCATCTGTCCTTTTCTTTTGACCTTTGTATCATCTGTCCTTTTCTTTTGCCTTTATATCATCTGTCCTTTTCTTTTGACCTTTGTATCATCTGTCCTTTTCTTTTGGCCTTTGTATCATCTGGTCCTTTTCTTTTGGCCTTTGTATCATCTGTCCTTTTCTTTTGGCCTTTGTATCATCTGTCCTTTTCTTTTGGTTTTTGTATCATCTGTCCTTTTCTTTTGGCCTTTGCATCATCTGTCCTTTTCTTTTGGCCTTTGTATCATCTGGTCCTTTTCTTTTGGCCTTTGTATCATCTGGTCCTTTTCTTTTGGCCTTTGTATCATCTGTCTTTTTCTTTTGGCCTTTGTATCATCTGTCCTTTTCTTTTGGTCTTTGTATCATCTGTCCTTTTATTTTGATCTTTGCATCATCTGTCCTTTTCTTTTGGCCTTTGTATCATCTGGTCCCTTTCTATTGGCCTTTGTATCATCTGTACTTTTGTTTTGGCCTTTGCATCATCTGGTCCTTTTCTTTTGGCCTTTGTATCATCTGTCCTTTTCTTTTGGCCTTTGTATCATGTGTCCTTTTCTTTTGGCCTTTGTATCATCTGTCCTTTTCTTTTGGCCTTTGTATCATCTGTCCTTTTCTTTTGGCCTTTGTATCATCTGTCCTTTTCTTTTGGCCTTTGTATCATCTGTCCTTTTCTTTTGGCCTTTGTATCATCTGTCCTTTTCTTTTGACGTTTGTATCATCTGTCCTTTTCTTTTGGCCTTTGTATCATCTGTCCTTTTCTTTTGGCCTTTGTATCATCTGTCCTTTTCTTTTGGCCTTTGTATCATCTGTCCTTTTCTTTTGGCTTTTGTATCATCTGTCCTTTTCTTTTGACGTTTGTATCATCTGTCCTTTTCTTTTGGTCTTTGTATCATATGTCCTTTTCTTTTGGCCTTTGTATCATCTGTCCTTTTCTTTTGGCCTTTGTATCATCTGTCCTTTTCTTTTGGCCTTTGTATCATCTGTCCTTTTCTCTTGGCCTTTGTATCATCTGTCCTTTTCTTTTGGCCTTTGTATCATCTGTCCTTTCCTTTTGGCCTTTGTATCATCTGTCCTTTTCTCTTGGCCTTTGTATCATCTGTCCTTTTCTTTTGGCCTTTGTATCATCTGTCCTTTTCTTTTGGCCCTGTATCATCTGTCCTTTTCTTTTGGCCTTTGTATCATCTGTTCTTTTCTTTTGGCCTTTGTTTCATCTGTCCTTTTCTTTTGGCCTTTGTATCATCTGTTCTTTTTTTTTTGGCATTTGTATCATCTGTACTTTTCTTTTGGCCTTTGTATCATCTGGTCCTTTTCTTTTGGCCTTCAATTGTGCTTCATGTTGTCTCTGCATAGGTCGTAGTATTTTCTTGCATTCTTTCATGTCTTGGTAAGTTGGATTGTCTGGATCCCTAGGTCTGTTTGGCAGCTTTCCATTTTGCAAATTGGTTCTTGCTACGTTTTGCAGCCTTGTATATTTCTGGTGTCCATTTATGTTTTCTGTTAGGTCTTCGTTTAGGGTTGTTGTTTTTAGGCATTTGCTGTTGTTAAGATATCAAATAGTTCGTTCACTACTTTGTCAATGTTACATTTTGCTATCGGTTGGTTGGTTTCTTGCAAAGTTGTTAATTTTGCCTCTACATTGTTTTTATATTCTTGTTTATCGATCTTATTCCATTTAATCCTCTTGGTAAGATTTACTCCTGGATTTTGGGTTTTACCCTCCAAATAACATGAGAATCGCACCAGTATTGGGTCATGAGTTGAGGTGTTTAGTGTTTCTCTTTCAAAGTTGACATACTCGTT
Source organism: Bathymodiolus septemdierum (assembly GCA_963383655.1). NCBI lineage: Eukaryota > Metazoa > Mollusca > Bivalvia > Mytilida > Modiolidae > Bathymodiolus > Bathymodiolus septemdierum. Next base: position 5,726,820 of record OY726521.1, read on the forward strand.
GATCATTGATGTGGATTCTAGGACGTAGTCAATCTGAGAAATGTCTTTTCCGTTAAAATGGAAAAATGTAGCCGAGTTTATGCATTTTGGTGGTACTTTCATATAATTTTCATTTAGAAAGCATTTAAATTGACGATCTTGCACAGAGTCTCTGCGCAGCAATGCATTCATGTCTCCACCTAATAGAATATTCGCTTTGTTCTTGTACTTTCTATAATTTCTGACAATTCGTCCAAAGTTTCTTGAAATAAGTCCGTGTTGCTATTTCCTCTACATGGAAGGTAGACGCATAAAATTAATATCGGTGGAGTCGTGTTCAGTCTTATGCCGACGATTCTGTTTCCGTCATCTGGTATTGGTTCGATCAAGTGTTCGTACTTATTGTGAATACAGATTGCTACTCCACCATGCCCTCTGTGACGCATTATTGGGTCCTGTACTATGCAGTCATCAAAACACTTGGTTAAACATACGTAATCTGGTAGGAAGTCATCGAGCTTGTGTTTTTCAAATGTGTGTAGCCAATGTTCTTGTAAAAGAAGGATATCGGCCCTGTTTGATAAAGTTTGGAGATATACCTGATTGCCGTGAAATCCCTCTATATTAATTGTGACTAGTTAATGTTTCTGTGGATAGTTGAGTTTTGAATTTATCGTTTCCTGTACTTTGAGGTTTCGTTGGGTCTAACTCCTTGTCATTTACGTTTTGCTTAGTTGGTGTAGCTGTATCCATATTTTGAGCGATTATTGTCGGGAGTGAGATGGTATGATTGGCAGGTGTTTGTCCCGCATTTTTGGTGGTCGGGGATGGAATAAAAAATGATCCGAATTGTCCCCTGTATTCAAGAATGTTTCGTCGTTTCTTGTAGGTTGGAGAAAATCGTCTATTTGGTCGCAAAGAGTGTGGTCTCTATTGTGTTATGCTTGGCATCCTTAGAGACGGATTTGCGTTGTTCATATATTCGTTTTTTCGTTTCCTTTGGTTGTAATATCGTGGCGTTGGTGCTTGCCTGTGGCCCTGAGGAGGCTGAGAGTTCATCATTAGCAACTCTGTATTATTTCTATGTACATCGTGATACAATTAAGTTTTTGTTCTAAGAACTACACCTTCATCTCTGTAAGCATTCCGGTTTTGTGGATATTGTACATGAGGATATTCTTGTTGTGGCATAGCATTATTTCGTTGTAATTCCATTTCTAGTTGTTCTATTCTCTGTGTGGCTATCATGTTTGATTTTTGCAACTCTGTTTTTACCCTCTAATGTTATAGAGTATGACCTATTCGTGGATAACTGTTTTTTGAGGTGAGTGACTTCTGTTTTCAACTTGGTAATTTGATTTTCCTTAATATTTAATAGTCTTTCTTTTTCTGACAGAGAAGTCTGTAGTATATCAGTCTCATTCTGTAAATTTTCAATGATAGATTGATTTGGCGTTGGAGTTCTCGCTGCCTTTTCCGTCGTTTTTGTATTCTGCGTTATACCAATTTGTGTGGGTTGATATGGTTGCTTTGGTCAAGTTGCTCTATTAGCTGACAGTACTCTATCCCCATTAGCAGTGGGTGTCTTAATTGACTGTGAATTAGGCTGGCTAATTTGTTTTTCTAATTGTAGTGGACTAGACAGAGTATGTTGTACTCGAAAGTGTGGAGTAGGGCGATCAGTTTTAGTGTTATCAGTATCCCCCTTTTGACTGTTATGATAACTAGTTGACTGGTTTGCTCCTTCTTTGTCAGTCATGGTATCGTGCTGATAAGTACAGATATAGCTTGTACCGGGGTCGTCTAGTTTTGTCTCTTCTTCTGGTGTTATATTTTCACATTCATAATGGAGCCATGAATTACAGATATCACATGCTACCGAAGTAGGTTTGTCGTCGCAGTGTCTAGAACATATAGGACATACTGGATAATCAGTTTCTGGATTGTCTATACTGTCTATTAAGGATGATGATATATTATTCTCATGTATTGATTCTAGTTGTCTTATTTCAGTATTGGGTATAGTGGCTGTTTTCCCAGATTCCATGTCTTTGTATTCTGCGTTTTCAAGATATTGCTCGCAGTATTCTCTAATTTTACTGTTAATGTCCTTAAATTTATCATTATGATCCAGAATTGAGAGTATGTTCACTAGGTATTGATTAACAAAGTCAAGGATATGGTGATGGTTCCCATTAAACAAGATTTTAGATGTCGAATTGTAGAGGTTAAGTACAAATACTGATTCCGAGACTACTGCTTCCTGTTTTCTGTAGTTTGGGTAGTTTTTAGTATTAGGTTTTGGCTCTTTAGGTAGTTCATTGTGACTATCTTAAACTCTTCATATGCCGCAGTTGAGAATGTTAGCACTATTCCACCCATGGTAAGTTTGACCACAACAGATAGTGGTCTTTCAGCGGCCTCAATTTGCTGTTTGATAGCCTTTGACCTGTTAAGTTCGTAATCAACTTTATGATTGTCAGTATGTATTGTGGTGGTCTGTTTTTTTAGTTTTTGTCAGCGAAATTGTTTTTGCTGGAGTCAAGGGGGTACGAGTCGCCCTTTGTCTTACACCACGTCTTGTCGCTATGACTCTTTCCATGGTTGGATGAATTTGGAGTTCAGCTAAGCTGTGACCATGCTAAATTCCTTTTTGAAGGTATTTGCTATGTGACGACGAAAACCTTTGTAAATTCAGCAAGCTGTGACCCTGCTAAATTGATTCAGAACGGAATGATTTGAAAACGGCGGAATAAATAAATTCGTATTTCAGCAAGCTATGACCCTGCTAAATTCTTGTTTGTAGATTTATATGTGTCGGGTGTAGAAAATTGATATTCAGCAAGCTTTGACCCTGCTAAATTGATTCAGAACGGAATGATTTGAAAACGGCGGAATAAATAAACTCGTATTTCAGCAAGCTATGACCCTGCTAAATTGATTCAGAACGGAATGATTTGAAAACGGCGGAATAAATAAATTCGTATTTCAGCAAGCTATGACACTGCTAAATTGATTCAGAACGGAATGATTTGAAAACGGCGGAATAAATAAACTCGTATTTCAGCAAGCTATAACCCTGCTAAATTGATTCAGAACGGAATGATTTGAAAACGGCGGAATAAATAAATTCGTATTTCAGCAAGCTATGACCCTGCTAAATGCTTGTTTGTAGAGATTTCTATGTGTCGGGTGTAGAAAATTGATATTCAACAAGCTTTGACCCTGCTAAATTGATTCAGAATGGAATGGTTTGAAAACGGCGGAATAAATAAATTCGTATTTCAGCAAGCTTTGACCCTGATAAATTCCTATTTGTAAAGACTTCTATGTGTCGGATGTAGAAAATTGATATTCAGCAAGCTTTGACCCTGCTAAATTGATTCAGAACGGAATGATTTGAAAACGGCGGAATAAATAAATTCGTATTTCAGCAAGCTATGACCCTGCTAAATTCTTGTTTGTAGAGATTTCTATGTGTTGGGTGTAGAAAATTGATATTCAGCAAGCTTTGACCCTGCTAAATTGATTTAGAACGGAATGATTTGAAAACGGCGGCATAAATAAACTCGTATTTCAGCAAGCTATGACCCTGCTAAATTGATTCAGAACGGAATGATTTGAAAACGGCGGAATAAATAAATTCGTATTTCAGCAAGCTATGACCCTGCTAAATTGATTCAGAACGGAATGATTTGAAAACGGCGGAATAAATAAATTCGTATTTCAGCAAGCTATGACCCTGCTAAATTGATTCAGAACGGAATGATTTGAAAACGGCGGAATAAATAAATTCCTATTTTAGCAAGCTATCACCCTACTAAATGCTTGTTTGTAGAGATTTTTATGTGTCGGGTGTAGAAAATTGATATTCAGCAAGCTTTGACCCTGCTAAATTGATTCAGAACGAATGGTTTGAAAACGGCGGAATAAATAAATTCGTATTTCAGCAAGCTTTGACCCTGCTAAATTGATTCAGAACGGAATGATTTGAAAACGGCGGAATAAATAAATTCGTATTTCACCAAGCTATGACCCTGCTAAATTGCTATTTGTAAAGACTTCTATGTGTCGAGTGTAGCAAATTTATATTCAGCAAGCTTTGACCCTGCTAAATTGATTCAGAACGGAATAATTTGAAAACGGCGGAATAAATAAATTCGTATTTCAGCAAGCTATGACCCTGCTAAATTCTTGTTTGTAGATTTCTATGTGTTGGGTGTAGAAAATTGATATTCAGCAAGCCTTGACCCTGCTAAATTGATTCAGAACGGAATGATTTGAAAACGGCGGAATAAATAAACTCGTATTTCAGCAAGCTATGACCCTGCTAAATTGATTCAGAACGGAATGATTTGAAAACGGCGGAATAAATAAATTCGTATTTCAGCAAGCTATGACCCTGCTAAATTGATTCAGAACGGAATGATTTAAAAACGGCGGAATAAATAAATTCGTATTTCAGCAAGCTTTGACCCTGCTAAATTCTTATTTGTAGAGACCTCTATGTGTCGGGTGTAGAAAATTGATATTCAGCAAGCTATGACCCTGCTAAATTGATTCAGAACGGAATGATTTGAAAACGGCGGAATAAATAAATTCGTATTTCAGTAAGCTATGACCCTGCTAAATTGATTCAGAACGGAATGATTTGAAAACGGCGGAATAAATAAATTCGTATTTCAGCAAGCTATGACCCTGCTAAATGCTTTTTTGTAGAGATTTCTATGTGTCGGGTGTAGAAAATTGATATTCAGCAAGCTTTGACCCTGCTAAATTGATTCAGAACGGAATGATTTGAAAACGGCGGAATAAATAAATTCGTATTTCACCAAGCTATGACCCTGCTAAATTCTTGTTTGTAGATTTCTATGTGTCGGGTGTAGAAAATTGATATTCAGAAAGCTTTGACCCTGCTAAATTGATTCAGAACGGAATGATATGAAAACGGCGGAATAAATAAATTCGTATTTCAGCAAGCTATGACCCTGCTAAATTGATTCAGAACGGAATGATTTGAAAACGGCGGAATAAATAAATTCGTATTTCAGCAAGCTATGACCCTGCTAAATTGATTCAGAACGGAATGATTTGAAAACGGCGGAATAAATAAATTACTATTTCAGCAAACTATGACCCTGCTAAATGCTTGTTTGTAGAGATTTCTATGTGTCGGGTGTAGAAAATTGATATTCAGCAAGCTTTGACCCTGCTAAATTGATTCAGAACGGAATGATTTGAAAACGGCGGAATAAATAAATTCGTATTTCAGCAAGCTATGACCCTGCTAAATTCTTATTTGTAGAGACCTCTATGTGTCGGGTGTAGAAAATTGATATTCAGCAAGCTTTGACCCTGCTAAATTGATTCAGAACGGAATGATTTGAAAACGACGGAATAAATAAATTCGTATTTCAGCAAGCTATGACCCTGCTAAATTCTTATTTGTAGAGACCTCTATGTGTCGGGTGTAGAAAATTGATATTCAGCAAGCTATGACCCTGCTAAATTTAATTCGATTTAATAGCTTAGCTGTGCAACTTTGTTGCATATACGACGTAGCCAGAGCTTTGAGAGTAGTTCGCTTGGATGCACACCATTAGTAGCGGATAGTTGATGTAGTACTGGATTTTTCTGTTCTTCCCTTTGCTGCCTTTACTGCCCTTGGTTTTGTGTAATATGTCTTTGGTGAAGTTTGGCGACATATACATAAATTGGACTGTGTTTTTTGCTTTTGGACAGTATGAAAGATTTATATCTTGAACTAGGCTGTTAAACAGTTTCAATTGTTTTTCAAGTTTTTCGTTCTGGGTATAAATTTCAGGATGTTTATGGCCCTTGTCTTTGTTGTGTCTTATGATCGAGACAGGGGGACATTCCAGGAGGATGACTCGAGAATATTTATATCTCGTTTCTATTTGTCTCTTGTATATTTTAGTAGGCAGTCAACTAATTTCTGTATCCTAGTCTTGTCGTTCAGTGTAGTATATCGAAGGGTAATTAATTTTGTGGTGTGAGATTTTATGGTGAAGTCACAAGTGCCTAGCCACAGGAATAGGATTGCTTTATCTTGGTATTGTAACAAGTATTGTAACAGATTCTTTAATATAGACCAGATGAATTCTGCTGTTTCAGGTGTTTCAATTTTTATACTATGCAATTTGGAATTCCAGGAAGGATTCTGTTGAGATTTGTTCTGAAATGTATTTCCCTTTGCTGTCTGAGAGAAGTATGGCGGACTTTTTTCTAGTTTTATTTCCGACTGGTCCGAGATTGATATCGAAAATGCGTTTTCTAATTTTTGACTCGGGTCATTGACGAGATTCGAGAGCAGACACGTGTAAAACGGTGGAACAACGTTTTTGAAGACCAGAAATACGGTAGATAAAACAATTAAAATGTCCAATAAAACAATATAAAATGATATAAAATGAAAACAATCGTGAATGGGATATATATACAACAGGGGCCAGTCAGCTCCAGGTAGGAGAATTTACACGTGGCCGAGACTGGCGGGAAAGGTATATTTCGATTCTTTTTACAATATGGATGGTGCGCGTTCTAACTCCAACTAAAAGTTAGTATGGGATATAAATACAGTCAAGGACCAGAAAATATACAGTTTAAATAGTTTCTGGCGGCTAAAAGGTAAAAATATACAGCACTTTCAGGCACAGGTAAATTAAACATCCATCTTCTTTCCCAGGCATGCGCATATTATTGGCTACATTGGAGATGTGGGTTGTCCATTGAGATTTACAGATATGTGTAACTCTTGGAATGGATTATATATTCTAGACATGTTTATGTCCATCCAGGATGTACAGTTTCTGGCTTTTAATACGGAGAATGTAGCATGTTTTGCATTAAAGTGTATACCTCAGTCTTTGTCTCATTTCTCGAGGTTTCTAGGCCTTGTTATAGTATTGTGTGGATACGGATTAATGTAGAAGAACAACGGTTGTATTGCTGTTCTACATTATAAAATCACAGTATGGTCTTCCCCTGAAATGGGTGTGAAACAGCCCTAGCCTACAGTTGAGATGTACACTTTACTTCTGTCCTTAAATGCTTAAATCTGGGCATTTTCGTCGTTTTTTGGTATTATGTGGGATATAAAACATTATTTCTCATAAGAAGGGTCTCAACATGAAAACAAAATACCGGTGATGTAGCTATATTCTTCCGTAAATGGCCGTTTTCGGGTGAAGACGACCGAGGTAAGAAGAACCCACGTGCACTCGTCTTTACTCGTTGTGACATCCAATCAGAACGCCTCTAGCAAGAAAAAAAATCGTTTAAATATATACCCTAAGCCGGGAATGTCACATTATATACCCTGTCTGATAGCTGAATAACAGATATATTACGGAATTAACCATTGGTTTTTTTTTTCAAATGCAGACTCCAACCGTATTAAATATATTTGTGTCTTTTATTTTAATTTTTTCGTATTTCTAGATGTCCTTTTCCGTACCTTTGACGTCATTCTTCAATGACGTCAAAATATGTGTCACGTCATATTTCATGTATGGGGTTTCGCATGAAGGAAAATACTGTACTTTCAACAAAATATTAGTGAGAAAAGCTCAAATATCAGTAGAAAGCTCCTTAGTTTACCAATCGGTGTCACAAAAGTCAATTTTATGTGATGTGTATTTCATAACGCTCAATTTTATGATATTGATCTGATAATTTATGCAAATTAGTTACTGATCAATGGCGGGGGTCTCTAGGAGTTCGCGATAGTGAAAGTTGTTGGTTTACGGAAGAAATAGGTACTTACATGCGTTGTTGGGAAAGCCCGGGTGATCTTCCACTCGTGATAGAAATTTTTATTTCTTTTCGCTCGTTTCGCTGCGCTCCACTCGCGAAAAGACATAAAATTTATATCACTCGTGGAAGATCACCCGGTCTTTCCCAAGAACGTATGTAAGAACCTATTAGTCTTCCTATTACCGTCATCATTGTCCCTGACATCACTCTGTGATGTTTCAAATACAAACACAAACAATCACGAGGTTCCCATCAGGTAAAGAGTAAGAACACGTGAAGTGGGCCGACTAATTGGAAGTAGTGTACATGTTTTAGAAAATAACACCACAAATTGAGAGATTTACATTTTACAAGATTAAATCAAGTCACCAGTATACGTCCTACTTCTTCAGTTTATATTGTACCTGTTCCAAGCCAAATACTTGGTTTTCCAATGCCATATGTCACGATCTGCTTTGTTGTCAATGTTTTGAGGTGAGAGGTCATTGTTTGTATTTTTTCTGTTGGATTTTTGATTTGTACAATTTAATTAAAATGAGATGTTTGTTGTATCTTTTTTCATTTTGTTGTTGTTGTAAATAACCTATAACCTTTAACGAAATCCCTTATGGTTGTCAGGTCAGGATTCAAACATTCATGTAACTCCATCTTTAGTTTTATATGTATGTTTTGTAGATCATTGTTTGTCCTTTTGTACTTTTTCTTTTGGAGATTGTGTTGTCTGTTCTTCGATTTACGGATTCTGATTACTCCTTTGGTATCTTCAAACTCTTCTGACGACTGAACACATGACACTCAACATCCATTTCTAATTATACTGGCATTATCAATTAAACAACAGAACAGATGAGAAAGTGTTATTAGAATTTTAATTATATGGCAGGAAAATTGTTTATCCCCGGTTTGATAAAAATGTCGGCTTTTGATTGGTCAATGACCCATGCTACCGGCTGGTAGTCACACAACGTCACGGAGGATCGTTACGTTGCTATGCATGTCAAACTCATAATCTCAAATCGCTCTGCATCCCACACGAACACGGAGAAAGGAGGTAGAAATTCTTGAGAGGAAACAAATGAAAAACTTCCTTATAAATACAAAAAAAAATAACAAACAATGCAGCAAATTATACTGAGAAATTTAGTATTCCTAATGTACACGGGTAGTGTAAAATTTATTAATTCGTGCTAACATTGATGTTGATGTTAATTCAAATTTGTGTCTAAAAGAAATGGTCTCGACTTCAGTTGTTTGAATACAAACATTTTAAAATTATTTCGCATTATTGTTATCACATGAATTCTTCATTCGCTTTATCGTAGACGTACTAAAGACATATAAAGTGTATAACACATTTGTATTTTATCAATATAATTATTGAACCAATTTGTGGTGACGTCATTAATATTGTAACGCGTGACAAAACGCGGCAAATACAAAACAAACTAAATCACAGCAAAACATCACTGAAAAACGTTAAAATTTAGTTAACTGTGAGGTATCTCCCTACATCTTATCAAAATGCACCCAAACTTTCACTTCAGGAATTCTATTTTAGTCCGCAAGTTCAAAAACGTTTTTAATACGAATTACGTTAGAAAATATCCAGAAAACCCACTAAAAATCAATTTTTGTTTTCAAACCGGTGATAAAATCGTTATCTACGTGTCTACCCGTGGGCATTGAGATTGTATCACCCTTCAGCAATAATGTCCAACCTTCGGCTTCGCCTCAGGCTATACAGAATCGCTTCAGGGTGGTACAATCTCAATGCCCATGGACAAACACGTAGATAACTGATAATATACAGTCACAGGAAATAATTTGCACATTTGATTTTAAAGATAATATGTACCTTTTTAAGTTTTATATACAAATACAATATAATTAAAATCTGACATTTAATGTTTTGGCAATCACTAACATATTACAACATTCCGTTAATAGTCAGGTAAACATTTATTCGTCTATGACGTCAAATAGTATACAAGACAGTTTAACTATATTGACCAATCGATCAATAGTCACCAGGGTATGCTCATTTGTTAATACCTCAATTTTAGATAGGCTCGTTACTGATTGGTTGGTTGAAAATGTGACTTTTGATGTGATCCTATATTGGATGTTGTTATATGTTAGTATATATTTTATGCATTGTTTTCACTACGGTTTAAATACAATTTACTTATAATAAATATAAAATGTTCTATATATTTAAAATCCACCTGTTATGTAAATCTTGAGGTGTATATATTTTATGCATTGTTTTCACTACGGTTTATATACAATTTACTTATAATAAATATAAAATGTTCTATATATTTAAAATCCACCTGTTATGTAAATCTTGAGGTGTATATATTTTATGCATTGTTTTCGTTACGGTTTAAATACAATTTACTTATAATAAATATGAAATGTTCTATATATCTAAAATCCACCTGTTATGTAAATCTTGAGGTGTATATATTTTATGCATTGTTTTCGTTACGGTTTAAATACAATTTACTTATAATAAATATGAAATGTTCTATTATTTAAAATCCACCTGTTATGTAAATATATTGTCAAAACTCTCCATTATTTTTAAGGAATGGAGAGTTATAGTTCTCTTTGTACTTTAGATACTATACACAGACTTTTCTTTGTTACAAGATTAATAATTAATAAAATTAGTAAAGTACAATGAGTGGATTTCAAGTTGGAAAATGTCGTCGTATCTCTACATTCCTTAAAAACAATGGGCCTCGGCTCCATTATTTTTAAGGAATGAAGAGTTACTCTGACATTCTCCTATACATAACAGATTATACAACATGTATATACATTTGTGTTCAAACAATTTGTGAGACATGATTGAACAACTAAACCATTGAACAATAAATTAAACAAATGTTAATAATCATTCTTTTATTAATTATTACAACATTTAGTTGTACACAGAAAAAAACCCCAATTAATTCAACTTCCACTACGTCGACTCATCGTTACGGACATGATTGTCTGTATTCTGTATGTAGATAATAACATCAGGGTCTAGGGTAAACTTTGCCGTTATCTTTCTTGCCCATGTCAATATACATCAGTACAGCAAATATTACCAACAGCAGCTGGAAGAGAGTGAACAAGAATATTAGATAGATAGATAGATAGATAGAGAGAGAGAGAGAGAGAGAGAGAGAGAGAGAGAGAGAGAGAGTGAGTGAGTGAGTGAGTGAGTGAGTGAGTGAGTGAGTGAGTGAGTGAGTGAGTGATGCCTAACATGACCCAGCTATATTACAGCTATATCATGGCGAGAACAAGTTAAATTTCAATGAGATGATAATGATGAGGTCAGCATTGTACTAGACCAACACACTTAGTTGGATTTTATAGTGCTAACCCACTGAAACAAAAGTCCATGAATCGACATGTCGCCCGACTCGGACACTATATCTTGATTCCGAACCAATCCGTCTTTACTCTTTCTCCTTAGCGCTGCAGGCTTAACAGAGAGCAACAGGTACTAATTTGATAGTCTTTGTTCGAACCCACAATCTACCGCACTCGAGGCGAGCATTCTAACTATTACACCACCGATGAACCCACGATCTACCACACTCGAGGCGAGCATTCTAACTATTACACCACCGATGAACCCACAATCTACCGCACTCGAGGCGAGCATTCTAACTATTACACCACCGATGAACCCACGATCTACCACACTCGAGGCGAGCATTCTAACTATTACACCACCGATGAACCCACGATCTACCGCACTCGAGGCGAGCATTCTAACTATTACACCACCGATGAACCCACGATCTACCACACTCGAGGCGAGCATTCTAACCATTACACCACCGATGAACGCACGATCTACCACACTCGAGGCGAGCATTCTAACTATTACACCACCGATGAACCCACGATCTACCACACTCGAGGCGAGCATTCTAACTATTACACCACCGATGAACCCACGATCTACCACACTCGAGGCGAGCATTCTAACTATTACACCACCGATGAACCCACGATCTACCGCACTCGAGGCGAGCACGCTAACTATTACACCACCGATGAACCCACGATCTACCACACTCGAGGCGAGCACGCTAACTATTACACCACCGATGAACCCACGATCTACCACACTCGAGGCGAGCACGCTAACTATTACACCACCGATGAACGCACGATCTACCACACTCGAGGCGAGCATTCTAACTATTACACCACCGATGAACCCACGATCTACCACACTCGAGGCGAGCATTCTAACTATTACACCACCGATGAACCCACGATCTACCGCACTCGAGGCGAGCACGCTAACTATTACACCACCGATGAACCCACGATCTACCACACTCGAGGCGAGCACGCTAACTATTACACCACCGATGAACCCACGATCTACCGCACTCGAGGCGAGCATTCTAACCATTACACCACCGATGAACGCACGATCTACCACACTCGAGGCGAGCATTCTAACTATTACACCACCGATGAACCCACGATCTACCGCACTCGAGGCGAGCACGCTAACTATTACACCACCGATGAACCCACGATCTACCACACTCGAGGCGAGCATTCTAACTATTACACCACCGATGAACCCACGATCTACCACACTCGAGGCGAGCATTCTAACTATTACACCACCGATGAACCCACGATCTACCACACTCGAGGCGAGCATTCTAACTATTACACCACCGATGAACCCACGATCTACCGCACTCGAGGCGAGCATGCTAACTATTACACCACCGATGAACCCACGATCTACCGCACTCGAGGCGAGCATGCTAACTATTACACCACCGATGAACCCACGATCTACCACACTCGAGGCGAGCATTCTAACTATTACACCACCGATGAACCCACGATCTACCGCACTCGAGGCGAGCATGCTAACTATTACACCACCGATGAACCCACGATCTACCGCACTCGAGGCGAGCATTCTAACCATTACACCACCGATGAACCCACGATCTACCACACTCGAGGCGAGCACGCTAACTATTACACCACCGATGAACCCACGATCTACCGCACTCGAGGCGAGCATGCTAACTATTACACCACCGATGAACCCACGATCTACCACACTCGAGGCGAGCACGCTAACTATTACACCACCGATGAACCCACGATCTACCACACTCGAGGCGAGCATGCTAACTATTACACCACCGATGAACCCACGATCTACCACACCCGAGGCGAGCATGCTAACTATTACACCACCGATGAACCCACGATCTACCGCACTCGAGGCGAGCATGCTAACTATTACACCACCGATGAACCCACGATCTACCGCACTCGAGGCGAGCATGCTAACTATTACACCACCGATGAACCCACGATCTACCACACCCGAGGCGAGCATGCTAACTATTACACCACCGATGAACCCACGATCTACCGCACTCGAGGCGAGCATGCTAACTATTACACCACCGATGAACCCACGATCTACCACACTCGAGGCGAGCACGCTAACTATTACACCACCGATGAACCCACGATCTACCACACTCGAGGCGAGCACGCTAACTATTACACCACCGATGAACCCACGATCTACCACACTCGAGGCGAGCACGCTAACTATTACACCACCGATGAACCCACGATCTACCACACTCGAGGCGAGCACGCTAACTATTACACCACCGATGAACCCACGATCTACCGCACTCGAGGCGAGCACGTTAACTATTAAACCATCGATGAACCCACGATCTACCGCACTCGAGGCGAGCACGCTAACTATTACACCACCGATGAACCCACGATCTACCGCACTCGAGGCGAGCACGCTAACTATTACACCACCGATGAACCCACGATCTACCACACTCGAGGCGAACATGCTAACTATTACACCACCGATGAACCCACGATCTACCACACTCGAGGCGAGCACGCTAACTATTACACCACCGATGAACCCACGATCTACCACACTCGAGGCGAGCATGCTAACTATTACACCACCGATGAACCCACGATCTACCACACTCGAGGCGAGCATGCTAACTATTACACCACCGATGAACCCACGATCTACCGCACTCGAGGCGAGCACGCTAACTATTACACCACCGATGAACCCACGGTCTACCACACTCGAGGCGAGCACGCTAACTATTACACCACCGATGAACCCACGATCTACCACACTCGAGGCGAGCACGCTAACTATTACACCACCGATGAACCCACGATCTACCACACTCGAGGCGAGCACGCTAACTATTACACCACCGATGAACCCACGATCTACCACACTCGAGGCGAGCACGCTAACTATTACACCACCGATGAACCCACGATCTACCGCACTCGAGGCGAGCACGTTAACTATTAAACCACCGATGAACCCACGATCTACCGCACTCGAGGCGAGCACACTAACTATTACACCACCGATGAACCCACGATCTACCACACTCGAGGCGAGCATGCTAACTATTACACCACCGATGAACCCACGATCTACCACACTCGAGGCGAGCACGCTAACTATTACACCACCGATGATCCCACGATCTACCACACTCGAGGCGAGCATGCTAACTATTACACCACCGATGAACCCACGATCTACCGCACTCGAGGCGAGCATGCTAACTATTACACCACCGATGAACCCACGATCTACCACACTCGAGGCGAGCACGCTAACTATTACACCACCGATGAACCCACGATCTACCACACTCGAGGCGAGCACGCTAACTATTACACCACCGATGAACCCACGATCTACCACACTCGAGGCGAGCACGCTAACTATTACACCACCGATGAACCCACGATCTACCACACTCGAGGCGAGCACGCTAACTATTACACCACCGATGAACCCACGATCTACCGCACTCGAGGCGAGCACGTTAACTATTAAACCACCGATGAACCCACGATCTACCGCACTCGAGGCGAGCATGCTAACTATTACACCACCGATGAACCCACGATCTACCACACTCGAGGCGAGCATGCTAACTATTACACCACCGATGAACCCACGATCTACCACACTCGAGGCGAGCACGCTAACTATTACACCACCGATGAACCCACGATCTACCACACTCGAGGCGAGCATGCTAACTATTACACCACCGATGAACCCACGATCTACCACACTCGAGGCAAGCATGCTAACTATTACACCACCGATGAACCCACGATCTACCACACTCGAGGCGAGCATGCTAACTATTACACCACCGATGAACCCACGATCTACCACACTCGAGGCGAGCATGCTAACTATTACACCACCGATGAACCCACGATCTACCACACTCGAGGCGAGCATGCTAACTATTACACCACCGATGAACCCACGATCTACCACACTCGAGGCGAGCACGCTAACTATTACACCACCGATGAACCCACGATCTACCACACTCGAGGCGAGCATGCTAACTATTACACCACCGATGAACCCACGATCTACCACACTCGAGGCGAGCATGCTAACTATTACACCACCGATGAACCCACGATCTACCACACTCGAGGCGAGCACGCTAACTATTACACCACCGATGAACCCACGATCTACCACACTCGAGGCGAGCACGCTAACTATTACACCACCGATGAACCCACGATCTACCACACTCGAGGCGAGCACGCTAACTATTACACCACCGATGAACCCACGATCTACCACACTCGAGGTGAGCACGCTAACTATTACACCACCGATGAACCCACGATCTACCACACTCGAGGCGAGCACGCTAACTATTACACCACCGATGAACCCACGATCTACCACACTCGAGGCGAGCACGCTAACTATTACACCACCGATGAACCCACGATCTACCACACTCGAGGCGAGCACGCTAACTATTACACCACCGATGAACCCACGATCTACCACACTCGAGGCGAGCACGCTAACTATTACACCACCGATGAACCCACGATCTACCACACTCGAGGCGAGCACGCTAACTATTACACCACCGATGAACCCACGATCTACCACACTCGAGGCGAGCACGCTAACTATTACACCACCGATGAACCCACGATCTACCACACTCGAGGCGAGCACGCTAACTATTACACCACCGATGAACCCACGATCTACCACACTCGAGGCGAGCACGCTAACCATTACACCACCGATGAACCCACGATCTACCACACTCGAGGCGAGCACGCTAACCATTACACCACCGATGAACCCACGATCTACCACACTCCAGGCGAGCACGCTAACTATTACACCACCGATGAACCCACGAGCTACCACACTCGAGGCGAGCACGCTAACTATTACACCACCGATGAACCCACGATCTACCACACTCGAGGCGAGCACGCTAACCATTACATCACCGATGAACCCACGATCTACCACACTCGAGGCGAGCACGCTAACTATTACACCACCGATGAACCCACGATCTACCACACTCGAGGCGAGCACGCTAACTATTACACCACCGATGAACCCACGATCTACCACACTCGAGGCGAGCACGCTAACTATTACACCACCGATGAACCCACGATCTACCACACTCGAGGCGAGCACGCTAACTATTACACCACCGATGAACCCACGATCTACCACACTCGAGGCGAGCACGCTAACTATTACACCACCGATGAACCCACGATCTACCACACTCGAGGCGAGCATGCTAACTATTACACCACCGATGAACCCACGATCTACCACACTCGAGGCGAGCACGCTAACTATTACACCACCGATGAACCCACGATCTACCACACTCGAGGCGAGCACGCTAACTATTACACTACCGATGAACCCACGATCTACCACACTCGAGGCGAGCATGCTAACTATTACACTACCGATGAACCCACGATCTACCACACTCGAGGCGAGCACGCTAAATATTACACCACCGATGAACCCACGATCTACCACACTCGAGGCGAGCACGCTAACTATTACACTACCGATGAACCCACGATCTACCACACTCGAGGCGAGCATGCTAACTATTACACTACCGATGAACCCACGATCTACCACACTCGAGGCGAGCACGCTAAATATTACACCACCATGATAAGACTAAATGTAAAGTATAGTTCAGATAAATATAGATATGAACTCTGAGGGAATAGAACACTCTGATGTTGTGTACATCTACCATGACAGTGGTGTCCAGAACATGTGGTGGTCAAATCAAACGCCCTTAGGACAGAACACAAATCAGTGAATGAAACACTAACAGCACGACAAAGGTAAATTGTAGCAGCTCCTTATGAACTATTTGTTAAGAATCGTCGTTGGTGTGTATGCTCCGTTACAAGGAAATCTTAGCCGATCCTATCTATTATATCATCGTCGTTGGTGTGTATGCTCCGTTACAAGGAAATCTTAGCCGATCCTATCTATTATATCATCTTTTCCTTGTGGCAATCTAACCTCCCCGATATGATAGGAGATCAAGTACTTATCATATGATACTGAGAAGAATGGGTGCGGACACATATTGGTAAGTAAAGGTACCTTTTACCTTTCTCCTATGTATGAAGTTATATCATACAGACTCAAAGGTGACAAAAATATATGACGTATAATGAAATCTTACCTGGAAGGTAAAACCCGAGCCAAATCCCACACCTGCATACACTGGATTCCCTAGCACTTTGTTCCACACAACATCAAAACAACTCTGAAATTATAATGGAATCAGTGAAAATCAAAACAAAACTTGTTTCATATGAATAAAAGAACAATTCGGTCAGAAAAGGGACATAACTGGTGCCCATGAGATCATACAATACAATACAATATTATTTATACAAACATTAGCACATTGTATCAAGTACGATGAGGACAGATTTACATTCTCTATCTGAGTATTATAAATTATTCTGAAACAATTTCATAACACTGTGTCTTGTACACAAATACTATACTATTAGTTCGGATGAACTAAAGACATATGCTAAATATGTTGTGATCAGTAGACAACAGCAGGTTGTTTTGAAGAGTTTGAAGATAGCAAAGGGATAATCAGAATCAGTAAAATGAAGGACAGACAATGCAATGGTCAAAAAAAAAAACACAAAAGAACAAACAATGATCAACAAAACACTACACAGAAAACTAAGGTACCGACCATTTAACTTGCAGTGAGGGTTATGGTTTTTTGTTTCGTTCAAAATATTTTTTTCGACAACACAAGAGTTAAAACATTTATTTTTTTTGTCTCACAAACCGCGAAATTTTTGTCCAGAATTTAACATTAGGTTATATAACAAAAACTCTGAATCAGATTTTTTTTTCCCTCCACCAAAATCAGAATATTTTTTTCAGCAACATTGGGAATCACAATATTTTTTTAGAAAAAAACCATTACCCCCCTGGAAATTAAATGGTCCTTCCTTAAAGATCGATCAACACGAACCCAACTGAAAACCAGTGGTGAACTCAGGTGCTCCGGAAGTGACTACAATCCCTGCTCCACTAGTGGAACCCGTCGTGCTACTCTAGTTATACAAGTCCGGTGAAAAGTCATGAATGAGGAAAGTGTTTACGACAAGTGCAATATGTCCGTGGTCATTTGTGACACAAATATTCCGTAACGGGTATCCAAGTCAAAACTTTCGAAGTTATGACTTCAGTTTAAACAATAAGAACCCTTGGTTCAGTAGCCTCCTTGTTAACAGCAACCTTCTATCAAGAATATCATGATAGGAAACACAAGCTATCGAATATCTGATCACATGAGATATATATATAGGTACTGATGGATTGTTGCTACGTACAAATGGAAAGTTCACAATGGGAAAATTGAAATCATCTCTTTTGTCATTTTTCGTTCTTAACCTGCCGTTAAATCAAATTGCATTAGTACATAGATGAACCTGTTAATTCCAGGTACGAATTTTGAATGAGAGAAATGGCAGTTTTATGTGGAATTATGTTTTTTTGTAAAAATAAATGTAGAAAAAAGTAATAATCTACTGACAACAAAAGCTGATCTTCTAAAATTACAGTAACTGACATGCAGGTTTTGTACCAAACTAGTAGTCTTTTGAAAACATTTCTGAACAAATATATCCTGTGTGCCTACCCGTTTACATTTCTTTTCACTTAATTTATTGATTATTTCTAATGTTAAGTCCTTCATGTATTTAACTATAAGAAGAGTTTGAAGATACCAAAGGGGTAATCAGAATTCGTAAGTCGAGGAAGAACAGACAACACAATGAGCAAAAGAAAAAGTACAAAAGGACAAACAACGATAAACAAAACATACACATAAAACTATAGATCGAGTAACACGAACCCCACTAAAAACGAGGGGTGAACTTATGTTATATATGATATATACATACCTCCTCATGTATATCAAGTGTGAGTATTCGAGCACATGCAGTTTGTGGGTCAGTGCCACCAGTGGGTGTCGTTTTACAGCAGACCAGAGGTGCGTCTATAGGTGAAACAACATTTCCAGGTGTTCTATCCCAATTTTTAGCATAAGTAGCGAAATCTGTGTATCCATTCACTCCACAACACTTCATCTAAATGTTAAATATTGTCTATTTATTATAACATTGATTTCATTGAAGATAATTCCTGTACTTACATGACTTATCATCTAAATGTTAAATATTGTCTATTATAACATTGATGTCATTGTATATAATTCCTGTACGTACATGACTTATCATCTAAATGTTAAATATTGTCTATTATAACATTGATGTCATTGTAGATAATTCCTGTAGGTACATGACTTATCATCTAAATGCTAAATATTGTCTATCATAACTTATGTTGATTTCATTGAAGATAATTTCTATACTTACATGACCTATCATCTAAATGTTAAATATTGTCTATTATAACTCATGTTGATTTCATTGAAGATAATTCCTGTACTTACATGACGTATCATCTAAATGTTAAATATTGTCTATTATAACTTATGTTGATTTCATTGAAGATAATTCCTGTACTTACATGACCTATCATCTAAATGTTAAAAATTTTCTATTATAACATTGATTTCATTGAAGATAATTCCTGTACCTACATGACTTATCATCTAAATGTTAAATATTGTCTATTATAACATTGATTTTATTGAAGATAATTCCTGTACTTACATGACTTATCATCTAAATGTTAAATATTGTCTATTATAACTTATGTTGATTTCATTGAAGATAATTCCTGTACTTACATGACTTATCATCTAAATGTTAAATATTTTCTATTATAACATTGATTTCATTGAAGATAATTCCTGTACTTACATGACTTATCATCTAAATGTTAAATATTTTCTATTATAACATTGATTTCATTGAAGATAATTCCTGTACTTACATGACCTATCATCTAAATGTTAAATATTGTCTATTATAACTTATGTTGATTTCATTGAAGATAATTCCTGTACTTACATGACTTATCATCTAAATGTTAAATATTGTCTATTATAACATTGATGTCATTGTATATAATTCCTGTACGTACATGACTTATCATCTAAATGTTAAATATTGTCTATCATAACTTATGTTGATGTCATTGTAGATAATTCCTGTAGGTACATGACTTATCATCTAAATGCTAAATATTGTCTATCATAACTTATGTTGATTTCATTGAAGATAATTTCTATACTTACATGACCTATCATCTAAATGTTAAATATTGTCTATTATAACTCATGTTGATTTCATTGAAGATAATTCCTGTACTTACATGACGTATCATCTAAATGTTAAATATTGTCTATTATAACTTATGTTGATTTCATTGAAGATAATTCCTGTACTTACATGACCTATCATCTAAATGTTAAAAATTTTCTATTATAACATTGATTTCATTGAAGATAATTCCTGTACCTACATGACTTATCATCTAAATGTTAAATATTGTCTATTATAACTTATGTTGATTTCATTGA
The DNA here is from genome assembly GCA_963383655.1 of Bathymodiolus septemdierum. Lineage (NCBI taxonomy): Eukaryota > Metazoa > Mollusca > Bivalvia > Mytilida > Modiolidae > Bathymodiolus > Bathymodiolus septemdierum. The sequence goes on from OY726521.1 coordinate 5,747,534, forward strand.
AGATAATTCCTGTACTTACATGACTTATCATCTAAATGTTAAATATTTTCTATTATAACATTGATTTCATTGAAGATAATTCCTGTACTTACATGACTTATCATCTAAATGTTAAATATTTTCTATTATAACATTGATTTCATTGAAGATAATTCCTGTACTTACATGACCTATCATCTAAATGTTAAATATTGTCTATTATAACTTATGTTGATTTCATTGAAGATAATTCCTGTACTTACATGACTTATCATCTAAATGTTAAATATTGTCTATTATAACTTATGTTGATTTCATTGAAGATAATTCCTGTACTTACATGACCTATCATCTAAATGTTAAATATTGTCTATTATAACTTATGTTGATTTCATTGAAGATAATTCCTGTACTTACATGACTTATCATCTAAATGTTAAATATTGTCTATTATAACTTATGTTGATTTCATTGAAGATAATTCCTGTACTTACATGACTTATCATCCAAATGTTAAATATTGTCTATTATAACCTATGTCGATTTCATTGAAGATAATTCCTGTACTTACATGACTTATCATCTAAATGTTAAATATTGTCTATTATAACTTATGTTGATTTCATTGAAGATAATTCCTGTACTTACATGACTTATCATCTAAATGTTAAATATTGTCTATTATAACCTATGTCGATTTCATTGAAGATAATTCCTGTACTTACATGACTTATCATCTAAATGTTAAATATTGTCTATTATAACCTATGTCGATTTCATTGAAGATAATTCCTGTACTTACATGACGTATCATCTAAATGTTAAATATTGTCTATTATAACATTGATGTCATTGAAGATAATTCCTGTACTTACATGACTTATCATCTAAATGTTAAATATTGTCTATTATAACTTATGTTGATTTCATTGAAGATAATTCCTGTACTTACATGACTTATCATCTAAATGTTAAATATTGTCTATTATAACTTATGTTGATTTCATTGAAGATAATTCCTGTACTTACATGACTTATCATCTAAATGTTAAATATTGTCTATTATAACCTATGTCGATTTCATTGAAGATAATTCCTGTACTTACATGACTTATCATCTAAATGTTAAATATTGTCTATTATAACCTATGTCGATTTCATTGAAGATAATTCCTGTACTTACATGACGTATCATCTAAATGTTAAATATTGTCTATTATAACATTGATGTCATTGAAGATAATTCCTGTACTTACATGACTTATCATCTAAATGTTAAATATTGTCTATTATAACTTATGTTGATTTCATTGAAGATAATTCCTGTACTTACATGACTTATCATCTAAATGTTAAATATTGTCTTATTATAACTTATGTTGATTTCATTGTAGATAATTCCTGTACTTACATGACTTATCATCTAAATGTTAAATATTGTCTATTATAACTTATGTTGATTTCATTGAAGAAAATTCCTGTACTTACATGACTTATCATCTAAATGTTAAATATTGTCTATTATAACATTGATTTCATTGAAGATAATTCCTGTACTTACATGACCTATCATCTAAATGTTAAATATTGTCTATTATAACTTATGTTGATTTCATTGAAGATAATTCCTGTACTTACATGACTTATCATCTAAATGTTAAATATTGTCTATTATAACTTATGTTGATTTCATTGAAGATAATTCCTGTACTTACATGACTTATCATCTAAATGTTAAATATTGTCTATTATAACTTATGTTGATTTCATTGAAGATAATTCCTGTACTTACATGACTTATCATCTAAATGTTAAATATTGTCTATTATAACATTGATTTTATTGAAGATAATTCCTGTACTTACATGACCTATCATCTAAATGTTAAATATTGTCTATTATAACTTATGTTGATTTCATTGAAGATAATTCCTGTACTTACATGACTTATCATCCAAATGTTAAATATTGTCTATTATAACCTATGTCGATTTCATTGAAGATAATTCCTGTACTTACATGACTTATCATCTAAATGTTAAATATTTTCTATTATAACATTGATTTCATTGAAGATAATTCCTGTACTTACATGACTTATCATCTAAATGTTAAATATTTTCTATTATAACATTGATTTCATTGAAGATAATTCCTGTACTTACATGACCTATCATCTAAATGTTAAATATTGTCTATTATAACTTATGTTGATTTCATTGAAGATAATTCCTGTACTTACATGACTTATCATCTAAATGTTAAATATTGTCTATTATAACTTATGTTGATTTCATTGAAGATAATTCCTGTACTTACATGACGTATCATCTAAATGTTAAATATTGTCTATTATAACATTGATGTCATTGAAGATAATTCCTGTACTTACATGACTTATCATCTAAATGTTAAATATTGTCTATTATAACTTATGTTGATTTCATTGAAGATAATTCCTGTACTTACATGACTTATCATCTAAATGTTAAATATTGTCTATTATAACTTATGTTGATTTCATTGAAGATAATTCCTGTACTTACATGACTTATCATCTAAATGTTAAATATTGTCTATTATAACCTATGTCGATTTCATTGAAGATAATTCCTGTACTTACATGACTTATCATCTAAATGTTAAATATTGTCTATTATAACTTATGTCGATTTCATTGAAGATAATTCCTGTACTTACATGACGTATCATCTAAATGTTAAATATTGTCTATTATAACATTGATGTCATTGAAGATAATTCCTGTACTTACATGACTTATCATCTAAATGTTAAATATTGTCTATTATAACTTATGTTGATTTCATTGAAGATAATTCCTGTACTTACATGACTTATCATCTAAATGTTAAATATTGTCTTATTATAACTTATGTTGATTTCATTGTAGATAATTCCTGTACTTACATGACGTATCATCTAAATGTTAAATATTGTCTATTATAACTTATGTTGATTTCATTGAAGAAAATTCCTGTACTTACATGACTTATCATCTAAATGTTAAATATTGTCTATTATAACATTGATTTCATTGAAGATAATTCCTGTACTTACATGACCTATCATCTAAATGTTAAATATTGTCTATTATAACTTATGTTGATTTCATTGAAGATAATTCCTGTACTTACATGACTTATCATCTAAATGTTAAATATTGTCTATTATAACTTATGTTGATTTCATTGAAGATAATTCCTGTACTTACATGACTTATCATCTAAATGTTAAATATTGTCTATTATAACTTATGTTGATTTCATTGAAGATAATTCCTGTACTTACATGACTTATCATCTAAATGTTAAATATTGTCTATTATAACATTGATTTCATTGAAGATAATTCCTGTACTTACATGACCTATCATCTAAATGTTAAATATTGTCTATTATAACTTATGTTGATTTCATTGAAGATAATTCCTGTACTTACATGACTTATCATCCAAATGTTAAATATTGTCTATTATAACCTATGTCGATTTCATTGAAGATAATTCCTGTACTTACATGACTTATCATCTAAATGTTAAATATTGTCTATTATAACTTATGTTGATTTCATTGAAGATAATTCCTGTACTTACATGACTTATCATCTAAATGTTAAATATTTTCTATTATAACATTGATTTCATTGAAGATAATTCCTGTACTTACATGACTTATCATCTAAATGTTAAATATTTTCTATTATAACATTGATTTCATTGAAGATAATTCCTGTACTTACATGACCTATCATCTAAATGTTAAATATTGTCTATTATAACTTATGTTGATTTCATTGAAGATAATTCCTGTACTTACATGACTTATCATCTAAATGTTAAATATTGTCTATTATAACTTATGTTGATTTCATTGAAGATAATTCCTGTACTTACATGACTTATCATCCAAATGTTAAATATTGTCTATTATAACTTATGTTGATTTCATTGAAGATAATTCCTGTACTTACATGACTTATCATCTAAATGTTAAATATTGTCTATTATAACCTATGTCGATTTCATTGAAGATAATTCCTGTACTTACATGACTTATCATCTAAATGTTAAATATTGTCTATTATAACCTATGTCGATTTCATTGAAGATAATTCCTGTACTTACATGACGTATCATCTAAATGTTAAATATTGTCTATTATAACATTGATGTCATTGAAGATAATTCCTGTACTTACATGACTTATCATCTAAATGTTAAATATTGTCTATTATAACTTATGTTGATTTCATTGAAGATAATTCCTGTACTTACATGACTTATCATCTAAATGTTAAATATTGTCTTATTATAACTTATGTTGATTTCATTGTAGATAATTCCTGTACTTACATGACGTATCATCTAAATGTTAAATATTGTCTATTATAACTTATGTTGATTTCATTGAAGAAAATTCCTGTACTTACATGACTTATCATCTAAATGTTAAATATTGTCTATTATAACATTGATTTCATTGAAGATAATTCCTGTACTTACATGACCTATCATCTAAATGTTAAATATTGTCTATTATAACTTATGTTGATTTCATTGAAGATAATTCCTGTACTTACATGACGTATCATCTAAATGTTAAATATTGTCTATTATAACTTATGTTGATTTCATTGAAGATAATTCCTGTACTTACATGACTTATCATCCAAATGTTAAATATTGTCTATTATAACCTATGTCGATTTCATTGAAGATAATTCCTGTACTTACATGACTTATCATCTAAATGTTAAATATTGTCTATTATAACCTATGTCGATTTCATTGAAGATAATTCCTGTACTTACATGACTTATCATCTAAATGTTAAATATTGTCTATTATAACCTATGTCGATTTCATTGAAGATAATTCCTGTACTTACATGACTTATTATCCAAATGTTAAATATTGTCTATTATAACCTATGTTGATTTCATTAAAGATAATTCCTGTACTTACATGACGTATCATCTAAATGTTAAATATTGTCTATTATAACATTGATGTCATTGAAGATAATTCCTGTACTTACATGACTTATCATCTAAATGTTAAATATTGTCTATTATAACTTATGTTGATTTCATTGAAGATAATTCCTGTACTTACAAAACTTATCATCTAAATGTTAAATATTTTCTTATTATAACTTATGTTGATTTCATTGTAGATAATTCCTGTACTTACATGACGTATCATCTAAATGTTAAATATTGTCTATTATAACTTATGTTGATTTCATTGAAGAAAATTCCTGTACTTACATGACTTATCATCTAAATGTTAAATATTGTCTATTATAACATTGATTTCATTGAAGATAATTCCTGTACTTACATGACTTATCATCTAAATGTTAAATATTGTCTATTATAACTTATGTTGATTTCATTGAAGATAATTCCTGTACTTACATGACGTATCATCTAAATGTTAAATATTGTCTATTATAACCTATGTTGATTTCATTGAAGATAATTCCTGTACTTACATGACCTATCATCTAAATGTTAAATATTGTCTATTATAACTTATGTTGATTTCATTGAAGATAATTCCTGTACTTACATGACTTATCATCTAAATGTTAAATATTGTCTATTTATTATAACATTGATTTCATTGAAGATAATTCCTGTACTTACATGACCTATCATCTAAATGTTAAATATTGTCTATTATAACTTATGTTGATTTCATTGTAGATAATTCCTGTACTTACATGACTTATCATCTAAATGTTAAATATTGTCTATTATAACATTGATGTCATTGAAGATAATTCCTGTACTTACATGACTTATCATCTAAATGTTAAATATTGTTTATTATAACTTATGTTGATTTCATTGAAGATAATTCCTGTACTTACATGACTTATCATCTAAATGTTAAATATTGTCTATTATAACTTATGTTGATTTCATTGAAGATAATTCCTGTACTTACATGACTTATCATCTAAATGTTAAATATTGTCTATTATAACTGATGTTGATTTCATTGAAGATAATTCCTGTACTTACATGACTTATCATCTAAATGTTAAATATTGTCTATTATAACTTATGTTGATTTCATTGAAGATAATTCCTGTACTTACATGACTTATCATCTAAATGTTAAATATTGTCTATTACAACTTATGTTGATTTTATTGAAGATAATTCCTGTACTTACATGACTTATCATCTAAATGTTAAATATTGTCTATTATAACTTATGTTGATTTCATTGAAGATAATTCCTGTACTTACATGGCTTATCATCTAAAAGTTAAATATTGTGTATTATAACTTATGTTGATTTCATTGAAGATAATTCCTGTACTTACATGGCTTATCATCTAAATGTTAAATATTGTCTATTATAACTTATGTTGATTTCATTGAAGATAATTCCTGTACTTACATGACTTATCATCTAAATGTTAAATATTGTCTATTATAACTTATGTTGATTTCATTGAAGATAATTCCTGTACTTACATGACTTATCATCTAAATGTTAAATATTGTCTATTATAACTTATGTTGATTTCATTGAAGATAATTCCTGTACTTACATGACTTATCATCTAAATGTTAAATATTGTCTATTATAACTTATGTTGATTTCATTGAAGATAATTCCTGTACTTACATGACTTATCATCTAAATGTTAAATATTGTCTATTATAACTTATGTTGATTTCATTGAAGATAATTCCTGTACTTACATGACTTATCATCTAAATGTTAAATATTGTGTATTATAACTTATGTTGATTTCATTGAAGATAATTCCTGTACTTACATGGCTTATCATCTAAATGTTAAATATTGTCTATTATAACTTATGTTGATTTCATTGAAGATAATTCCTGTACTTACATGACCTATCATCTAAATGTTAAATATTGTCTATTATAACTTATGTTGATTTCATTGAAGATAATTCCTGTACTTACATGACGTATCATCTAAATGTTAAATATTGTCTATTATAACCTATGTTGATTTCATTGAAGATAATTCCTGTACTTACATGACCTATCATCTAAATGTTAAATATTGTCTATTATAACTTATGTTGATTTCATTGAAGATAATTCCTGTACTTACATGACTTATCATCTAAATGTTAAATATTGTCTATTTATTATAACATTGATTTCATTGAAGATAATTCCTGTACTTACATGACCTATCATCTAAATGTTAAATATTGTCTATTATAACTTATGTTGATTTCATTGTAGATAATTCCTGTACTTACATGACTTATCATCTAAATGTTAAATATTGTCTATTATAACATTGATGTCATTGAAGATAATTCCTGTACTTACATGACTTATCATCTAAATGTTAAATATTGTTTATTATAACTGATGTTGATTTCATTGAAGATAATTCCTGTACTTACATGACGTATCATCTAAATGTTAAATATTGTCTATTATAACTTATGTTGATTTCATTGAAGATAATTCCTGTACTTACATGACTTATCATCTAAATGTTAAATATTGTCTATTATAACTGATGTTGATTTCATTGAAGATAATTCCTGTACTTACATGACTTATCATCTAAATGTTAAATATTGTCTATTATAACTTATGTTGATTTCATTGAAGATAATTCCTGTACTTACATGACTTATCATCTAAATGTTAAATATTGTCTATTACAACTTATGTTGATTTTATTGAAGATAATTCCTGTACTTACATGACTTATCATCTAAATGTTAAATATTGTCTATTATAACTTATGTTGATTTCATTGAAGATAATTCCTGTACTTACATGGCTTATCATCTAAAAGTTAAATATTGTGTATTATAACTTATGTTGATTTCATTGAAGATAATTCCTGTACTTACATGGCTTATCATCTAAATGTTAAATATTGTCTATTATAACTTATGTTGATTTCATTGAAGATAATTCCTGTACTTACATGACTTATCATCTAAATGTTAAATATTGTCTATTATAACTTATGTTGATTTCATTGAAGATAATTCCTGTACTTACATGACTTATCATCTAAATGTTAAATATTGTCTATTATAACTTATGTTGATTTCATTGAAGATAATTCCTGTACTTACATGACTTATCATCTAAATGTTAAATATTGTCTATTATAACTTATGTTGATTTCATTGAAGATAATTCCTGTACTTACATGACTTATCATCTAAATGTTAAATATTGTCTATTATAACTTATGTTGATTTCATTGTAGATAATTCCTGTACTTACATGACGTATCATCTAAATGTTAAATATTGTCTATTATAACTTATGTTGATTTCATTGAAGATAATTCCTGTACTTACATGACTTATCATCTAAATGTTAAATATTGTCTATTATAACTTATGTTGATTTCATTGAAGATAATTCCTGTACTTACATGGCTTATCATCTAAATGTTAAATATTGTGTATTATAACTTATGTTGATTTCATTGAAGATAATTCCTGTACTTACATGACTTATCATCTAAATGTTAAATATTGTCTATTATAACTTATGTTGATTTCATTGAAGATAATTCCTGTACTTACATGGCTTATCATCTAAATGTTAAATATTGTCTATTATAACTTATGTTGATTTCATTGAAGATAATTCCTGTACTTACATGACTTATCATCTAAATGTTAAATATTGTCTATTATAACTTATGTTGATTTCATTGAAGATAATTCCTGTACTTACATGACTTATCATCTAAATGTTAAATATTGTCTATTATAACTCATGTTGATTTCATTGAAGATAATTCCTGTACTTACATGACTTATCATCTAAATGTTAAATATTGTTTATTATAACATTGATTTCATTGAAGATAATTCCTGTACTTACATGACTTATCATCTAAATGTTAAATATTGTTTATTATAACATTGATGTCATTGAAGATAATTCCTGTACTTACATGACTTATCATCTAAATGTTAAATATTGTCTATTATAACTTATGTTGATTTCATTGAAGATAATTCCTGTACTTACATGACTTATCATCTAAATGTTAAATATTGTTTATTATAACATTGATTTCATTGAAGATAATTCCTGTACTTACATGACTTATCATCTAAATGCTAAATATTGTCTATCATAACTTATGTTGATTTCATTGAAGATAATTCCTGTACTTACATGACCTATCATCTAAATGTTAAATATTGTCTATTATAACATTGATTTCATTGAAGATATTTCCTGTACTTACATGACTTATCATCTAAATGTTAAATATTGTCTATTATAACATTGATGTCATTGTAGATAATTCCTGTACTTACATGACCTATCATCTAAATGTTAAATATTGTCTATTATAACATTGATTTCATTGAAGATAATTCCTGTACTTACATGACCTATCATCTAAATGTTAAATATTGTCTATTATAACTTATGTTGATTTCATTGAAGATAATTCCTGTACTTACATGACCTATCATCTAAATGTTAAATATTGTCTATTATAACTTATGTTGATTTCATTGAAGATAATTTCTGTACTTACATGACTTATCATCTAAATGTTAAATATTGTCTATTATAACTTATGTTGATTTCATTGAAGATAATTCCTGTACTTACATGACGTATCATCTAAATGTTAAATATTTTCTATTATAACATTGATTTCATTGAAGATAATTCCTGTACTTACATGACTTATCATCTAAATGTTAAATATTGTCTATTATAACATTGATTTCATTGTAGATAATTCCTGTACTTACATGACCTATCATCTAAATGTTAAATATTGTCTATTATAACTTATGTTGATTTCATTGAAGATAATTCCTGTACTTACATGACGTATCATCTAAATGTTAAATATTGTCTATTATAACTTATGTTGATTTCATTGAAGAAAATTCCTGTACTTACATGACTTATCATCTAAATGTTAAATATTGTCTATTATAACTTATGTTGATTTCATTGAAGATAATTCCTGTACTTACATGACCTATCATCTAAATGTTAAATATTGTCTATTATAACTTATGTTGATTTCATTGAAGATAATTCCTGGACTTACATGACGTATCATCTAAATGTTAAATATTGTCTATTATAACCTATGTTGATTTCATTGAAGATAATTCCTGTACTTACATGACCTATCATCTAAATGTTAAATATTGTCTATTATAACTTATGTTGATTTCATTGAAGATAATTCCTGTACTTACATGACCTATCATCTAAATGTTAAATATTGTCTATTATAACTTATGTTGATTTCATTGAAGATAATTCCTGTACTTACATGACTTATCATCTAAATGTTAAATATTGTCTATTTATTATAACATTGATTTCATTGAAGATAATTCCTGTACTTACATGACTTATCATCTAAATGTTAAATATTGTCTATTATAACTTATGTTGATTTCATTGAAGATAATTCCTGTACTTACATGACTTATCATCTAAATGTTAAATATTGTCTATTATAACATTGATGTCATTGTAGATAATTCCTGTACTTATATGACGTATCATCTAAATGTTAAATATTGTCTATTATAACATTGATTTCATTGAAGAAAATTCCTGTACTTACATGACTTATCATCTAAATGTTAAATATTGTCTATTATAACATTGATTTCATTGAAGATAATTCCTGTACTTACATGACCTATCATCTAAATGTTAAATATTGTCTATTATAACTTATGTTGATTTCATTGAAGATAATTCCTGTACTTACATGACTTATCATCTAAATGTTAAATATTGTCTATTATAACATTGATGTCATTGTAGATAATTCCTGTACTTATATGACGTATCATCTAAATGTTAAATATTGTCTATTATAACATTGATTTCATTGAAGATAATTCCTGTACTTACATGACTTATCATCTAAATGTTAAATATTGTCTATTATAACATTGATTTCATTGAAGATAATTCCTGTACTTACATGACTTATCATCTAAATGTTAAATATTGTCTATTATAACGTATGTTGATTTCATTGAAGATAATTCCTGTACTTACATGACTTATCATCTAAATGTTAAATATTGTCTATTTATTATAACATTGATTTCATTGAAGATAATTCCTGTACTTACATGACCTATCATCTAAATGTTAAATATTGTCTATTATAACTTATGTTGATTTCATTGAAGATAATTCCTGTACTTACATGACGTATCATCTAAATGTTAAATATTGTCTATTATAACATTGATGTCATTGTAGATAATTCCTGTACTTATATGACGTATCATCTAAATGTTAAATATTGTCTATTATAACATTGATTTCATTGAAGATAATTCCTGTACTTACATGACTTATCATCTAAATGTTAAATATTGTCTATTATAACATTGATTTCATTGAAGATAATTCCTGTACTTACATGACTTATCATCTAAATGTTAAATATTGTCTATTATAACGTATGTTGATTTCATTGAAGATAATTCCTGTACTTACATGACCTATCATCTAAATGTTAAATATTGTCTATTATAACTTATGTTGATTTCATTGAAGATAATTCCTGTACTTACATGACTTATCATCTAAATGTTAAATATTGTCTATTATAACATTGATTTCATTGTAGATAATTCCTGTACTTACATGACCTATCATCTAAATGTTAAATATTGTCTATTATAACATTGATGTCATTGTAGATAATTCCTGTACTTACATGACTTATCATCTAAATGTTAAATATTGTCTATTATAACTTATGTTGATTTCATTGAAGATAATTCCTGTACTTACATGACTTATCATCTAAATGTTAAATATTGTCTATTATAACATTGATGTCATTGTAGATAATTCCTGTACTTACATGACTTATCATCTAAATGTTAAATATTGTCTATTATAACTTATGTTGATTTCATTGAAGATAATTCCTGTACTTACATGACCTATCATCTAAATGTTAAATATTGTCTATTATAACTTATGTTGATTTCATTGAAGATAATTCCTGTACTTACATGACTTATCATCTAAATGTTAAATATTGTCTATTATAACTTATGTTGATTTCATTGAAGATAATTCCTGTACTTACATGACCTATCATCTAAATGTTAAATATTGTCTATTATAACGTATGTTGATTTCATTGAAGATAATTCCTGTACTTACATGACCTATCATCTAAATGTTAAATATTGTCTATTATAACTTATGTTGATTTCATTGTAGATAATTCCTGTACTTACATGACCTATCATCTAAATGTTAAATATTGTCTATTATAACATTGATGTCATTGTAGATAATTCCTGTACTTACATGACTTATCATCTAAATGTTAAATATTGTCTATTATAACATTGATTTCATTGAAGATAATTCCTGTACTTACATGACTTATCATCTAAATGTAAAATATTGTCTATTATAACTTATGTTGATTTCATTGAAGATAATTCCTGTACTTACATGACCTATCATCTAAATGTTAAATATTGTCTATTATAACTTATGTTGATTTCATTGAAGATAATTCCTGTACTTACATGAGTTATCATCTAAATGTTAAATATTGTCTATTATAACTTATGTTGATTTCTTTGAAGATAATTCCTGTACTTACATGACTTATCATCTAAATGTTAAATATTGTCTATTATAACATTGATTTCATTGAAGATAATTCCTGTACTTACATGGCTTATCATCTAAATGTTAAATATTGTCTATTATAACTTATGTTGATTTCATTGAAGATAATTCCTGTACTTACATGACTTATCATCTAAATGTTAAATATTGTCTATTATAACTTATGTTGATTTCATTGAAGATAATTCCTGTACTTACATGACTTATCATCTAAATGTTAAATATTGTCTATTATAACCTATGTCGATTTCATTGAAGATAATTCCTGTACTTACATGACTTATCATCTAAATGTTAAATATTGTCTATTATAACCTATGTCGATTTCATTGAAGATAATTCCTGTACTTACATGACTTATCATCTAAATGTTAAATATTGTCTATTATAACTTATGTTGATTTCATTGAAGATAATTCCTGTACTTACATGACTTATCATCTAAATGTTAAATATTGTCTATTATAACTTATGTTGATTTCATTGAAGATAATTCCTGTACTTACATGACTTATCATCCAAATGTTAAATATTGTCTATTATAACCTATGTCGATTTCATTGAAGATAATTCCTGTACTTACATGACTTATCATCTAAATGTTAAATATTGTCTATTATAACTTATGTTGATTTCATTGAAGATAATTCCTGTACTTACATGACTTATCATCTAAATGTTAAATATTGTCTATTATAACCTATGTCGATTTCATTGAAGATAATTCCTGTACTTACATGACTTATCATCTAAATGTTAAATATTGTCTATTATAACCTATGTCGATTTCATTGAAGATAATTCCTGTACTTACATGACGTATCATCTAAATGTTAAATATTGTCTATTATAACATTGATGTCATTGAAGATAATTCCTGTACTTACATGACTTATCATCTAAATGTTAAATATTGTCTATTATAACTTATGTTGATTTCATTGAAGATAATTCCTGTACTTACATGACCTATCATCTAAATGTTAAATATTGTCTATTATAACTTATGTTGATTTCATTGAAGATAATTCCTGTACTTACATGAGTTATCATCTAAATGTTAAATATTGTCTATTATAACTTATGTTGATTTCATTGAAGATAATTCCTGTACTTACATGACCTATCATCTAAATGTTAAATATTGTCTATTATAACATTGATTTCATTGAAGATAATTCCTGTACTTAAATGACTTATCATCTAAATGTTAAATATTGTCTATTATAACTTATGTTGATTTCATTGAAGATAATTCTTGTACTTACATGACCTATCATCTAAATGCTAAATATTGTCTATTATAACTTATGTTGATTTCATTGAAGATAATTCCTGTACTTACATGACTTATCATCTAAATGTTAAATATTGTCTATTATAACTTATGTTGATTTCATTGAAGATAATTCCTGTACTTACGTGAATAAGATTAACAATATTCCAGTGAATAAGATTAACAATATTCCAGTGAATAAGATTAACAATATTTCAGTGAATAAGATTAACAATATTTCAGTGAATAAGATTAACAATATTCTAGTGAATAAGATTAACAATATTTTAGTAAATAAGATTAACAATATTCCAGAGAATAAGATTAACAATATTCCAGTGAATAAGATTAACAATATTCCAGTGAATAAGATTAACAATATTTCAGTGAATAAGATTAACAATATTCCAGTGAATAAGATTAACAATATTTCAGTGAATAAGATTAACAATATTTCAGTGAATAAGATTAACAATATTCTAGTGAATAAGATTAACAATATTTTAGTAAATAAGATTAACAATATTCCAGTGAATAAGATTAACAATATTCCAGTGAATAAGATTAACAATATTCCAGTGAATAAGATTAACAATATTTCAGTGAATAAGATTAACAATATTCCAGTGAATAAGATTAACAATATTCCAGTGAATAAGATTAACAATATTCCAGTGAATAAGATTAACAATATTTCAGTGAATAAGATTAACAATATTTCAGTGAATAAGATTAACAATATTCCAGTGAATAAGATTAACAATATTCCAGTGAATAAGATTAACAATATTCCAGTGAATAAGATTAACAATATTTCAGTGAATAAGATTAACAATATTCCAGTGAATAAGATTAACAATATTCCAGTGAATAAGATTAACAATATTCCAGTGAATAAGATTAACAATATTCCAGTGAATAAGATTAACAATATTTCAGTGGATAAGATTAACAATATTTCAGTGAATAAGGTTAACAATATTCCAGTGAATAAGATTAACAATATTTCAGTGAATAAGATTACCAATATTCCAGTGAATAAGATTAACAATATTTCAGTGAATAAGATTAACAATATTCCAGTGAATAAGATTAACAATATTCCAGTGAATAAGATTAACAGTATTCCAGTGAATAAGATTAACAATATTCCAGTGAATAAGATTAACAATATTCCAGTGAATAAGATTAACAATATTTCAGTGAATAAAATTAACAATATTTCGAGTGTTGTGATCTTTTAATGTATATTTACCTCATTCATGACAAACATCCATCCCAGTGTATTTACTTCAGAGTTTCCAATACCTCTATACTCTTTCAAGGAATTCAACAGGACATCCTTAATGTTTCCTTGGATCTGTTGAAAACACCAGCAAATTGAATTATTTTATACACAGATGGATTCAACATTTTATTTTATACATAAATTAACAAATAATAAAATAAAGCATGTTATATATACATGTATATATCAATGAACACAGATTTATGAGAGTCGTTAAAGTAATATGAAATGCCAAAATCATTATTTTCAGTTTTCTAAAAATTTCTGATATATGTAAAGATTAAATATGTAAAGAACATAAAACATTCACTTTTTGAGAGCTACGATGTATAATTCAGGAGAAAACGTCATTTTATTCTGTCTTCGATAATTCTTGTTACCCGGACAATAATGCAAATCATATGCTATTGACATCAGATTTCAACTCATTCGGTAGAGATTGTGCGCATGCTCCGTTATAGTCTTGACAGATAACATCATTTTCGTTTCGATTTACATTCCATTATTTTCCATTCAATCCACGATTAAAAATAATTTTCCCTTAGCGAAACGCTAAACAAGGATCTCTTTACCTGGAAAATAAATATGTATCACCATCTATGATCTAAACCGCCGTAAATGTCTTTTAACGGCATTATGTGTATAATCAAGGACGTATATAGAATCTTATATATGTCCTTGGTATAATTCAGCAAATTTCACGGGGCCCAGTAAGGGGACACTGCATACGCAATTTGTAATTATGTTAAAACATTAGTTTTTTTCATATTAAAAATGAATACTACTTTGTTTCAAATCTATTGGTCTAAGACACAAGAATGTGAAAGAAAGCATACATTCTTTATCTCATAATAATATATAGGCAAATAATTTGATTCTGAGGGGGCCTGGCAAGATTAGACAGGTTAGAATATTTGACAGAAAATTCATTCTCGACACATAGTGCAGGACATGTTATAACATTGTTTATTCAGTTCAGGCCAGAATTTTTTTCCAACTTTGGGTGGCCAGAATATCTATTGTATTTACAAAAACTGCCAGTCTGACAAACTCATAAAAGCTCAAGTTATTACAAGTTATTATATAATGATTTGTCAATGGCTATGTATCAATTAATCATATCTTTATATATATATATATAAAGTTTAACATGTTCTGTTTAAATAAGAGAAATATAGAGTTTCGGGGTGGTCGTGGTTGTGATCCTATAGGTAGATTTAACACTAACCTGAACTACCTATGCAGTCTATCTAACGTTGTAGGTTCAAAACCCGCTCCGACGAGGTGTACTCGATACAACATTATGTGATGAAGTTTGTCGGTGATTTGCGACATGTTTGGGGTTCTCTCTGGGTACTCCGGTTTCCTCCAACAATAAAACTGACCTCCACAATATAGCTGAAATATTGTTGAAAGTGGCGTTAAACACCATGACACACCCATCTATTTTTTGTCTCAAGCGATGTTAACATGAGTAACACGATGTGTGCCACTAGTGAAGTAGGAACAACTTACCCCTATGGATGACCTGAGTTCACTCCTCATTTTTATTTGGATACGTCTTGTTCAAACATTAGTTTTCTTTGTAGTGATATGTGGACTATTGTTTGTCTTTTTGTGCCTTTTCGCTTGGCTATTATATTGTTTGTCTTTTCGTCAGGCTATTATATTGTTTGTCTTTTCGTCAGGCTATTACATTGTTTGTCTTTTCGTCAGGTTATTATATTGTTTGCCTTTTCGTCAGGCTATCATATTGTTTCCCTTTTCGGCAGGTTATTATATTTTTTCTCTTTTCGTCTGGCTATTATATTGTTTGTCTTTTCGTCTGGCTATTATATTGTTTGTCTTTTCGTCAGGCTATTATATTGTTTGTCTTTTCGTCAGGTTATTATATTGTTTGTCTTTTCGTCAGGCTATTATATTGTTTGTCTTTTCGTCAGGCTATTATATTGTTTGTCTTTTCGTCTGGCTATTATATTGTTTGTCTTTTTGTCTGGCTATTATATTGTTTGTCTTTTCGTCTGGCTATTATATTGTTTGTCTTTTCGTCAAGCTATTATATTGTTTGTCTTTTCGTCTGGCTATTATATATTGTTTGTCTTTTCGTTAGGCTATTTTATTGTTTGTCTTTTCGTCTGGCTATTATATTGTTTGTCTTTTCGTCTGGCTATTATATTGTTTGTCTTTTCGTCAGGCTATTATATTGTTTGTCTTTTCTTCTGGCTATTATATTGTTTGTCTTTTCGTCTGGCTACTATATTGTTTGTCTTTTCGTCTGGCTATTATATTGTTTGTCTTTTCGTCTGGCTATTATATTGTTTGTCTTTTCGTCTGGCTATTATATTGTTTGTCTTTTCGTCTGGCTATTATATTGTTTGTCTTTTCGTCTGGGTATTATATTGTTTGTCTTTTCGTCAGGCTACTATATTGTTTGTCTTTTCGTCAGGCTACTATATTGTTTGTCTTTTCGTCTGGCTATTATATTGTTTGTCTTTTCGTCTGGCTATTATATTGTTTGTCTTTTCGTCTGGCTACTATATTGTTTGTCTTTTCGTCATGCTACTATATTGTTTGTCTTTTCGTCAGGCTATTATATTGTTTGTCTTTTCGTATGACTATTATATTGTTTGTCTTTTCGTCTGGCTATTATATTGTTTGTCTTTTCGTCTGGCTATTATATTGTTTGTCTTTTCGTCTGGGTATTATATTGTTTGTCTTTTCGTCAGGCTACTATATTGTTTGTCTTTTCGTCAGGTGGCTATTATATTGTTTGCCTTTTCGTCAGGCTATTGTGCTGTTTGTCTTTTCGTCAGGCTATTGTATTGTTTGACTTTTCGTCGGGTTATTGCATTGTTTGTCTTTTCGTCAGGTGTTATATTGTTTGTCTTTTCGTCTGGCTATTTTATTTTTTATTTTCGTCAGGCTATTATATTGTTTGCTTTTTCGTCAGGTTATTATATTGTTTGTCTTTTCGTCTGGCTATTATATTGTTTGTCTTTTCATCAGGCTATTATATTGTTTGTCTTTTCGTCTAGCTATCATATTCTTTGTCTTTTCGTCAGGCTATTCTATTGTTTGTCTTTTCGTCTGGCTATTATATTGTTTGTCTTTTCATAAGGCTATTATATTGTTTGTCTTTTCATCAGGCTATTATATTGTTTGTCTTTTCGTCAGGCTATTATATTGTTTGTCTTTTCGTCTGGCTATTATATTGTTTGTCTTTTCGTCTGGCTATTATATTGTTTGTCTTTTCGTCAGGCTATTATATTGTTTGTTCTTCGATTTACAGTTTTTTATTAACAATTTAAAATGGAACATGAAACAGGATATTTCTAAAAAATTTAGAATTGCTTCTATTAATAATATCATTTTTTTATTTCTCAAACATAATGTATATGTATTATTTCTGTTTCTGAATAATGCATGCAATGTTCTGTCCTATTGTTGAATGTCAACCATCCAATATCAGACAAATACTAAAGCAGATAGTGCTTCAGGTGATGTTTTACAAAAGTTGATCACCATGCCCTTGTCATATTTATGTATGAAGATGGTTATTATAACTTATCATACTTACTGTACTTGGAACACCATACAATAAAATAACAACAATGATTTCAGCTATTAGGAGGACTCCAGTAATCAAACCATACTGAAACAAATAAATAAACAAAATATGGACTGCAATTATCAAACTGTACTGAAACAAATAAATAAACAAAATATGGACTGCAATTATCAAACTGTACTGAAACAAATAAATAAACAAAATATGGACTGCAATTATCAAACTGTACTGAAACAAATAAATAAACAAAATATGGACTGCAATTATCAAACTGTACTGAAACAAATAAATAAACACAATATGAACTGTAATTATCAAACTGTACTGAAACAAATAAATAAACAAAATATGGACTGTAATTATCAAACTGTACTGAAACAAATAAATAAACAAAATATGAACTGTAATTATCAAACTGTACTGAAACAAATAAATAAACAAAATATGGACAGCAATAATCAAACTGTACTGAAACAAATAAATAAACAAAAGATGGACTGCAATTATCAAACTGTACTGAAACAAATAAATAAACAAAATATGGACTGCAATTATCAAACTGAACTGAAGCAAATAAATAAACAAAATATGAACTGCAATTATCAAACTGTACTGAAACAAATAAATAAACAAAATATGGACTGCAATTATCAAACTGTACTGAAACAAATAAATAAACAAAATATGAACTGTAATTATCAAACTGTACTGAAACAAATAAATAAACAAAATATGGACAGTAATTATCAAACTGTACTGAAACAAATAAATAAACAAAATATGGACTGCAATTATCAAACTGTACTGAAACAAATAAATAAGCAAAATATGGACAGCAATTATCAAACTGTACTGAAACAAATAAATAAACAAAATATGGTCTGCAATTATCAAACTGTACTGAAACAAATAAATAAACAAAATATGAACTGCAATTATCAAACTGTACTGAAACAAATAAATAAACAAAATATGGACAGCAATTATCAAACTGTACTGAAACAAATAAATAAACAAAATATGAACTGCAATTATCAAACTGTACTGAAACAAATAAATAAACAAAATATGGACAGCAATTATCAAACTGTACTGAAACAAATAAATAAACAAAATATGGACTGCAATTATCAAACTGTACTGAAACAAATAAATAAACAAAATATGAACTGTAATTATCAAACTGTACTGAAACAAATAAATAAACAAAATATGGACAGCAATTATCAAACTGTACTGAAACAAATAAATAAACAAAATATGGACTGCAATTATCAAACTGTACTGAAACAAATAAATAAACAAAATATGAACTGCAATTATCAAACTGTACTGAAACAAATAAATAAACAAAATATGGACAGCAATTATCAAACTGTACTGAAACAAATAAATAAACAAAATATGGACTGCAATTATCAAACTGTACTGAAACAAATAAATAAACAAAATATGGACTGCAATTATCAAACTGTATTGAAACAAATAAATAAACAAAATATGGACTGCAATTATCAAACTGTATTGAAACAAATAAATAAACAAAATATGGACTGCAATTATCAAACTGTACTGAAACAAATAAATAAACAAAATATGAACTGCAATTATCAAACTGTACTGAAACAAATAAATAAACAAAATATGAACTGCAATTATCAAACTGTACTGAAACAAATAAATAAACAAAATATGAACTGCAATTATCAAACTGAACTGAAACAAATAAAT